>QKWP01000195.1:90050-204535 GCA_003550325.1 Gigaspora rosea | reverse complement strand
AAAAAAAAAAAACAAAAAAGCTCCCAAAAGAAAAATGAAAAAATAAAAGAAAAAAAAAAAACAAAAAATTAAAAAATTAAAAAAAAAAAATAAAAATAAAGAATAAATACTCTTCAAAAAAAAACAAATCCAATATTTAAAAAAACAAAAAAAAAATTTAAAAAAAACCTGAAAAAGCTATTAATAAAAAAAAACAAAAAAAACCAAAACCATATTCTATAGAAAATAAAAAAAATAAAATAAATAAAATAATAAAATAATAAATAATAAAAAATAAAAAAATTGAAAAATAAATCCAAAAAACTACTAACATAATGCAATAAAAAAACAAAGAATTAAGAATAACTACCTTTTAAAAAAATAAAACTAATATTTACAAAAAAAAAACAGAGCAAAAAACAAGAATCACAGTAAAGCTTTTTTGCAAAATACAATATTCAACCTACAAAAAAATATAAAAAAAATTATAATAAAAAAAAACCTTGTTTCTAAATGCTATTATACTATTAGTGAAGCAAGAAGCAACTTCGAAGCTTCAAAACAATGAAATAGCAAAATGACAAGACTTTAAAACAATGAACTGATAAAATTACATAACTCCAAGATAACCCTAAGGCAACTCTGAAGAAATCTAGTTGAAGATAAAAAAAAAGGATCCAAAAAAAAAAAACTTATGAAAAAAGTGGTTTTGAAATAGCAAGATGATATCAAAACGACTCCAGCCTAGAAAACAATGATTATCAAATAATAATTATTGTCTATATATGATTGCTAATCTCAAAAATAATTGGTCAATTATATAGAAATCACCATAGCAATGGGTTGCTATTGATATTTTGCCTAATAAATTAATAAATTAACTTATTTGTTATTATATAAGATTTTAGAATTTCTATTAATAACTGTAAACAAATTCATAGTTATTATATAAAAAAATCTCTAACAAAATAGTTTTCAAGAGTGATTTTATTATATAACTACCAAACACTAATTCTAAACCTAGGTGCTCACTCTAACTTTAAACAAAAACTTTATCAATACAGATGATTTACAGATGATATATCACTTGTGTTCAAACTATAGTCAACCCTCCATAAATGCAACTCAGCCTACAACGTGCATTTAGGGAGGTTTGCATTTAGAGTGAGCCAATTAAATTGCAGCTTTAAAAATTTGATCATCAAGTTGGTGTAACTTCTACCAAAACTGTATAATCTATCTTAAATACTAAAATTTGATTGGCTATATGCATTTAGGGAGGTTAGTATAATATAAAATGTTATTTAAGAGAATGTGCATTTATAGAATATAGAACATGCATTTAGCACTAATAACATCTTATGAAATAAAAAAAAACGCGCATTTAGGGAGTTAAAACTAAGAGTCACTGGAATTGATAATTAATTAGCAATTAGTGATCACAGGATCTTGTTACCTATATATTTTTTATTTGTGCAGCAATAGATCTAAAATCAAAAATCACATTTGGTTAGCTTGCATGCATTTAATTACAAATATAACTTCTAAATAAAGCTGCAACTTTCTAACAATAGATGCAAAATAGTAATACAGACAATATTGCTAAGTTTAAAGCTTCTGATTTAAGCAAGTTCGAGCACTGTGACTCTTCTAGTAACAATTGCTACATTGTCTTGTGCTTGTCATAATTAATCTCTAATCATGTATTAAAAAAAAATTAAATGCATATTGATTTATAATTTGTATGCATAGTACATTAATAGAATTAAAATACATTACCCATTCTTGTTTTTTTTTCACTAGAGGTTGATGACAAATTCTCATAGTTTTTGTAATTTTCTGAGCAAGTACGTACATTATAGCCTTCTTGTAGCAAACTCCACATTGCTTTAATTTATTATCATTATTTTACTAGTTTTGGCTTGTAAAAAATGTTATTAAATATATAAATATAAGCTTATATGAAATTAAATCAAAACTAGCATATACCTGCTTTCATTTTTCATAATCAGATGATGAATTCTCATAACTTTTATCTTTCAAACAAGTTTATGCATTATGTTCTTTTCAATGAAAGATACTACACTACCCTTGCTGTTGTTTTATCTTCATGCTTACAACTACTGCTAGGTTCTTTTTTTGTAATGCATAAAAAAAAAATGCAAGTACATAGATTACACAAAAAAAATTAAAAGCTTTTTCTCTTTTAGATTTTCACCTTTCAGTCTGATATCAATAGGATTACTGACAGTATAAGCAAATTTAGTAAATTCAGTAAGATCATTATCATGACCTAAATTTTTTTTAGTTTTTCTTGCTATTTCATCTTCAAATTCTTCAATAAGCTTTGAATGTATTTTATATAAATTTTTTTGCTCAGCCTATTGAAACAGCTAGATCAAGTGCTTTTTTTATTAATCCAAAACCTTTTTCCCACTATTGCTTAAGTATAAGTTTATAACAAACTTCCTCTATGAATACATGTCATTCACAAATACTGTCTAAGTGCGAAAATTCTATTTGATTATTGAATTCTAATATGCTGAGATTCCCATTTAGAACTGTTGCAATTGTAGATTCTTTAAATGTTAAATTTTTTACTATATTAATATACCAATATTGAGATACAAGATCTATATAAAATTTTGCATTTGCTGAGACAAGCATAGTTGAAAAAATAGTAGCATGCAAGACCATGTTTAACTAGTGTCAAACATGAACAAAGGTGAGCAGTGTTATTATATAGAACAATGAAATTCTCTGATTTTTTATCAATAGAATTAACATGTCAAATTTTATAAATTTTAGTTAATCTAATATCTGTGATTAAGTTTTCAAGTTCAATTATACTTGTGTTGAACATACTTTCAGAAAACATATTGTTTGTAATTTATCATAAAGCATCTGCAACAAAAAAAATAACCACTTTTCATTAATTACATATTTGATTATACTCGATAATTAATAACCTGCTAACCTGTTTTCTGAATTTTTATTCCAATTAATCATACAATACTGGTAATATATACTGCGATACGTCTTATTTCGTTGAAGTTTTAGAATCGCAGGTGTTAAAAAATGTTAACATATTTTAACTATATTTTATCAACTTTTTTGAAATACTGTTATAACAGTCTTTTTCTTTGCTCATTGGAAATTTACTAATAGCATTATTTAAATTTACAAAATGATACTCTTTTATTAGCAACCTTTCAATAGTATAGTCAAGTTCCAAAAGTGAAGATGTGGTATTCACATTGTTTTTAATTATGGCATTGTAAGATTCAACATATTGAGTACTTTGTATTTCAGCATTAAAAGCATGATAAGTAAAACACAGTACCCAGGATTCTCTATATAGGTATAACTAATATTGCAAGTAATTAGTAGTATCAACATACTTTTGCACTAATAGAAACTATCTTTTTTTTAAAAATTGTCTCTACATAGCTATTATGGGCATAACAAAAAGTGACAAAAATTTTATTCTATTTTTTACTATAATATTTACTAAGAAATGTTTTTTTAAATTTTTACAAATATGAAAGAGACAAAAATAGTGCTTAGTTATTGGCCAAGAACTTTTTGCTATCACTATCATTGCAGGATTAGCATCTGTATAAAGTAATGATAGTGCAAATTTGTCTATTGGCCTATTAAGACTATCAAATAGCCAAGAAAATATTTTTTTAGTCTCATCAGAGACTAGAGCAGTAGCTCCAAGTTGAGATCGATTATGATTATCTATTATGATGTCTACACATAAGATCATTGAATATCTATTAATTTTTGCCATTATGTCAAGTAATAAAGTCATCCCTATCTATAATCACCAAGTCCGTCGCACCCTATTTTGGTGATTGTAAAGAGGTGTGACTATAAATAAAATACCTCATTATGGTCATCTATAGGCGAAATGTGGCGTGCTTCCATTTAAAAATTTTTTCTTACTAAGTTAACGATACATGCCCACTAATTGAAAGTTGTAGAGCTCGTCGTGATGCATCTAGGTGGTTAGATCATTCAAATCAGCCCAGTGGATGGCGAGATATCGTCGAAAAACGATTGGCCGACTATATAAAATCTCTATGTAAACAATGTAAGAGATTTTAAATAGTTAGCCAATCGTTTTTTCGACGATATCTCACCATCCACTGGATCGATTTGGATGATCTAACCACTGTTAGATGCGTCTCGACAAGTTCTACAACTTTCAATTAGTTGGCATGTATCGTTAACTTAGTAAGAAAAAAGTTTTAGATGGAAGCACTCCACATTTCGCCTATAGGATCACTCTATACGTGAATATGAAAATTGGCCAATCAGATTATATAATCTATATTTAGTTAAAAATTGGTGACTATAATGAGGGTTTTTTTATTAATAAAGTTGTTAAAAAATCAAATTTTCATGGTGATAGTGATTATAAGCGATTTGTGACTATAATGAGGTTTTTTTACTATGTTTGAGTCCGTCGCACAAAATCAGGTGCTTAAATAGAGGTGTGACTATATGGGGTGGGACTATAGGGAGGTCTGACTGTACTATATTCTGGAAATGACACCACAATTGCAATTGACTTGGTTTTATTCAACAAAAAGCTATAAGATGGTTGTCTTTGCCTTTGAAACATGCATTTATTTAGAAAGTTGGTTTCTTGTTTTGCTTTAAAAGCTCAAGATACATTAAATCTGCATCACAAATAACTCTCTTTTCACATTTAATTGCTTGAACAATATTATAAACATTATGGAATGAATATATTTTTTTGATTTTTATACTATAGAACCTCGACTATAGTACCAGATGAACTCCTGATGCTGCAAGAAGCCTCATTTCATTATACATCTCTGAAGAAAGTTTACAGTAATGAGAAGATACAATATCAAATTTTTTATAAGCTCATGATTATGTTAATCTTCAATTGTTGTAATGTAAACCAAATTATCTTTTTTTGACGATATGTATTTATATGAAACTTGCAATTTTTTGCATAATGTTCTTTATTACAACCTTTAATTATGTGGGCTTCTTTTCATAAAATATATTTTCTACTTTTTATATATGTGTAAATATAGCAATAAGGTATTCCATTCTTTTTATCTTTTTTACTATATGTAATCATAAAGTGAACCCATATTCTAATTCATAACTATGAAGCCATTTTAAAAAAAAGTTAATTACAATTATAAAAAAACAACTAATACTTGTTTATAGATTTTTTAGTTACTCATCTAGTTCTTTCCAGTTATTAAAGTCCATTTCCAGAGCAACTGGATATAATGGATCTGATCTTCTACTATCTTCATTTTCGTTATTAGTTTTGATTTATAGTAATCCATCTGTGTCAGTAATTCTTGAAGCCTCATGTTTAATTAACTAGTCAAAATTATCTTCCAGGATATCCAAATGAATTGGCCCCATATCTTTATCAACTTCTAAAATGTCTTTACAAAATAACAAGTCTTCACAAAATGACAAGTCTCCACAAAATGACAAGTCTCTGATATCAGTATTTAGCTTATCAAAATTATTATCTGTTTCACAGGCATTTTGTGAACTACATACTTCAACTATAGACTTATCTCTATTATCATCTAAGGTATCAAATAACCAATAGATTCAAGAAAATTCTGTGCTGTTATCAAAGATATTGTTATGATTGCCTCCAATATTAGATGATGAAGAGAATAAAGGAAGTTCTTTTGTTTTTAATAATGGTATTATTATTTATCATAAACTAATCTATCCTGCACTAGATAAAAATATGAAGTGCAAAAAGTACTAACAAGCAAACATAATACTATTTATATGATTCGACCTAATTATATTATTATGATTTAATTTTATAAAGCAGTAATCATTTGTGTTACATTATGCAAAAAAAATATATGGTGTTTAACACTACTAGTTGATATATAATTTTTGTTTATAACAAATAAAAATTTTTACTTAACTATTTTTAACAGAACTTTATACTTTATAATGGAGAATATACAATTATATATAGTATGCTAACGAGTATTTACTCATTGTTTAAGCCTGCTCTTTTTGATTAAATTTTCTTTTGCTAAAGTATTAAAAGTATTTCCTATAATTATATTAATTAATAATTTTTTTGATCTTTATTCTATAGGCTTTAAATACCAGCAGCATACTTTAAATAATATATTAATTACCTTACCTGCAAGATAGTTTTTTTTAAGAGTAGAGGGTACATAGCTCATTTTTATATAGTTTTATATAGTATTTTGAAATTCTATATAAATTGACATATGCTACTAATAAAACTTTTTTTTTTGTGTTAAAGTTCCCGCTTTGGGTGAGAGTTTATTTAATCAAGCCTGTGGATCAAGGGCGCCTCTTTGGGCGCACCCACAATTGAGTTGCATTGAATAAGAGTACAACTAGCCACACGTACAACTTTTGGTTGTCTAATTTAAGTAGTCCGCCCGAAGGTTCTACACTAGTTGCCATACCTACAACCCAACTAGGGGATTGCCTATTTAAACCCCCTGGTCCAACACTTCGCATGTCAATCCTACTTGTGATCACTGGTACAGCCCTCCGATACATTAGTCAGTCGAAGACAGTCCCGGATGCTACCTACATCCCCTTAGGACTAATTTATCCTTACAGGTAAACTTGGTAGAGCAGTCCCTGTCCCACACAGGTATTACCTACACTTCGGTAACTTACGCACTCACCGAGGTAAGCAACTTGCAGTCAGGGTTACCTAACTGCTACCATTACCTACTTCTGCCATTGTAAGGTTCACACTGACCCCGGTACCCACCATTACTTTCCTACCGGTCCATCACCGGGTGCTCCAAACTTCCAAACCAGTTGGCCCGGAAGAGTTGATCTACCAGCATTAGGTGCTACTATGGTTTTTCTTCACCTGGTACCTAATTCCAGAACATAGGTCCTTTTTTTCTGGTACGGCTCTGGTGGCCAGGTTGGTGGACCCTCTCCTCCGAAGGTTATATTGTCCAGTTCTCCAGCTCCGGTTTCCAATATTCTGGTTCTGGTAGCACCGTCAAAGATCGTTGCTACCTCCTTACTCAGGACTTTCCAAATAGGTTTCCATTTTCCTGGTTCCTTGGATTTGTCTGTGTCACCGGACACAACTTCGCTCGAAAGCTCAAATTCGAGATGGTAACCAAGGACTACAGGTAATATACCCAACCGATCGACAGGAAATGGTTACTGTAACACAGGTCTATTTTTCCAAAGTGTCGCCAGTGGGATTTGAACCCTAGACCTGCCACTTGGGGGGTGACAACTTACCAACTTCCCTAAGTCGCCACACCCTTTAATAAAACTTTTTTTAAATTACAACTATAGTAATTTTTATTAAAATTTTACAAAATAAAAATAAAATAATTTATCTATTAAGTAAAAATTTGAACTAATATTATATTTTAAAACATATAGTTGTATATATCACAAAGTTTTTTGGGTTGGCTCAAATTTTTTGGATTGCACAAAATCTCTAATTCTGATTGGTCAAGTTGCATAAATTTATAAGTTAGTTTTATTACTAAATTTAATATTCAATCTTTAAAAATTATATCTCATTAAGTTTTTAACCAAATTTAATAATTTTACTATCATTAGAATTAGAAAACTCTGCTTTAAACTTTTTTAAAAATTAAAATTAGTTTATTTAATATAATTTTTTATAAAATTAAATATAAAAACAATTTACTATTAAATTTATATATAATTTTAAAATAGTACTCTCTACCCTTAAATAATTAATCAAGGTTTTACAATATTTAAGTATATGATCAACAAAAAATATTTTACATCTTTTAAAATAAAGTTAATAGTGTAGTAAATATATTGGATATTTAAAATATTTGGAGCTTGTTATGCAATAATATAATATGCAGTTCTAATATTAGCACTTAAATTTGTTACAATAGCTAAAAAATTTTTAGTACCAATTTTTTTAAAATATTAGTAATCTCTTCTGTCAAAAATTTTTGCATAGTCTTTTACTTAACAAATTTTGAAACCTGCAAGTGATCTAATCAATGCATAAGATCAAGTTTTATTTGGTATAACTAAATAAATAGTTTACTAATAGTTAAATTTTTTGAATCATTTAGTTGTTTGATTATAAATATAGTTTTTTGTACCAAATAGTAACCAGAAAGAATTTTTTTGGATAGAAGTTCATATACTGGACATAATATTTTTAATAACTTACAAAAAATAGATTCTTAATAATATAAATAGGAATTTCACAAACAATAAATACCTTTATTAATACTCTATTTACAGTGGCTACCATATTATTGTGGACACTTTCCAAAAATTTATATAGAGCTAAATATATAAGGTATCAGGCTAAAAATTAAATTATATATTTTTTAAATCTATACCTTTTAAATAAAAAAAAATTTAAAAATTTTATGCTAAAATTTGTAAAATATTAAGTTTAAGAAAATTTTTAATTTTATTTTTTTTTTATTTTTTTTTAATTAAAGTTCCCGTCTTGGGACTTAGGAATTTTATTCAAGATATTAGGGCCGTCGGTATCCTCTAAGGGAAATACCGGTATTTGTTACATAGACGAGGATACATCTAGCCACACGTACACTTTTGGTGTCTAACTTAAGTAGTCCACCCAAGGGTTCCAAACTAGCTGCCATACCTGCAACCCAACTATGGGAATTGCCTATTTAAATCCTCTGATCCATATAGACAAGGATACATCTAGCCAAACATACACTTTTGGTGTCTAATTTAAGTGGTCCGCCCAAGGGTTCTACACTAGTTGCCATACCTGCAACCCAACTACAGAAATTGCCTATTTAAACAGGACCCCGGACATCTCTCATATAGGTCATAACTGGATTTTGGCCAATTTTGACCTAATTTGCTGAAAACGACAAAATCTATTTATTTAAATAACTTTTGATCCAGTAATAAGAATTGAATGAACTTTTTTTTGTTAGATGCGCCTCACTGAGAGCTTCATTTCAAAAAAAGTTCATTCAAATTGGACTACTAGATGCCAAGGTAATTGCCAAAAACTGATTTTTTAATTTTTAAATTTTGGGGTTTTTGCTGAAATGCGTAATGTATGACCTCTGTACTATATGTCCGGGGTCCTATTTAAACCCTCTAATCCATGTTCTGTCTGCCAACCCATTTTGTATCACCAGAACAGGCCCGTTACATAAGTCAGTCAGCAAGTTCTGGATATTTATCCATTGCCTTAGGACCTAGCCGGTATTCCCGGTCCTGTTATCCTCAACGGAAGACTTGGTAGAGCGGTACCTGTCTCATATTAGGTATTCACCTACACTTCAGTACTTATCGCTATGACTGAGGCAAACACTTGCGAGACAGGGTTGCCCTGTCCTCTTACCAATACCTACTTCTGTCCTTGTAAGGTTTGCTCCAACCCTGGTACCTACCATCACTTTC
Organism: Gigaspora rosea; assembly: GCA_003550325.1. Taxonomy (NCBI): domain Eukaryota; kingdom Fungi; phylum Glomeromycota; class Glomeromycetes; order Diversisporales; family Gigasporaceae; genus Gigaspora; species Gigaspora rosea. The sequence goes on along the minus strand of QKWP01000195.1, from coordinate 195,112 downwards.
CTACCGGTCTTTCACTGGTTTTTCCAGACTTCCAATCTAGTTAGCCCGAAAGGCTTGATCTACTTGGCATTAGGTGCTATCATGGTTTTTCTCTCTCTGGTACCTACTTCTATAACATAGGTCCTTTTCCTCCGGTACCCAATCCGGCGGCCAGGTTGGTAGACCTTGTCCCGAGGTCGACGTCTGGTACTTCGGACTGGTCCAATATTCCAGTTTTGGTAGCACCGTTAAAAATCTTTGCTACCTCCTTACTCGGGTCTTGCCAAATGGGTTTCTGTTTCTCTGTTCCTTGGATTTGTCTGTGTCACAAGACACAACTTCATCCGAAAGCTCCCATTTGAAATAGTAACCAAGGACTACAGGTAATATATCCAACCGATCAACAGGAAACAGTTACCGGAACAGGTCTATTTTTTTCAAAGCATCATCAGTGGGATTTGAACCCTAGACCTGCCACTTGGGGGTGACAACTTGCCAACTTCTCTAAGTTGCCATACCCCTAATTTTTAATTTTACATTTGACCAGTTTTCTAAATTTAATATAGTTTTCATAATAAACTAGAGTTACTAAATATAGTAATTAATAAACTTAAATTTTTTATTAATAAACTAATAATTTTTTTAAATAAAATTATTTAGTATAACAAATTGCACATATCTTTAAAATTTTATAATTTTTCAAAAAAATTTTAGTTAATTACTATATATACAGTGTGGGATAGCAAAAACTATCCATTTTTTTATATGAAGCACCAAATTTACAATTATTTAATTGATTTTGATTGGCTAATATTTTATAAAAAATTTTAATTGGTTAAAAAAAACATATAAATTCTTTTTTTTTATAAAGTAAACACCAAATTTTCAAATATATATAAACTTTAAACTCTTATAACTTCTTAAATTATAATAAATAAAAAATTTGTTCTAACAGAATTGTAGCTTAGACAAATAGTAACAAATCTGTAAGGCCAGATTTTTATTCAACTTATTTGTTATTAAGTTATAACAATTTTTATATTTTATATATAAAAATTGGATGGTTTTTGCTGTCCTGCACTGTAGTAATAAAATTTTTATATTTGGTAATTGATATAATTTTGAATTAAAAATTGCATTTTTATTTAGAAATAATAACTATCTTAAATTTTTATAAAATTTTAAAAAATTTTGGGATTATATGTAATTTGTTATACTGAATAATTTTTGCTTATTTTTTAAATTCAATTAGCTTAATAAAAAATTAATTTTTACTATGCAGCTATTTTTTTAATTAATTTTGTACAACAATAAAAACTGGTCAAACATAAAAATCTAAAATTTTACTTAAATTTAATTATTTTAACAACTGTAGTATAAAATTTTTTAAACTTTTTTTATTTAAAAGATATACAGTAGATTTAAAGTATTTATAATTTAATTTTTAGCTTAATATCTTATATATTTAGCTCTGTACAAATTTTTAAAAAGTGTCCACAATAATATGATAGGCTATTGTATATCTTTAAAATAATCTTGCATTAGCTTGGTACTTTCAACAAAGTCAGAAAGTTGTGACTTTGCATTTTTTGATGTTGATGCATCAGATTCTTTTGCTATTAATCACTCTAAAATTAGGCTATGAACATCTAGTAGAGCTTTATTGCACAAAATTACCTAAATGGTCTTCAAGGGCAGAGTGCTTTTGTACCAGAATTCATTACAATAGTTACATATTGCACTCCAATGATCTTTAGAGATTTGGTTTCCTTGCTTATTATGTGTTCCCCATACAATTAACTTGGTTTACCACTAGATTTTCACATAGATGTATCAATAGGATTAACAGAGGGAGTATTAGAGTTTTCTGCTATATTGTGGTTTTGAATTTCAAAAAAACTCATTTAACAGAAATTTTGGCTATTGCTATTTAATTAATAAATATTCTAGATTATGATATGTTTAATTTCTTCATGATAAACTTCTTAATACAGTAATAAGAAAGTTACATTATATTGAAAGCAACACATAAAAAGTACATATATAGTTACCTGTTTTGATCCTTTTCCCCTTTTTATTTAAAAAAAACAATTGTTATCATTTACATAAAAGTTTTTTTGACACTTTGTTTATTTTTTTTATTTTTTTTTTTTAAAAAAAATGTCGCCGTTCACATGAAATTTTTTAAAATCTCTTTGTATGGACCTGAAAATTTTTTTCAGCAATTCGTTAGTAAATTTAATGTTTTGTTTGTTTTTTTTTTAAATAAAAAAAGCAACCTGCATATGTACATCCTAATTTATTTCACATGAAAGTACCCTAAAGTTCTTTTCTTGAAATTAAACCTGAAATCTTCTTAAAAACATTTTCATATTAATAATTTCAGGTTCTAGCTTTAGCAAAGATAGATTTATCTACTATATTTGTGGTTTCCTAGTTTTCATAAATTATACCGTGGGATTCTGGGTTAAATGGTTCTGACTAGATCACGCATTTCTTGAAAAGACAATAAAACCCACCCCTTTATACAGCAGAAATTTTTGAATCAAAATTAGAATATAAATGATAACTGATTACAAAATTTAAATAAAAAATAAATCCTTAAGCTTTTTATGATTCGTATATCTAGTTCAAGGTCTCCAAATTAACGGTATGCGCTTAAGTACACCCAGCTCGAGAAATTTACCATTTGGGTAGTTAAAGTTTTGTTAAACTTGTTATTTCTTGTTATTTATCTAGTCACAATTTATATTAATGCGATAGAAATTGTCCAAATTTGATTACTAGCTGCAGGGTCAATTATACGTAATCGATAATCATTATTAGTGATTTCATTGATTGGTTCCAATTTAAAATTCCCTGATGAAAATGAATTTTTAAGTTTCCGTAAGTTGAATTCTCGTACAATTTCATGTGTTGGATGCTTCTATTGGAAAGACATGTTTATTATTACTTATTCAGTTCTTCTTTTTTTACATTTCAAGAGTCTGCTTGCTGACAAGAACGATCTTTCTAAAATTCTGCATAAATTGGCTTTTGTTTTTAACATACAAGTTTATTTCCAGTAATAAACTGGGTTTAAAATATATCGTGTTCACATAACAATAATGAAAACTAGATAATGCAAGAGTTCAGGGTTCTAACGAGTGAATTAAATTTATAATACGTAATGATTAATAATATCATCATATGTATTTACAATATCGGATTACGGATTTTATCGAACATTTTCGGAAGTATCGGAAATTTCAGAAATTTTGTATGATCGGCGAAATTAATATCGCCCCTATTTCGGATTCGGATTTGGCGAAATATTTGGTTTCGCCCGAAACATTAGTCTAGACTAATAATTCTGATTTACACATGCTTTCCTGCAGGCTATTCCTTCTATCAAGTGCTATTATAAATCAGTTTGTTGCTCCCAAGTCTCAAACTCTAGCAAAACTCATATTTTAAAAATTTTTTTTATTTAACTTATATCATGCATTATTATAACAGTATATATTATATTATAAAAATTTTAGTTCTATTTTTTCATTTAAATTTTTTATAAATAGCTAATGTTTTTTGAGTTTGTCCAGGTTTTGACGTTTTGCAAACAGGTATACCCATGCCACATTTGATGTTTTATAATAAGAGAGTAATTACCAGCTTCAGCCGTTTCAGCTTCAGACTGCAAATAAATAATGAATATGAAATATTTATTTAGAATAATTAAGATTTTTTAAAATGAATTGAAGAATTATTTTTTGGGTAGTTTATAGTACGAGATTTATAATCAATAATTTCCTATTCTGGCTTTATATTAAAAAAACTTTTGTTACAAAAGAACAATAATCCCTTATTCCATTTGTTAACAGAAATCATTTAAAGCTTCAAATTATAATATTGCACACTTCCCTTTCTTCTTATTTTTTCTAGAATTACCTCCTTCTCTATTCTGTCTTACCATTCTAACTACATCGTAAAATGCCCTATCCACATTCACACCATATTTTGCAGAGGTTTCTATAAAGGCACACTTGAGTCTTCTTGCCATGTTCATTCCTTCCTCTCTTGAAACTTCACGTTCAGTTATTTTGTCATTTTTATTGCCAACAAGCACAATTGGGATTTGCTCAGTATCTTTTACGCGTGTAATTAGATCATGAAATCGTTCTATTACCTCAAATGATGATCTTGTGGCTATAGAATATACGAGTAGGAATCCATCACCATCCCTGAAAAAGAAAAAGTTCATTAAATCTGAAATTTTAATGTCCGTTTTCAGCATGAAATCTCATGTTTTTCAGAAAAGTTTTCGCAGGCATTATTATGAATACAACACCTGATCCATTGATCACGTAGAGCTGTATATTCTTCTATTAAGTATATTGAAACAAAGTGAAGTGAGTACAGTAAATATTTGGTTAAAAATATTTTGAAAAATATGGTATAGTGTTACTGTATTTAGTAATTTTGTATGTTAATAACTTTTGGCTACCGAACATAAGAGTTAGCGCCTCTCAACATGATTAAACATTTCATAACATGAATTAAGTACAGTATTTTCATCTATAATTCTAACAAATATATGTGAAATGGTATATAATATACAATAACTTAGACAAAATTTGCAAACCTTGTTCACCAGAATCTAATATTTCAAGAACACAAGAATGGTTGTCAATGATCGCTTGTTTTCGACATGAATCTCCTGAATCTCCTATAATATGTCTAAACATGAATATTTCTCTAGTTAATAAATCTTGCAAGCATATAAAATATGCAGATATCAACACGAACCTCTAATTACATGAAATCATCCAATAAAATTACTTAGTACGTAGTAATTAGACCAAGTTCATGAATTGTATTAACAGCAATTCCCTAAAGCTTGCTCTGATACACCTACCAAATAACTATAATTAAGAACGCCAGGTTACCCATTAATTTTAAAACATCAATGTTAACTTAGATTTTTAATAGCTAAAACAAGTTGTGTGATATGTAACTATTTTAACTAACTTTATATCTAAGTGACGTCTGATTGTAGATAAAATTCAATCAAAGGATTAATCAAATGAAATTATCAATTTCAACTAGTGATCTCAATCATCATATAAACGTTTTATACTTTTCCAACGCCTTTATCTCCAAGAACGACTATATTGTGTAGCATCATCATGATAAAACATAGCATGACAATTCTTGCCTAAGTGGCAATTAATAACGGATTTGCAGCGTAACATAACACGACCAAATAGCAGAGACCTCTGATCAAAATTTAAATGATTGGACCTTAATGATTTTTTTTTTTGTTCGTCATATGATAAGTATTGTGTGTAAAATTTTATCGGCAATTTACACAAAGACATTGCGAAGGTGAGTCCGGATTTGCGGCACATAAGTGTAATTTTAGGTAGAATTTTGTCTGATTTGCTAGTGTAATTCAAATGCTAATTTATATCTTTATAAACTTTTAAGTTAGTAACGTTTCACTAATTAAAAAGTTGCTACAAATATTAAGATAGTAACATTTCACTAATTAAAAAATCATTACAAATATTATTGACAAAAAATCAACCAAACTCACAGAGAATTTTACTAGAAGAAAATTTACTCGTCATTTATTTGACCATACAAGAATATCTATATATAGTAGTAGATAATCAACAAACAAAAATAATCAAAAATATTTTTGCTAAAGGTATTTTTATTAGATTTAATTTAATACTAGACTAATCCGTGACTTTGCCATGAGATTATGAAACTTTAAAATCTTGACAGGAACTTGTAGACTTTAATAGCATGTAGGCGAAACTTCTTGATGAGAATTTTGGGATTATTAAAATTAAGTGATATACGTAATGTATGACAAATAAGTTAATAATGAACAATATTAGTCTTATAACAATTAAGTAATGCAGTACCCTATGTGAGCTGTACTATCGCATAGCTATTGGAACCTTTACACCTAGTGAAGGGAATGCAAATCGGTAACGGGTTCTATAACAAAGCGACTCATATTTGGGCAGAATTATCGTGGCATGATAGTGTCGGGCAAAATTATTGAGATCATGCGTAAAAGGGTACCATGTTCATCGATCATCGCAATAATGAGAGTTAATTACAGTGTTTTCAAATTACTGTCAGGAATCTAGAAAAAAATGCCAATCTATGATTGGCTGAAAATTATTCCATGAACTTTTTGACCAATCATAGATTGCTCTATTTTTTTTTTTTTTTTATAGATTCCTGATGTATATTTATCTAGGGGTCCGAATGATCCCAGTAATCCATTTGGCGATAATTTTTTTTTACTATGAGGGAGGAGGGGGACTCTGAGGGGAGTAATGTAAAACACAGAATCCAGTTGGTCTCGCCTAATATAGGCCTCAAAATGTGTAGACTAGAACACAAACCTTCGCTAAACATGAAATAGTCGAATAAAAATTAGTCAGTACAAGTAATTAGATCAAATTTCATGAATATTTTATATTAAGTGCAAGCTACTAAAGCGTGCTATTATACGCTTACCAAAACAGTGGTTTAAAAATAACTATAATTAAGAACGCCAAATGACCGATTAACATTAAATATCAAGTAAGCTTAGAGTTTTTAATAGTTAAAACAAGATTGAGATATGCAACCATTTTGACTAACTTGATATCTAAGTGACTTCTGATTGTAGATAAAATTCAATCAAATGATTAATCAAATAAATTATCAATTTCAATTATCATTTCAATCATTATATCATATAGAGATTTTATACTTTTCCAACGCCTTTATCTCCAAGAACGACTATTTTGTATAGCATCATCGTGATAAAACACAGTATAACAATTCTGCAATAAATGACGGACTTGCAGTGTAACTGGTAACATAACAAATTAGAATTGCGTAACCAAAAATGCAGAGACTTCGATCAAAATTTAAATGATCGGATCTTAAAGATATTCTCTCATAACTTGATAAGTATTATGTGTAGAATGTTATTCTGGGAAAATTTGCTTACAGGTCAGAAGCTATTATCATAGTAAAATTAATTTATAATTTTGTGTACACAAAGGCCTTGCGATTTTATTGGCTTCGGAATCCAGATTTGAGACACAAAAGTTTAATTTTACAGGCAGAATTTTATCTGATTTGCTAGTTAAATCAACTGCTAATTTATATCTTTACAAACTATTAAGAACGTAACGTTTCACTAATAAAAAAATGATTACAAATATTATTCATATTTTACTAGAAGACCGTCATTTGACCATTATAGTAGTAGACCCTATAAAAAAAGTTGTTTGATTTTTATTTAATTGTTATCGGTATTATTCGACAAATGTACGGAATGGGCCCACTTAGTGATGTGCCACCTACAGTACTATACGTACTGTACGCTAAAATTTTTGCCGATCACTTGTTCCAGCCAATCAGATGCCAGAAAAGAACTATACGTACAGTACGTACTGTACGTGGGAGCGGGTCAAAATCCCGACAAACAGAATCCCGACAGGTCATAATCCCGACAAAAAAATCCCGACAATAAGAATCCCGACAATCCCGACACCAAAAAAATCATAAATTTATTTAAGTTAGGGTTAGGGTTAGGTGAGTGCTTAGGTAGGGTTAGGGTGAGCGCCTGGGCTAGGGTTTGGTTTAGTTGATTTTATTGGTAAAGTTGCTCAAGGAAAACATTTTTTGATTGTCGGGATTTTTGATTGTCGGGATTTTTTTGTCGGGATTATGACCTGTCGGGATTTTGTTTGTCGGGATTTTGACCCAAACCCCTGTACGTACTGTACGTGCTGTACGCTAAAAATTTTCAGGTATCATATAAATGGCATATCACTAGGCCACTATAGGTATAAAAACTGGACAAATTTGTATATCTTTTAAGTTGGTCATACGAAATTTGTCCTGTTTTTATATTTATAGTGGGTCCATTCCGAACATTTGTTGAATGATACCGGCAACTATTAAACAAAAACTAAACAAGTTTTTATAGGGAGATATTCAGAAACTAAAGCAATCAGAAATATTATCGCTAAAGGTATCTTTATTAGATTTAATTTGAATAACATCTAAGGGTACGCCAAGTTGATTTTTCGTTTTGCATTACCCACCGTCCCTTTTTTTCTTTTTTTTCTTTTTTTTACTTTTTTTTTCTTTTGTTTTTTAGATCCCAATTGTGCCAATTATTCGATTTTTGACATTTATTTTTTTCCGCTATTCTCATCTGGAGTCACCCAAAGGAGACCTTAATTTCCCGTTCCGTAATATTCCGATAGGACTGACGGAAATAATATGACTGCCAACCCAATTTTTTGATTCCTTGTGCAAAATTACAAATTAACCTTGCATAACCTTAGATATGAATATTATTATATTAATTAACAATAAATTAAAAAAACCCCCCCCGACAGACCCAAGTTTTCAGATTCCAAAACAAAATATCAACTTTGCGTGTCCTAAACAATAAAATTTTTTTTAAATACCGTAAAACGCTCTTTAAAAATAAAAAAAAAAGAGTTAGTTCAAAGAAAGAAAAACACAAAAAAAAATTTCAAAAATCAAATGAAAAAATACCCTGACATTTTTGAGGATGATTTTTGTATTTTACCTGATCCTAGAAATGCAAAGTACCCTTTATTCAAGATTATCGTTTTCGTTATATATAAGTATTCAAAAAAACCCCAATCTATTCGAGATCATTATTTTCATTTTCAGATTCACAACTAAGACCTACGCTGCTACAATTACCAGATCCTTCGCTCCGGTCATTTTCATATTCTTCAAAAAATCGAATTGGATTTACATGTAATTGAAAACCGGTTAATACCGAATTTAACTGGGTGGTATGCAGGTACAATCAACTCTTTCTATAACGAACTATTGGTTCTGGCGTTAAAAAAAAGTTCGTTATACAAAATTACTATATTTTCTTAAGAAACCATAACCATTTTTATATCGAACTATTATAAAATTCAAAATTTTTTAGTTCATTATATCAAGAGTTCGTTATAGGGAGGTTATTTTCATTACTTTTTACAGGAGGGTATCCAAATTTCCAGATCGGATCTATGTCGGCGTTGCCCTAGTAGTTAACAGGTTCTATAGAAAAGTTATCAGCTGGCATTTTTTACTTGATGAATATGATTTCATTAGTAAAATTTTTAATAATCTTGGTAAAATTGATCGATTCAGCCGATCATGATTCCGATGCACTCCGACTTGTTCCAACCCGGAATTTTGGTGACCCTTCTGTATGAATTATCCAACATTTGTTTAAAATAAAATGCAGGCAAGCCAAATTAAAAGTGTGATACTGTATACCGAGAGTCAGTATTACGTATTTGATGCAAGTCTACTCTTGATATACCGATACCGATGAACTCGTAAAGGTCCCAAAAATTCCGGGTCGGGATACGCCGAATTGCATCGGACCCATGGTCGGATCAGAATCGATTAATTTGCCCAAGATCATAAAAAATTTTACTAATAAATCATATCCATAATTAAGTAAAAAATGCCCAGCTGATAATTTTGCTATAGAACTTGCTAACTACTAAGGCTAAATGTTGACCTGGGTCCGATGCATCTGACCCGGTAAGTTGGGGATAGCCCTGCAAAAATCATACCGATGTTGAGAATGCCGGTTCATAACTGCAAGTTTTACTTCAACATCTATCAATTCTAAATAGAAATAAGTTTCAATGGATTTCTAAATAAATTTGAATGTAAAAAGAATTCATTCTGTATTAGAGTTAACTCGAATTATGATTAAATAAAAACTTATTACCGAAATACCCCCTATGAGAAATTACAGCACGGAATAATACTGAAATACACGGAAAAGTTTGAATACGTGACCACACAAACCTGCACGTAAATATACACGGGACAATGCACGGGAAAGCAAGTTCATGGCACGTAAAAGGGCGCGGATTCCGTGCAACGCTGCACGTACTTACGTGCAATTTTATGTGTTTTCTCGTGCATTGTCTCGTGCATATTTACGTGCAGGTAACATATAATAGCATATGTCCATACATATATACATAATAACATATATCGTATATGCATTATTTTATTAACTAAATTTTATTATTTTATTAACTAAATTTTATAAGTTTTATTAACTAAATTTTGTATTTTATTAAATAACTTAATTATTTAATTATTTTATTAATTAAATTTTATAATACAAATAGTTTAATTTAATAATTTACATGCGAATAAGAAAATACTTCTAATTACTAAAACTACCGACTTTAAAAATAACCCAGCAACTAATAATATCGTAAAAAAAACAAAGTAATAGTACCAAAATGAAAGGTTTAAAAAAAAATCGAAATGACTACTCTAGAAATAACTCCAATAGGGACAACTCCGATTGTGGCAACTCCAATGGCAGTAACTCAAGGGAGAGGCTAAAATGCAATAATATACAGAGAGATAAAAAATAAAAGAAAAAAATAATAGTAAAAAAAAATAAAGCTGCGATACCACCAAAAATGATGAAAAACATACACCAAAAATGATAGTGATTCCAAAAGAGTAGCTTCCAAGGCAATAACTCTAAAGGATGGTTTAAACAATGACAATAACTAAAAAAAATTATATAAAAATTAATGAGTTGTAAAAAAAAAAAATTATAAAAAAATATAAGATGATAAAAATGATAAGAGTAAAAAAAAAAAAAAAAAAAGCAATATTTATTTGCTTACAAATCAAATGTAATTTGTGCGCGTCAATGCACGGAAATTATTATTGATAAGTGCAAAAAAAAAAAAAAAAAAAAAAAAAAACAACAAAATAAATGTTTTTGTGCGCGTCAATGCACGGAATTTATAATCATTAAGAATCTTAACGATCATCACGTTAATGCACGGAATTATGATCGTTAAGGATCTTAATGATCATCATGTTAGTACATGAAATTATGATCGTTAAGGATCTTAACAATTGTGACAATTGTGATATCATGCACAAAAATTATGATCGTTAAGAATCTTAACGATTGTGACGATCACGATATTAATGCACTGAAATTATGATCGTTAAGGAGTCTTAACGATTGTGATGATCATACATTTTGTACAGAAATGATCGTTAAGAACCTTAACGATTGTGATGATCGTTACGTCAGTGAACTGAAACTTTCGTTAAGAATCTTAACGATTGTGCACGTCAAAGCACAAAAATTATGATTATGATCGTTAAGAATCTTAACGATTATGCATGTCAGTGCACGAAAATTATGATCGTTAAGAATCTTAACGATTGTGCACGTTAGTGCACGAAATTTATGATCGTTAAGAATCTTAACGATTGTCACGTTAGTGCACGGAAATTATGTGATCATTAAGATTAATACACGTTAATAAATGGTTATAATACTATGCACGATAGTGCACGGATTTCAATATTTCGTGTGATAACGTGTATTAAATTTTTTGGATGATCAGTTTCTGTGCAGTTTCCGTGTAGTGATTATGAAACCCGTGCTTACCCGCATACAATTTCGTATTTTTACATGCATTCCCGTGTTTCTAGTTTTCATAGGGACCAGGAATGTAATCATGCATGATAAGGGAGTGTATGATTTCGGATACGTGTCATTTCACCGACAATCATTTCACCGACAGCTCACTTAACCGACATCACACCAAGTGACAATTTACTAAAAATACATACCTGCAACTAATAAAACCCTAACCCTAACCCTATGTGATGTCGGCTAAATGAACTTTCGGTGAAATGATTGTCGGTGAAGTGACCACCTTCCATGATCATGATTTCATGACATCCAACAAGGTTCGAGAGGTTCGAGTCGCACAGGATGCAGTTGCAGTAAGTATCTAGCAGCATAGTAGTTGAGACTAAATTATTGATACGGTCGATATTGAAGAAACATCGATCTAATATAACCTCTAACTGATCAAATTGATAAAAGACATTATGGCAAATTTATAAAATACCCAAAAAACCGAAAATTTTGACTACTAATGGGATTTGCGCTGAGAAATTGATATTTTCAGATTAAAGTGCGTCGTTATAATAAATTTATATGCACAATGTAATATGTCAAAAGTGGATGGGTTGGACTTGTTATCAGTCTAGATAGGAGGACCAAAAAATTTTTTAGGGTTCGGCATTGATTTATTAATATGAAATTCGGTAACTAAATTTTAATTTTGGCAACCAAAGACTTGGATTTGGTGATGAAATTTAGCTTATTTCATAATGCAAGAAGCAAATGAACATATCATGAGATATTTTAGATTGAGAGTCCTGTGCAGTGTTGTCATTGGACAATGTCAAATAAATTTAATTTGTATTTGAACAGTAAAACTTCCATGAGTGCACCCTTTATAAGGGCACAGCCTCTCTAAATGCACGCACGAATTTTGGCTCAAATATATATATGTTCTGCGTTATTTCACAATTTAAGCCAATTTCAAATTAACCTAAGTCATTCTTTAATTTTGAAACTATGTGCATTATTTCTCAATTGGTGAAAAATTAAAAAGGTAAAATTATATGTCCAAGTGATAAAAATTATATGACTATTAATAATATTACTTATATCGTAAACAATTGTTTGCATAAATAAAAAGTGATAAAATTTACATAACATTTATTTAAAAAAATATAAAATACAGTTATATTTAAAAAAAAAACTGCTTTATAAATTTAAATAAAAAAATTGTGTAATCAATAAAAAGAGCACAATAGTAAAAATTCGCATGATTAAAACTTTGAGCAATTTTTACATTACCACGTAGAACGCACTCACATTTTCTTGTACATAGTAAATTGCTTCTTTTGAGCCTGCCACTCCTCTTTTCTTGCAAAGTTAACATCCAAATTGACGATTTCAATAATTCCAAGGCTAATATGCTTTTAAAATACACTCTATTCATTAATAGCATTATCTACTACTGTTTGCAAAATAAAACAATACCGCATAAGGACCGGGATAACTATATATAAGGTCCCCGCTTCACTATAATTCGAAGAGTACTTTAAATTATATAAATGTCGCTAGTAAAAATTATAGCGACTTAATGCATGCATGAAGATGGGGCTTGATTTTAGTCAGGCGTTACTTTAAATAGGGGGCTACTTTAGATGCAATAGTACTCTTTGTACTCGATCTGCCCAACACTCTGATTCCCGTGATTACCCTGATCGATCGCATGATCACGTGAGTCACTCGAATTATATTTTCGTTTCATCTTTGCTGTTTTCAAATCATTATATATCTCGTCATTTATTTATACCCCTTTTACTAAGTGCAAGGGCTCTTCAGAAACTACGGCACACATAGTAAGGTTTGTAACCGTAACTCGTGACAGAACTATAACAGATAAGAATTCCAACGTGAACTACGTGAACAACGTAATTTAACCCTAACCATATTATTAGAATAACGAGCAAACTTTGTATGAGAATTTTTATAATAATTTATGATAGAAATCAAAATAATTTCGATGCAAACTCAACCTTAAAACGCATTATGTGTCGAATAGGTTTGTAACAGAATTTTTTTATAGAAACCATGATAAAAATCATGATAATTCCAACACAACTAACACTCTTTTCATTGTTACCGAAATGGCCACAAGTCTTGTATTTTATATATTCGATAAAACTTGGCTTAAGTACAGTAACTCATCAATGGATCCAATAAAAGAATTTGATTGGTTTTTCTGATCAAATGACCAATCAGATTCTTTGTCGAATTTATTAAGTGATTTTTATAAGTAAGAGGTGGGGAGGAAAAAAAGGGGGTAACGTAAACCACCGAATTAAATTGGTCTGGCCTTATTGGTTCATAGAATCAACGCAATTGGCAATGATATCATATGGTGGCGAGGCTTTCGATGATATTGTAATTGAAAGTCTACACTTTTCACGTAATCTATATCTGTGGTATCTATTATTATTTTACCAGAATCGGAAAATTTGACAAGCCCTGATACGTACGATGTACTTGTTTCCTACTTTGATTTTAGCACCTAAAGGTCCAAATACAGTCAGACCTCTCTAAACGCAACCTCCCTAAATGCATAAACTCTCTAAATGCATGACTTGGCTTGGTCCCAACTATAGATGCCTGGCGAAACTAATTTTGCCTTGGCGAAATGACGAAACCATAAGTTTCGTCAAGTTTCGTCAATGACGAAACTTATGGTTTCGTCAGGTTTCGTCATTTCGTCAGGCATCACTAGTCCCAACTTATATGATTACTTATAGATTTTTACTTCTCTAAATGCATATCTCTCTAAATGCATGGTTTTTTGTAGGCCCACGGCATGCATTTAGAGAGGTCTGACTGTATTTAGATTGTGATGGGTAAAGGATGGTCATTTCCATTTAATATTATCTGACCGTGTGACTGAATTATATTCAGTACATTCGGTGCCGAAGTGAATAATTCTTCTGTTTCCTTCGGTTTGCAGTTAACGCCCTTATAAAACATTTCATACGAATCACATAAGGGAACATCTTTCAGGAATAATGATAATAGCTGTAACGGTAAAATCGAATGATAACTTAATAACTGATTAATCGAATTCAGCCTGATTAATGTAACTGATTAATCAATTTTAACCGGATTAATATAACCGATAATCGATTTTAGCCGGATTAATATAACCGAATAACCAAGTTTAACCGGATTACAGCTGTTTTCATAATTTCTGGACCATCTAAAAATTTTTTCGTTTCCCGAAACCTCTTCGATCCCGTTCTAAGAATCACCTACCTTTTCGGAAACTATTTCGCTGTCTCCGTATCGAAGTTACAAGCACAGCGAAATAGTTTCCGAAAAGGTAGGTGATTCTGAGAACGGGATCGAAGAGGTTTCGGGAAACGAAAAAAGTTTTAGGTGGTCCAGAAATTATGAAAACAGCTGTAATATATTCGATTAATTGTGTTTAATAATATAAACGATTTATATTCGGTTGTAAATTTATAAAACCGGTTTGTAAAAATAAGCCCGGTTCCAATCTTTAGATGCCCGTTATACTGTAAATATACCTACAAATACTATACTGCACTAACTAATGAAAATTTCTTTTTTTCATCACAATTCATGTGATCTTTTAATTTAACGCAAATAATCATTATATGCATCACAAAAATAAAAACAGAGGAATGCCTTTAACAGACCTTTATAAGATATTGTGCAATGTGTTTGTATTGTTAATATTAAAAAACAAATAAAATATAAATTAAAAGGAGGTTTAAATCTAACCCGTCATCCAACGACGGGTATAACATCCAGTATTATTAATAAAGGTTTAATTAAACATCTACATTATTTATTTCGTAAAGAAGATACTATTATGTAGAAAAATATTGACATAATACAGTGACAAAAATATTAACTTGAATTACATGAAGAAAAAGGCTTACTTATAAAATTATCAATTGGATAAACATTAACTTCCCGGAGTTGGGATAACATCTTTTAGTAAACAACGTTTGTAAAAAAAAACGAAACTTAAGATTAGCCAACCAAGTGTGCTTATTCCTGAATAAATTCCCAATCCAATAGTGCTTGCGAGGAGGGCCGGGTTGTTATAGTTCGTTGTGTTTGGGGAAATAGTGGAATCTGAAGGAGAAAAAGAAGTAGAATTGGAAGTTATACTTTGATTTGAAACATTAGTATTGTCAAATCTAACGCCCAAACAATCAAAAAGAACAAGCTTGGAAGATTGGGTTAGAGTCAAGTTAGAAATGGGATTATTGGAACATTTTAACTCCACTAAACTTACAGTGCTATGAAGATCCAAAATACTAAGTAAATTATTAGAAACATCTAAATAAGCTAAATTGGGAGTGTCAAAATAATAAGCAGTGATTCTATTATGAGAAAAATTTAATCTTTTCATATTAGGAGAGTTTGGTAAACCAAAACCACCGCCTGCTAGTTGATTGTAAGCTTCATCAAGTTCTTCCAAATTAGGAAGCGAGTTCCAAGAGAGTCCAGTTAGATTATTAAATGAACAGTTCAATTTTTTTAGGTTGGGGAGTGAACTATCCAGTTGTAAAATACCTTCTAAATTTTGATAACTAATATTTAAATTAACTATCTGATCTCTGGTTTTGCCATAATTTTCCTTATCTTCAACTCTTGTACAAGTGCTATTTGTGGGATAATTTTGGTCAAACCAGGTTTGCGAATTTACCATAGTTTGTCCTCTTTATTTTTATGTTTATACAATTTTTTCTGAAAGAAAAATTTTGGCATAATATCAAAAATTATTTAATGAGAAATAGAAAAATAGGATAATAATTCTGAAACACTTACGGGATTGTTTTGAGCAAAACCTACGTAGTGATAACACATTTACGTAATTCCACAAAGTTTTGGAATTGTGGAATTGATAATCATAGATAATTTCGGTAATTTCACAATTGCATTCAAGTGTGACACAACGTAGTCACATTGCCGTTCCTTATACCATACAAGAAAATTGGACCGGATCGGCACGGGTTGCGTCGAATAGGCACGGACATTTGTGGCACGGGTCAAGATCCGGATTTGTACGGTAAGGTCCGAATTGGTACGGATTCCGTGGGCCGTATGGGACCGCATGCCCGTGCCGATTGGACCGTAAATGGCGCAGTTTACTAGTCGAATCGGCACGGGATTTGGCACAGGTAATTAACGTAAATTCACGTGCCATCGCGAAAACGATGTAGATTAACTATTAAAACATAAATTTACATAAGTAATCAATATAAGATGAACAAGCTAATGCATATGAAGCAAAATTTGTAAGGAATTTTTTTGTTAAGACACACAGGAAAGCTTCATCAGTGAAATCATTAGATATCTCTTTTTTTAAAAAAGTCCTTTACTGATCTTTCGCTCTCCACGAAACGAGCCAACACGTGTGTAACGTACACATACGTGTCATCTGAACGTGCATTTCATATGACGTGATATTACGCGCCACCCTTTGCCGTAATGTCCGTGCCATTCCGTAAAACGTTCCTGTGCGTGCCACAAGATCCGTGCCAATTCGAGCATTCCCGACACCAACTCGTACCACAACCCGTACCGCTTTTCTTATAGGGATAGGCCATCGATGGGTAGAAAAAAAATGATTCATCACCCGGGTGAATTATTCACCCCCTCCTCAAATAAAAATAAAACCCTAGTTATATTAGGGTTAGGGTTAGAGTTATGGTTGGTTAGAATTAGTGTTGGGGTTAGGGTTAGGGTTAAATTTAAGGTATGATCGCGAGAGGGGCATTTTTTGTTAAAAATGCGACAGGGGTTACCCTAGTAAATTTTGGAGATAACATGAGGAATATCAAATCTCATCCCGAGTGAGGAATAAATGTACTCAAAAAAAAATAATCGATTTACGTTAGGGTTTTAAAAACTGCACTACTATTAGTGATGGGCAACGTGCGGGATCCGCGTGGGATTTAAAAACTCCCGCGCAGGATTTTTAATATAAGATTGTCTGGCCTGCGTTATCATAACATCTGGCCCGCATTAACAAATTATCCGGCCTGCTTTAACATAAGTGGCAATTAGTATTTGATGTAAATAAAAATATTATGCACGCATTAACTTTTGATTTGTTTCTCGTTCCACATATTTGTATACGTACGTACATGCAGAGATAATGCGCAAACTGTATATTGAAATATATTTTTTAAATTGTCATTATTAATAAAGTGGAATCTATTATTGATTATTATTGAGTATAAAAGTGGCTATTTATCAGAAATTATAAGCCCGATTATTTTCTTATGAGTCGTTTATGAATTTTTGTATGTATATAACCTTATTCTTATAAATTTTAGCGCATTTATACCTGATTATGCACCTGATTACTTATAAATTTTTATACGATTATATGATTTGATCGGTTTGTTACCATAATAATTTTTAAATATACTGTAATAATATTTTTAATAATTATAAGATTCAAATGTTTAAAAGTAGGCAAAATCTATATAAGCATTATATTTGTAATATAATGCAGTAAGATTTATAAGAAATGATTATTTATTTTAACGAGAAATTACATTCCTATGATGATATATATATATATTTATTTATTAATCGTGAAAATTTTGGAAATTCTACTCGATCTCGCGAATCCCGCGCGGGATTTTTAAAAAAATCGGGATTTGCCCATCACTAACTACTATCGAGTAAAGTCAACGTAAAAATTTGACAGTCCAGTCAAATCCGATTGTAAGATTCAATATGCAACATAAAATTCAAAAGAGAAGAATTGAAACTAGTTTAGAATAGCAAGTAGTTTTTAGTCATTAAGTAAAAGTTTTTTGGCCAAAATAACTTTGTATTATATTAAGGATTACTGTAATGTCGAGATCAGCATTATAGATTAGCTGTCGTAATAATTTTAGTAGTACACGTGTATTCTATTGTGACAATCGTAAGAGAGAGCTTGGTTAAATAGTTAAGGTTAACCGTATTGACTCAGTTCGGAACTTAAACTTTTATCGTCAGAATCAAAACCAGTTTAACTAGCTAGTTTATCAAGTTTGTTAACACGTCATAAACTATAATAGCTAGTTCATTTTCATATAAGTAACTAGTTATAATAACTAGTTCGATTTTTTTTTATTTAACCGGTTAAACTTGCAAAAATAATTAAATTTACAATTGCTATATGTTAATTTAATAAGATAAATTTTCTCTTGAAATCTATTTGGCCACGCAAAGTTAATTTTTCGTTTTGCATAACCCGCCGACCCAACTTTTCCAAAAAAAAGTTTTTTTTAAAATTCCTTTTGTGCAAATATTCCATTTTTGCCATTTAATACAGTGCGGGAACCCTTAAATCAACAAGCGAAATTGATAATTTTTAAACTGTTATAAAAAAATAATTAGTATAGCTAGGACAATTTTTCTTTTTATAGCAGTGTAGAGAAAGACTTTAAGAATAAAGCTATAGAATTAGTTTTTTAATTTATAAAGTTTAACTACTTTTATAAAGGTTTAAAGTTAACTATTTTTATTAATAAACATAAAATTTGGCCGCTATAATTTTGGCCAGAATTACCATAATGCCGGCCAGGATTAGCAAAATTATAAAAAAAATTTTTAAAAAAATTTTTAAAAAAAGTTAAACTTTTTTTTTTATGCTATATTTTTGTTTTTTTTTTTTTTTATTCGCAAAATTTTCTGCAATTTTATTGACTCCGACCGAATCAGACCCAACTTCCAACCCAATCCAAAATTTGGCCACATACATAGGACTAGTTGATTTAAGGGTTCCTGCACTGTAGTTTCTCCGTTGTCACCTGAAGATGGCCTTAATTTTCCGGAATTAACTAATAGATCTGAAAAAAAATTCAAAAATTCTGATTCCATGATATGCAAACCGAATATGAGCTTATCAATTTATTAATAGATTAAAAATAAAACCGACACGCCGACTGGAATTATGGAACACCATGTTATGCAAACGAAAAATTAACTTTGCGTGGCCTAATGTTTAACATGGCAATATTTTTTAAATGTCGCACGTGATCGTACTGGCCCTGCGCGTCATCACATTTCACGCAACTATTCTTATTGTTGTATTTCACGTATTTGTTGGTTTGATTAGTGTAGATCATCTAATTGGCGCATTTCTCACGTCCTACTGGGCATTTTACTTATTTGCGCGTAAATAAACTAAGTGCCTGAGATAAAAATTTAGGGTTAGGACCTTAACGTTAGAGTCTATAGAGTTAGAATGTGCTTACTATATGTAAAATTTCATTCCCGTCATTTTTAACTAGTGCGCAAGATCAATTTAAACATAGTTTTTTGCATACTTTCACTTTTTTCTCTTTTACACGTGGTTTGATTCTTCGTCGAGCTGATCCGGGATAGTCAAATTTTGCACTCTCCGATTGACTATTTCCTCTCCAAGAGTTTGTTTACCCTGGGGTAATCCTTTTTTGAAATGATATGCACAATTACGTAATTTTTCTTAATTTATCGAAATCACAAACCAATAGACGTGTCAATAAAAAATCTAGAAATATATATAAGGAACTTTTTTTGCCTTGCTCAACTCCTCACGCTTTTTACTCGCACATTTTTTAACTATTTTTTTATGTTATCTACATTAATTATACTCTTCTTTTTTATTTAAACATTTTTTTGTTTTTTATTTACATATTTCTCAAACTCGCTAATATGCTATTATTAAAAGATAAGTAACGATCTCCCGTTAATATATTAACACACTGCCTCTAAGCGTTCCTGGATCCACGCAGTAGTAGCGCAGCGAATACACGTGATTCGACTGGGGAGACTGTTTTAAGGTCGTTTGGATATATTGTTGGGATAATCTGTTGGGATGGCTTTTAAGGCATAGTCTCTCACTACCAAGTGCTGACAGTAGGCGTCTTGTAAGGCACCCAAGGGTCTCTTCGATTACTTACAAATTCTAAACTTTATTAGGTCAAAAACTCGTCTCTGTTTTATTTCTTTTATAAGTTAAAGCTAGTTTTTACTTATAAAAAAATAAAACACCCAAACTCTCGTCGAATGTTTCGGTGCTAACTGAAGAAATTTAATCTAGATAGACTTTGTATTATTTTGTATTTAATTAAATTTTGTATTATATTTTTATTATTTTTAAATATCGTTATGTCGCGTAAATAAACTTAATATTACATCAATCTTTATATAATTTATGTACGAACTATATCTTATTTTTTACATAAAAAAAAGGTTCAAATATATTTTCGATGATTAATTAAATTTTGTATTAGGTCACGCAATGTTAATTTTTTTCGGTTTGCATAACCCACCGACCCAATTATTCCAAAAAAAATTCTATTGTGCCAGTTATTCCATTTTTGCCATTTAATTTTTTCTCCATGTCACCCGAATGACCTCAGTTTTCCGGAATTACCTGATAGATCCGAAAAAAAATCAAAATTTTCTGATTCCAAGTTATGCGAACCAAAAAATTAGATATGCGTGGCCTTATGAGTAGGGTTCTCGGCATGAGGGTCCTTGGCATGCCACTTATGGCATGCCATCATGGCATGCCATTAAGTATATAATAATATATAAATATATAAAGATACAATTTATATTTTAAAAAAATTTTTTATCCAATTAAATTGAACAAGTAAATCTTGTGTTTATGGCATGCCTTGGCATGCATTTGGCATGAAATTTAGAATTTGGCATGCCATCTGGCATGCCAAATTTTTTTATCGTGCCAAGAACCCTACTTATGAGCTTATTTGATTTATAGTAGATTAAAAAAAAAAAAAAATCCGACCCGCCGACTGGAATTTTGGAACACCATGTTATGCAAAACGAAAAATTAACTTTGCGTGGCTTTTTATTATGTGAGCTTTTTTCTTAAAATCATTCATAATCGTTTCATCTTTCAAATCATAGCATTCATAGCATTTATCCTTTTTACAATTTACGCAATTAAAATTTATTATTTGAATAAGTATATATGAAATATTAGATAAAACATGTAATTGGTATGTAAGTTTTATAAATCGGTCAAATCTTTACACAGTTCGTATTGTTTCATCTTCTACATTATAGCTATTTACGCAAGGTTATGCAAATGCTTAAAATATTTATTATTTGAATAAGCTATTAAATATTAGATAACAACACATAATTGGTATGTAAACTTCATATATATCGGTCAAATCTTTAATATACAGTTTCATAAATTTTTTATATAATCGCTAAAAAAAAAAAAAAAGATAAGCAATAAGATAAATAAAATTTATACCCGTGCGAATGAACTATATTTCATAAAAGGTAAAACTAGATTCAGCTTAAATGAAGACTAACATTTTAGTCGGATGGTTTTAAATTCTCATAGTTGGTAGTTTTTGAAATTCTTACAGTGGGTGAAGACACTGTTTGGTTTGATGATAACTTTTCAAATTTTTATAGTGGAGTGAAATCTATATTTTGTCGGGTTATTTTTAAGATCCTAATACTATATTTCAGTCGAATATTTTTAAAATTCTCATAACTGGTGAAAAACTTTATTTAGTTAGGTTATTTTAAAATTTTTTAATTGAGAGAAGACTATATTGGGCGAACGATTTTTAAGGTTTTTATAACCGTGCGAAGACTATATTAAGTTAGATTATTTTAAAATTTTCATAGCTGGCGAAGACTATATTTTGGTAATTTTTAAAATTTTCATAACTGGGAGTTTTTTAAAATTTTTAATTGTTGGGTGAAGGGGTCGAGAAACATTTTTAAAGTTCTTATTATCTTGGATCAACTATTTTTTTTCCTTGTAAGGTTATAAAATAGTTCATCGAATTGGTTCTACATGTTAAAGATCGAAACTGATTCTACATGTTAAAGACTTTTTCCTATCGAAACTGATCTACATTAAAACGAGAAAAAAATGACGTTGGGATAATTAAGATAAAGTTTTACGAACAAGTGAAAATAATAGCAATAAAAAAGTTTAAAATATTAGTAAATAGCGACGCACGGGTTTTTACAGTGTTGTTACGTCAGACCCATACGATAATATAGTTATTATATGAATGTGTATGTGTAAGTTAGTTACATGGATTCATATCTAAGCCACGTGGCCGAATGCACGTGATTTAAATATGAACCCGTGTGTAACTAACTTACTCACACATATCCATATAATAACTATAAAATATCAGATATAATACAAAGTTAAGTACTATGAATTAAATCTTTTATTTGTAAAACGAACAGAACAAACTTTATATAGCGAGAATGAAAATTAATTACAACTGTATAAGTATTTAATTTTATCTAGTCAAAATTCTTAACGAATAATTTTATCTAGTTAATTTAACTTAAATTTAACTAGTTTTTAGTAACCGATTATATAAATTTTATAACTAGCTTCATGTAACTAGTTAAAATTAGTTT
This sequence comes from Gigaspora rosea, assembly GCA_003550325.1. NCBI lineage: Eukaryota > Fungi > Glomeromycota > Glomeromycetes > Diversisporales > Gigasporaceae > Gigaspora > Gigaspora rosea. Next base: position 172,230 of record QKWP01000195.1, on the reverse strand, counting down.
ATGTAGTTGACTGCCAATTTGTAAATGATATAGCTGGTTTTTAACGAGTTAACATCCCTAATAACCCCGAAGGTTGACGTTAAAATGTCAAATGAAATAATTTAAAACTGTTGCTATGGTTACGTAGTGAATAACCTAGTTACACAAGGATTCAAGCACGGTGTTACTATCGGAAAAAGGGAGATATCAGACACGCCGGTTTAAGCTACTTGGATAGTAAACGAGGATTGGAAAATCGGATGGGCTTAGATGGATATCGGGTTGTAAGAATATTAAATAGTTCTGGATATAAGATAGGGTGGGTTTATAATAATAAAAAGAGGAAAATATGTAATCACGAATAATGTAATCAAATAATAAATCAGTGTATCACGATGAAATAATAAATCAAATAAATAATCTTAAACTCATATGCGACATTCAGCAGATATATAAATAAATCAATCAATCATGCAATAATCAGCAGATACGATATATATAAAGATTTCAAACAGAAGACTTTATTATAAAGGAGGAATTCACTCATTGTTCTTTTATACATGTTAGCTAGCTATGATTTTCTTCTGCCGGTTCATTATCCTTCCGTCATTACTAATACATAATTTTATTTAACACTAATTATACTTTTCCCTCGCGTCTTTATTCAATTCAAGACTCAAACCCGAAGCATTAATTTGAAATGCGCCTTTCTAATTATTCATTGGGCTAGCAGATTTGCGATAATATTTAAAGGCTTCACGCGCTTAGTATTGTTCAAGCATGAATCTAATTTACTTTCACGCGTCGCAGATAATTTAGTATGGATATCGGGTATGGTAATTATACATATCTATAGGAGGACATATATGGCAATCGGGATATCTATAGATAGTAATAAGAAAAGAACTATATACGGTAATAACGTAGAGTGGGTATAGGTATTATATTTTAGGAAGGGATAATCGATCATAATCGTGGGCAATTTAAGGTGACCGGATCGTGATCGTGCAGGGATGAAAAAGCAGGGGTGATGATCAAAAGGAAGATTTTATGCGCAGAAAATTTTTAATAGTATAACAACGGTATTTAAATATGAACCCGTGTGCGTAATTGGACTATTTAATATACCATACAATAACTATCTTATTTCACGGTCTCTGACGTAACAAACCCTACCAATACGTAAATGAAAAAGCACTGGTTGTCACATAAGGCCTGTACAATAACAATAAATCATGGGGTTCGGCATTCATTATTATTAGGCATTTATTGTTCACTGAAGTTAGCTAATGCTGAAGTTTTGACCTATTTTGATATAAAATTTTAAATTTTTTTGGATATTTTTTTCGTTTTTGTCTTATAAGTTTAGGGTAGGGTTTGGATGTAGATTCATATTTATAGAGTATATGTGGATTTTAGCAGGGCTTATAGTTTCAAATCGAGACCCCAAAACTTCAGCATCAGCCAACTTCAGCATCAGCCGTGACATTTATTATAAAAGAATAAATATTTATTTTTAGGGACGATTCAGAGCATATACATTGATGAAGGACTAATGGCGAGAGCATGCCTTTATATACAGTTTAATTTTACAAAGTGCTTACGTTATAATTAGAGCGTCTATGCTATATTTTTTTGGCGTCAACTTTGAAATCTTAACGTTATGCTATAAATTTGCGTGTACACTAAATTTTAAGCGTATGCAGGGTTGTTAGGTGGTAAATTACCATTGGTAAATTACGGTAATTTACAAGGTAATTTACCAAAGATGCGGTAAATTTACCTTTATATACTTAAGGTTGAGTCTGTCTATATAATTTGATTGGCTAAAAAAATTTTTAGCCACTAAATCACGTGATTTTGTATTATACAACCTTCTTAAGGAAGAAAAGTAACAGTCTAACTATTAAAGAATGACAAACATATGCGTGCGTACGCACATACATACGTACGTGCGTTTTAAGCTATCTTTGCCTATTTTTATCCCAATACAAAGATGCCTTTTAACACAAAACCTTAAAGTCATTGAAGAGACTTCCTTTTTTAATAAGCCTTTTCCAAATTCCTTTATGTTCTCCACTTGTCAATGATAAAACCTGAAACACAAGTTCAAAATGCTGCATGTTGATTGTCAATTATGTCTTCTTTACAGTTATTCATACTATTATTGGAAACAATCGCTATTTGATTATTACGTACTAAAAAGGAAAACAGTCAACCACTTCAATTAAAGTTTCCAATAGTATAACGATTCCGAATTTTATGTAAGAGAGATAAGATGGTAAAGAAAGACAAGACAATAAAGTTATAATGCTGGCCGATTTAGTTGGTATTATATCATATAGGTGAAAACTCCAATTTTAGTGATTATTTAGTATAAGTGGTAAGATTAAGAGCAAACCATTTATGTGATATTGGATGATAATTGAGAATAAAAGTGACTATTTGATCAGAAATTATAAACTAATTATGAATTTCTTATGTATTGCTTATTGAATTTTTGTATGTATTTACTCATAAATTTTTGTACATATGTACAGTACCTAATTACTTATAAATTTCTATGCGCTTATATAATAATCACAGCCTTCATCTGGATATTTTCGCCCATATGTCCTTTCGGGAAATCGTCACATTTTGAAATCAATAATTTGGGTTAGTATTATGCAGTGTTGGCATATGACCAGAACAGGTCATATATTACTAAGTTCAATTAGTGAAGTCATATGACCATGGTCATATGACTTCACTAATTGAACTTAGTAATGACCTGGTCATGTGCCAACACTGGTATTATGACCTTTCGGAAAAATCAATAATTTGGGAAATATAGAACCATCATTAAAAGCACCCTCTTTAAATGTACATCGATAACTATATTCAATATATAATTGATCTCTATAATTGCACTTTTCCTATTGTTCTTGAATGCACGCTATAAAAAGTTTGGATCAAATAGGTATTCTATAGAAATGCTAGAACTCCGACCTTTTTGTACAGAAATAGTATATGTGCTTAATAGGAAAAATAAGCTGTTATTGAGTTTACAAAATTTAGATGATCTCCAATATTAAGTTGACCTTTATTCTACGTAAATTGATTGGGTCTGTACCGTACGTAGTTTATCCAAATACTTCTTACCTACCATGAAAGAAATACCAAACGAGTGTATTCACGCAATCCTTATTAATCTTGTAAAAGATAGTAAAAGTTTATTCTCATGTTGTCTGGTTAATCGTCTTTGGTGTCTAAACGCAATACCAATATTATGGAGTAACCCGTTACAAAGAAAAGTTTCTGAATCACTTATACGAACATATCTTTCAACATTATCTCTTGAAGAAAAAAAACATTTAATCACATTTGGTATATCACTTTCGAACCTTCCAAAACCGTTATTTGAATACGGAGCTTTCTTAAAAGTTCTTGATACTAGTTCAACCAAAAATGGTGTAGAGATGTGGCTTAAACATGAAGGTTTTATTGAACGCTATAATAATGAAATGTTGACATTAGCATATGATATTACTATGGAATCTTTGATTACAATGTTTCTTAGAACAAGTAGAAATCTTGAAGAATTATTAATCAATGATCAGCACATGTTTCCGACATTAACAACGTTTCTAAATGCTATGCCAGGAATAACACAATTAAAAACATTACAAGTTAAGTTTTATAGCTGTAAACATTCCACCAACACGAATATAATGGAATTATTGAATGCATTAACTCCTAAAGTGTGTCCCTATCTTAAACAACTAAATATTAAGTCTTACTTACCTGATGACGCGAGCGATACATTTGTAAATATTATAAAATCTCATAAAAAATTGGAAAAGATAGAACTTGATACTTGTAACATAGACAAGAGTGTTGTTGTGTATAATATTTCAAATTATGCAAGTGAACAAACAGGTATATTATTAAAGAATCTTTTTTTGAAGTGCAATATTTTATTTACTTATTTGTTTTATCAGTTAAGAATTTTTTTTTGGTCTGTGGACACATTAATGAACTTGAGCTTATAAAGTGAGTTTCATAATTTAACCAAATTTTCAATTATGTATTCCAAGCATTATATTTATATTTCCTAATAAATTATATAGGAATGAAAGAGGTGATAAACAAATTGCCTACATCACATTTCAACGAAGTATATATAATAATAACTATGACTATATTCAAATTTATCTGATAATTTGAGATTGTAAACTTGTCTTCTTCTTTACAATAGGTACTGCGGCAAAAACTTCCACTGTGTTGATAAATGCTGAATTTATTGGTGATCCACGAATTACTGTTAAATTTGCTAAAGATACAAGCTATATTAAAATTTTTCCAACATTAAAATATCTTGGAAATTCCTTAAAAGAACTTATATTACATTATAAAGATTTTTCAAAAATTTCCTCAGATGATATAGAAAATATTTCTAAATGCAAGAATTTAATCAGACTTAGTTTCAATTATTGTCAAAACATGGTATTAAGACATTGCACTTCACTATCTAAAAACAAATTGAATCTAAAAAAATTAGAAATTATAGGTTTGAGTTTTGATCAAATTGTTATGATTACTTTAATTACTATTTGGGGATCAACTTTAGAAGTTTTACATTTGGATAAATTAAGTCAAGAAATTGCTAATACATTGTTAATTCATTGTTCAAATCTTAAAGAATTAGTTATTTACAACTTTGATGTAAATTTACTCAAATTTACCTATCCTTTTCTTCAGCAGTCATCGCTTAAATCTCTTTATATTAATATGAATAGAAAATTTTGTAGAGAATATTTTGAATTAGTTCCAAACTTGCCAACCACATTGACTTTTTTGGGGTTATATACCGATTTTAATGACTTAGAATTTGAAAATTTCTCAAAATATTGTGGTAAATTTTTCGATGTAAATATATTAAATATTAGGCGTTTATAGGTTTGCATTTGAAATTTATGTAGTCCACGGATAATTGAAAATTATGTTAATATTGAATAATTTTATAATTTTACTATATTTTCATTATAATGGTTTAATTTAAAGTATAAATCTTACAATTTTTTTTGTATTCAATCGATAATAGTCGCGTAATAATTTTATTTATAATATTATATGGAAATTCTATTTCAAAGTCACCGATACAGTATATAATTTTTATTATACTCTATAATATAAATTCACATAATATTATTAAAATTCATCTACTCTAACAACTATAGCATCTTTTGTTGTTATATATCGGGTGATTTAAACAGGGTAAAAAAAGAATATCCCTATTATATATCATAAAAATTTACATAGCAATAAATCAACTAATATTGTACTCAAGCATCTAAATAAATTTATTAAATAATGAGCTCAAGCATCACTATTAATATTAATAACGATATTTATAAAATTAAATGTTAGTGCATACTATATAGTTATTGGATGCGAAGCAGCCAATAACGGAAATTATTTGTAAAATAACTTCATTATTTGGCAAGCACTATCATAGTAAGCTGCCGGATAATCTTTTTTTTTATTTTTTCGCTATGCCAAATGAAAAACCTAAAAATTTAAGAAAATTTCTATTCAACCAGCTGCCCTGCCGAAACTTTAACTTCGGTTGCATCGACTTCTCTTTATAATGATTTTACCAATTTAAACTTTTTGCTGTAATCAATTTATAGAATCATTAGTGAATATTGCCAAAAAGTGAAAAATTTTTTGAAATAAGCGAAGTGTGAAATAACGTATTCATAATAGTTGGGTCAAGTGATGAGTAATATTTGAATCAAAATATCGATTTGTTTTAAAAGCTTCCAATTTAAAATAGCAATTTTTTTGGATCAGGTTAGAAATTATTATTTACTATGTTTGATATGTAAAATAGATGGTAAATTTTTGAAGAAAAAGGTGTTCTCAAAGTAGCACGCTCGATGTGATTAGCTAGTTATTGATAATGCACAACCATTATGACGCTATTAATTAGACCATTTTGAGAACCGACAGTACCAATATTGAAGATAGATAGCATGGATGATAATATGATTGAAGTATGCTCACGCATCTTCCTCAATGTGCAATTATTGCTTGTGCAAACATCTTTAGTACCATTTAGCTATTATGTTTTTACAAAATGAAATAAATAAATATTATAACAATGAAAACGATGGATCAACGAAAGGATAAAGCAGTTTACGACACTTCCAATTTTTCTTTCTTTTCTTTCAGGATTTACTACAAACAAACAGAGCACAAAAACGGGCTTTTTTTATTTGCGGCGAGAATTTTAACTTAAGTCATAAGGCAATAATTCGTCGACGTTGTAATGATTTTGACAATAATGATAATGTAAAAAGATTGAAGTATTCGATCAATTATTTTTTCTAATCAATCAATGAAAAATTTCGACCAATAAACATACTCTATGGTAAAAAAAAGGACGTTTGAGCCTTTCTTTCTGATGTATTAATCTTCTTTACGTGTTGTATTCATTGTAATAATCAATACAATTAATTCGTTAAACTATTTTTTACTAATAAATAAAAATTTTTCAGACAGATTGATTCAGGTGCTTGAAAACACCCAAAAGGTGATTTGTAACTCTCTGATTTTCATTGAAATGGTAACTCATTACCGGTAATTCATTTATTCAATATCCGCATAATTGAAAATTTGCTTCCGGTCAGTTAATTGAAAACACCCTTAGTATAATTGAATTTAATACATAATACCCTGCCTTACTATTTGTTGTTCATGCCTACCTTCATTATAATTTCCCACGAGATCATATCATGACCGGTAATCTTCCCATGGAAGATTACCGGTCACAAATAATCACGTGAAAATTATAATGAAGGTAGGCATGAACAACTTAAGTCAGGGTATTACTCATGAATTTCCTGTGAGCTTAAAAATTACAGCAGAGATTCCCGATGATCATATGCCCTATAAAAAGTATAATAGTCAATATGTTCCGATAATATTCGGAATTTTTTATTCCTGAAATTTTCAGATAATTATGCGACTTTTTTTCAAGTTTATATTCAGGAAAATTTTGGGTTCTTTAAAAAATAACCAGGTAATAACCATATCTGATTCCAGTAAATGAGCATTTTCCGGGATGATTACTAACAATAACATTCTGAAAATACCCTGAATATGTACTTTTAAAATTGTGCAAGATTCGGATAAATTTACATTTAAGTCCTGTCAAAATATGGGTCATTTCATGATTATTTAGCGATATAAATCAGGAGTATAGTTTACAAATAACCGGGTTACATAAGGATTGTTTCAATAATTTGTAATTATTTATACTATCATATTAGGGAAGTAATTGGATTATTTTGTATATTTAAACTTTCATATAAATAAGAAAATACTTTATTTGGAGATAACTTTATTCAGAATAAGTATAGAAATTTGCATACATATAGTATATTAAATAAAGCAACTTGCAAGGCATGGTCTAGCGTTTTACCCATTTTGATTCTTATTTGCGATTTTTTGCTTTTACTCGTTTATTGGATCCTTTTTCAGTATTCAATTTAGTTCTTTTTCTTCCTACATATTAAATGAAAACGATGCTATTATTTGAATACTTTATATTAAAATATAAAGAAAGAAATACTGCATAAATATCTGTATTGTTTCCATTCTGCATTATTGGAGACAATGGTTGATTAAGTAATTTAGTGTTTATATTGTCTCCAACTTCACTTTTATTGGAACTTGTTGATAATTGAGTTGAAGACCTTGAAGATTTCATTGCACGAGGAGTAACTGTAGATAATTCAGATGCACTATTATTGACCTCAATTGCATTGGTGCTTTTTGCTACTAATCGAGCTGAAATTCTTGAAGATCCCGAAGGTTTTTTTATATAAGATTTAGTGGGAGATAATTCAGATGCACCATTATTATCATTAATGTCAGAACTATCAACATTGATCATATTGGAACCTTTTGATGGTAATCGGACTGGAATTCTTGAAGGTCTTGAAAGCTGCATTACGCGAGAGCTAATGGTAGATAATTCAGATGCATTACTATCATCATTGATCTCGGTACTATTGACCTCAATCATATTAGAACTTGTTGCTGATAACTTGACTGGAATTTTTGAAGATTTTGATCTCTTTGCATGAGAAGTAACGGTAGACAATTCCGAAGTATCAATATTGGTAGAAGTAATACTATCATATCTTGAAAAAAAATCAGTTTCATTAGATTCATTAGATGCGATTGATCGATCATCAATTTCATCATCAATTTCAGTTATATCAGAGCTTGTCATCAATGATTGAGTTGAAGTTTTTTTCTTAAATCTTGAAGTGGGAGGGATAACATTTTTACGTTTAGGAGGAGGTGCGATGCCTTTGGCATGAGCTTCTTTTATTTTGTTTTTACGTTCAGTTTCCACTAAAAATTAATCTAACATTAATATTATATTATTAAAAAAATACGTATGATATATATACAGTTTTACCCCAATTTCCAATGATATTTTCAGAAATTTTCTGCAAAACAAAGTCTCCAACTGAAATAGGAAAAGTCAGAAAATCATGTTTGAACTATATAATTAAATATATTAATTTTAATAATATAATACGTAAAAAAAAGAATTTTGCAGAAATATGCAAGTACTGTACTTCATTGTACTTCAGTAATAATTTTTCGAATTTTGCCTGGGGATTGCTCCAATGCATATTTGCCTTTCTGGCAACTTGCTGCTAACCTGTCACGCAGGTTTCTCTGTATATATATTAAAATAATAATGATCTACTATCACAATATAATAATAAAAATAAAAAAGGTGTATATATAATAAATACTTGCCCGATAAGTCCAATAAGTATCATGAGACAAATGCAAAAAATCTTTCCAGTCTTCTTCTGGTTTTTTAGTTCTCCTCCATTGGTTCCACTCTTCCTTTGTTATAGGATTTTGTGCAGAACCACGTGGAAACTAAAATAATTAAATTTGGTTATATTTTAATAAAATTTTAAGTATAACAAACAAAGTACTTACTGATATATTGACAACTCCCGCGATAGCATTTGATAATGCTGGAAGGGGTTGTACTGGTTCAGAGGAAGTTGGTGCCGTAGTTGGGTGGGAGTTTTGAGAGACTGCTGCAAGCGTTTGTTGTAAAAGGGCAGGATTTGATAACAATTGAAGAAATAAAGCAATGTTTTGGCTTGATTCCATAGTCGCATTGTTATTATTGTCTTTATTATTAGAACGATTATTCATGTTTTTTGTATTCTTAAAGCTAAGCAATTTTACAATAAAAAAAATGCAATTGATTTAAAGTTTATCTGTATGAGAAAGAGATTTATTTATTTGTTTTTTTTAATTAATAATATTTATACTTGGTGATTAAAGAGGTGATTACATAATTTATAGTTACATATATGCTGTTTTATTAACATTATATTAGTTGCTTGTTTTACAATAGTTTAAATAATGGGAAAACAAGTTTTATGCGCTTGTACATTTTGTCGAAGTGTGTCTAATAATGTTGGAAAATATGTAAACATCTCTACTTATACAAGACATCGGCGACAAGAAAAAGAACTTCAGGATACATCTACTTCTACTTCATTAATTAACGTAGAAAATTTAAGCTTAGATAATAATAATAGACAAAATCAAAATGAACTTGAAATAAAAAATCGCATTTTTATTTCTTTACCTTCTACATTAATAAACACTTTCGCTGAAGTCTCTAATTTGTCAAAAAGTGCACTTGAATATAATCATCAAGGTATAAAAAATCAATTGAATTAAATTATTTTGATAAGTAAATTAATAAGAATTCTTATTTTTTGTAGATTCTGAACTAGAAAAGCCAGGATCTGGACTAAAAAAAATATTGACAGCGAATTAGAAGGACATAGTAATAGTGAACTAGAGGAGTGTAGTAATGACGAACTAGAAGAATATAGTAATAGTGAACTAGACAGAAATAGTAATAGTGAACTAGACAGAAATAGTAATAGTGAATCAGAAGAATATAGTAATAGCGAAATGGAAGAAAGTAACAATGATGAAATAGAAAGAAGTGGCAATAATGAACTGGAAGAAACTGATGACAATGAACTAGATGACAATGGATTTGACAATGAATTAGAAGGATATGGCAATGATGACTTAGAAAATGGTGAACTAGAAGGTGATAACGATGTTGAACCTATTTCTGTAGATATTGGTAAGTAAAGCAAATAATTACCAACTTGAATTAATGAAAAATTTTAACTTTATTGAAGTAAATTTATTTATTCTTTTAATTAGATCTATCAGAAAATTTAATTCAATGACTTCGCCTTCTATATATTAAAAATAAATATTCTTTACCTAATCAAGCATTTAACGAAATTATGAAGATATTTAATATTTCAAAGGTATCATTATATAAACTTCAGAAAACTTTTAAAAATTTAATTCCATTTGAGCCAAAGCTCGTGGATATGTGTTGGAATTCTTGTTGCTTATTTAACAAAGACAACATTAATAATTAAGTGTGTTCTAATTGTGGAGAACCACGATACATACCTGGACAAACACCAAAAAAAGCTCGAAAGTTAGCTGCTTATTTTTCCATAATCAATAGTTTAAGAATGCAATACAAAGATCCCTTATGCGCATCAATTCTTTGCTATCTCCATGAATATACCTCAAAAGAGGAATATTTATCCGAAAACTTTAAAATTGGTGATGTCTTTGATGGAAACCGTTATAAGACTTTGGTTGAATCAGGTCTATTTTTAGACTCTCGAGATATTGCTCTAATTGCGTCCACAGATGGATATCAGCTGTTTAAAAAAAAACAAAATGACTGCTGGGTTATCTTAATTCTAAATGCAAATTTACCTCTATCGCTAAGAGTAAAAAAAGAGAATTTAATGATAGCTGCAATTATTCCAGGCCCCAAATCACCCAAGAACTTTAATAGTTTTTTACAACCATTGATAGAAGAACTAAAATATCTTGAAGGTAATTTACTATATGAATGATGCCAAGGAAAACCAGACTTTAACTATATATATTTTGTATGATTAAAGTCTGTTTTTTCTTTGGCATCATCTATATTTTAATTTACTAAAATAAAATAAATTAATGCAAAAATTTTAAAATCAACTAATATAAAAATTTTATAGCAGGTATATCATGTTATGATGGATTATCACAAGAAACATTTACCCTGCATGGACATATATTATCATGGTCAGGAGATATTCCAGCACTATCAAAAATTATGTGTGTTTCTGGCCATAATGCCTATTATGGATGTCGCTTTTGCTACTTGCGTGGAGTATATTCTGAAACAGCTCGGCATATATATTTTCCACTTTCACTACCAAAAGGATATAGTGGTACAACTTATAACCCAAATAATTTACCAATGTGCTCTCATATCAACTATCTTCAAGATATAAAAATGCTAGAAAGCAAGCATGGAGCTGAACGACGTATAATAGAACGTGATACTGGTATAATTGGACATAGTATTTTGTTTGAATTGCATTCAATTAATTTTTCAGCATCATTTCCAGTTGACATAATGCATGCGCTTTTTGAAAATACTGCGCAACATATGTTTCGTCACTTCAATGGTAAATTTTTTAATAATGAGAAACTTAATAATACTGAATATAAAATTTCAGCTGATAATTGGAATAAAATTGGAAAGATTATGGAACTTAACCGCAAAATGATGCCAATGGAATTCGGAAGACCTCCGACTAATATTCAAAAATATTGTACCACTCTAAAAGCAGAAGATTGGTATAATTGGACTGTTCTATATTCGCTTCCACTCTTTCAGGAACATCTTTCAAAAAGGTATCAATTTTTAATTGTATAATAATAATAATAATTATTATTATTATTATTATAATTACTATTATTATTTTAATTTTATTATTATTATTATTTTAACTTATTATTATTATTCTAATTTTTATTTTAATTTACAGACATATAAATGGCTGGGCAAAGTTTGTTAAAGCAACTCAACTATGTCTTGAACCAGTAATTTCTAAAGAAGAGCTTGATGAAATAAAAACGCTCTTTATAAGTTTTATTAATTATTATGAACGGTAAGTTGCTTTTAAAAATAATATGGAATAATATTTTATTCGATTAAAATTAGAACTATTTAGTTTATTACAGTATTAGAATTTATTCAAACTAACATAATTTGAGTATCGCTTAAGGAAATTTTATAATCAGTTACTTTTTTCAAACTACTAGTATCTATATAAAGTTAATTTCATTTATTTAGTTGGCTACAATAATATATACTATCTACTGCTAGGGAAACTTTATGTATAAGAAATATACGGCTTAATATATTTCACTAATTTTTCAAACTTTGTTCATTGGACTCTTAATTAAATTAGTATTTTAGTTATATTGATTATATAAAAAAAAAAATTAATTTAATAACTTCTTTGCTATTCATAAAATATAGTGAATATTACCAAAAAGATCCTGAACGCCTCAAAACAGCTCTTATTAGTTTCCATTACCTCCTACATATTGCAGATTCAATTTTTGAAACAGGCCCACCATGGGCAACGTGGCAATTCCCAATGGAACGACTGTGTGGAATGCTAATGCCTCTGGTTCATTCCCGGCAGAACCCATATATGAATTTAATAAAGCAAGTAACAATGTGGTTGCAATTTGCACACTTGCAATATTATTCTGAATATAAGAAACATTTTGAGGATCTACTAGAAGAGCAACAAACTTTCCTATTAAAGCATCCTTATAATGAAGAAAAATTATATTCGTTGTCTAAAGAACATATGATGTCAAAAACTGAAATCCAGAAAGTCAAACAATACTACGCAACAGTATTTGATTTAGCTATTAGCTGCATTAATGTATGTATGTATGGTGCAGAAAATTGAAAAATCTTTATCTCTTTATATATTCTCTATAAAGTGATTTAGATTTTAGATTTCCTGCACCATTTATAAATTTTCAAAATGTGCTTCAAAATAATTACTAATATAGAACAATTAATACAGATAACAAATAAAATTCAAAAATATGGCAAACTACGAACTAAATTTGGGGTGACAATTAGTTCAAAACTTGCAAACCATAAAGGAGATTTTGCTCGAAATAATTATTCAATTGTGGTGAGTTACCTTTAACTATATTAGCCAAGTAAATCAGATTTGATAAAAAAAAAGAATCTAAATATCAAAGTTTCAACTTTTATAATTATACTCTAATGTAATTAATTTAGGCAAGGCTTCTGGTTGACAAAAATGCACATCGGCCAAGGGCTCCTATTGAATTTGAGGAGCAAGAATTTTATGGCCAGGTTTTATTTTATTTTATGCATGAATATGAAGGCGAAGTATTTATGCTTGCATATGTGCAATGGATAAGGAATCCGGAAGTTTATGGGAATAATATATTATATTTTCGTAACTTTGGTGAGACCGGAGTTATTAATGTGGCTACTATTGATCGATGTGTGGGATTTCTTAAATTCACATCAAATAAACATATCATCATCGATAGAGAAAATTGGGTCACATTTAGATAAAATAGAACATTCTATTTAGCCAGTTAAAATTGCCCAAATATTATAAAAGCAATTTGTTAGTATAACCTAATTTTATTTAATAAATTTAAATATACAAATGACTTATGCTTAGAAAATTGTAAGAAGGAAAAATTTTACTTCAAAGTTTTAATAAATGAAGAATTTTTTTTATTCAAGGTAATTTGAAGTTTTTAATTTATTTTCATTACTATTAATACTTTGGATCATATTCGATTTATCTTTAACACAGTTTTTATTATGCGTTCTAATTTTGATAAGGTGAAAAAAAATTTAATGATATCTTAAGCAACTGATACCCCATACTATTGGGCATAAATAATTAATAATATTTAAACTAGAAAATTTTCCGAGCATTTCAAAAATTAATTTTTTTATAAATTTTTAAATCCTGATTATTTCTGGATCATAGTCATTTTAAAAAAATTTTAGGAATATTTTCGGAACAATATCAACATTAAAAATTTATCTTAAATTATACAAATTTTAGTCTGGAACATAATCGGGTTGGATTCAACCTATCCAGAACAAAATCGGAATATATCTGGTAAAAATTTTTTATAGGGATGATGCAGATGACCCGAAGGGTCATCTGTATCCTATGATCATCGGGAATCTCTGCTGTAATTTTTAAACTCCCAAGAAATTAATAATACGTATTACGAGAAATTTATCAATAACGACTTCGTATAAGTGCCAAATGCATGAGTCAGGGCACTGCTTAATTATAAAATAATGGTGTATGATCTAAAATATTCAATTGTTCGCATAAAAAATAAAATTTAAACAAATTTTTGTATAAGATTTGTATGATTATTAAGCTTAAAGGAGATACAGTTACAGTATGTGTTGTTTATTAATATTATTGATTTAGAACATTAATGGCTGAAGGTAGAATTACTACATCTGTCAGGTTAATTTTGACTTCATCGTCACTGTGATATATTATTTTTGGGAGCGGGTCAAAATCCCGACAAACAGAATCCCGACAGGTCATAATCCCGACAAAAAAATCCCGACAATAAAATTCCCGAAAATCCCGACAACAAAAAAATCATTAAATTTATTTAAGTTAGGTTAGGGTTAGGTAAGTGCCTAGGATAGGGTTAGGGTGAGCGCCTGGGCTAGGGTTTGGTTTAGTTGATTTTATAGTAAAATTGCTCAAGGAAAGCTTTTTTTGATTGTCGGGATTTTTGATTGTCGGGATTTTTTTGTCGGGATTATGACCTGTCGGGATTTTGTTTGTCGGGATTTTGACCAAAACCCATTATTTTTTTTATTGAAAATGTAATACCTTTGCTTTGATATATACTTTTGTGTCGCGGTGCTGCGCGGCACCCATGTGATTAGTGATAGGGTACGCACGTGGTGATCGAATGTTATGATCGAAGGGTCATGACTCATTAGAAGTTAGTATAATGATTGCATGAGCAATGAGTAAAGCATGCAAGTGTATTATTAATCAATAAATAAGGCATAGATCCTGAGGGGGAGTGCCTGGCTTTTAGCTTCTAGCTTAAGCTTTAACTTTGTGTTGAGAGCCCGTATATCTCTTAGTGAATAAACTTATCTGCGTGAAGTATCTATTAGGTGGTAGTACTTGAACGATACGTTAGTCATCATATTGCTAAGCGACCACGAATACAAGGTATTCTGAGTTACTACGTGACATTTTGACATTAGTTTATAAAGATATTAATATGGGCGAATAATATGACATGATCCATTTTGTTTAAGGATATGTAATACCACGAAGTACTGTAATTATCACCTATTTCAAGATTTATATCTTTGCGTACGAAAATTTTGAAAATGACCATATTTTTAATGTTATTTTATTAATATATAATTATCAAGGTCATGAGACTTGCAATTTACAATAACATATAAAAGAAAACGTCCATCCTTTAAAAAATAATATATTATAATATATAAAAAGAATGTTTCATCCTTTAAAATAACATATCATAATATATATATATAAAGCCCATCCTTTACAATAATATAATATATAAAAGAAATAAACGTTATGAAATTGGTTAAATATTTACAAATCAAACATCCAAATCAAATACTTAATCGAATTCGGTCGAATAATGTCCAGTCAAGTCCAGCTCATGTTCATACAGGGACAAATAAAAATGTTTCTTCAATTAAATTATATTTTATTGCTCTTTCTCTTAACAATTTTTGGGGAATTGATTTATAAATCGTTAGGAATTTCATGTAAATCTAATTTGCTTGTAATCTCTTGCGTATTGATGAGTTTGCTTGTGTATATGTGATCCGGATGTTTTGGTGATTCAACATTTAGTTTAATTTTATCGGCATCCAAGAAATGTTTTTTGATTTCATTATTATTATTTTTACTCATCTCGTAAAGCCAATAACAAATTATGGCACAAATAACAGTTGCCGTGGGTCGATTGTTTTGATCCTGGTCCATGCATTCCTTAGCTAATTCAACGTAACAATCAGGTACGTTTATTCCCTTATCAAATTCTGGTCTTTTTCCATGACATATTTTGACTGCAAGTTTAGTGTCGAAAGGTTCACCATCAAATGCTCTTCTTCCAGTTGAAACCTCGTACATAATAACTCCAAAGCTGTAGATATCTGCTGCTTGCGTGAACGCTTGACTCATCAGAACTTCGGGTGCCACATATGACATAACACCACTAATTTCTTCTTTTTGTTTCATATTAGATGATGTATTAGATGATGTTGAAAGTCCTAAATCTGTAATGTATGCACTATGTAAATGATCTTGCAAGATATTTCCGGAATGTAAATCTCGATGAATCAATTCTTGAGAATGGATTGATTCAAGGTCTGAAGCGATGCTATATAACACATTTAATTTATCTTTCCATTTCATTTGTGCTACCGACTTAAGATTTTGACGCAATGAGCCTTCACTCGCATATTTCAAAACGATAATATAATCTTTAGATTCATCATCTCTTGATATTCCATAACATTTTAAGAATGATGGATTTTCATATCCGATTTCGCAATATGTTTTTAACTATAATTAAACAAAAAACAAAACGTTAGTATTAGTATGTATTATTTCATTAATAAATTCTTGATTGCATTAATTTTACCTCTTCAACAAATTCTTGATTACATTCATTTGAACCATGAATCAATTTAAGTGCAATTGGTGTCCAAATATTTCTATTTTTATCATTCCAATATGCATAATATACAGTCGCTAATCCACCTTTTCCTATTTCTCTTATATTTTGAAATTCATTATAAGGAATCCATGATAGTTGATACTTTTCATCGTCTAGTATTTTTTTCAAATTGCCATCAATGTTCTCATATGATAATTTGCTTATCTTATTTACACCTCTTTCTATTCGATACCAATGATTGGCCCGCTGTATATCTCTCGGTACTCCGATTCCATTTCGATAACAGTCGCCTACTAGTGAAATTGCTCTAACATGACCCATATCTGCAGCTTTTTTAAAATATTCAAATGCTTTCTTTTCATCCTTTTCAACACCAGTTCCTAAACATAACAATATCCAAAATTAAATGTTCCATTAACGTTTCCCATCTCTGCAGATTTTTGATAACAAATAAATGCCTTTGTTTATCCGTTTCAACTCCAATTCCATCTAGATAACAATATCCAAAATTAAATGTTCCATTAACGTTTCCCATCTCTGCAGATTTTTGATAACAAATAAATGCCTTATGTTCATCCTTTTCAACTCCAGTTCCTCTTTCATAACAGGTATCGAGGAAAAGTATTCCATAAGAATTATTCATTTCTGCTAATTTTTGGTAATAATTGAATGCTTTGTGTTCGTCTTTTTCAACCCATTTACCAAAACGATAGCAACTTGCAAGAACGAGTTGAATCGTTGGATTGGTTTGATAATCTAAGCAAAAATCGATAATATTAACTGGATTTTGTTTCTTCTTTATTAGGAATTGTTCTAACGTCTCAAGAATTAGTTCTGAATTGTTGCCTTTCAATATTTCATCATTATAAAGATTACACATTTCTTTGACAATTTCATTTCGAAAATCTTGTGAAAGATCCTGTAAATTGTTGTCTTCTAAATACAATTGGGTAATATTGTTGGTTATTTGAGTAATACCTGATGAACTATCGATTTTTTCACGCTGTTTTTCAAATATACTATTATAACTTGACATTTTGACGCAAGAAAAGAGGTTGAGGCGGAAGCTGTGTAATGTACCGTACGTACGTACGGATTTACTTATTTGTGCCGGTAATACAACAGATTTAATTTTGTAAATAAACAAAGTGTGTAAAAACACAATGTTAGGGTTAGGGTTAGGTTAGGGGAGGTATGGCCATATATAGTTGCCCATTATATGTAAATTTTCGTCCCCTACATTTTTAATTAGTGCACAAAGGTCGGTTTAAACGCTAGTTTTGGTGTATTTTCGCTTTTTTCTTCTTCTGCACGTGTTCGGAATTCATGTCGGGCTAGATCCGGAACGATCAAAATTCGAACTCACTGATTGGTAGTTGCCTTTTTAGGAGTTTGTATTACCGGCACAAATAAGTAAAGCCACGTACGTAAATTTATATATTTTTAGTTAATGCATTTACTGCATGCGTAGTGTAACTTGACATTAGAGGTTGGAACCGTTTTGCAAATTGTCTAATCGGATATTCATTCTTTTTTAAAAAAATAAATCGATTATATATCTTTAAAAAATTTTATATCGGATTTATTCGTTTATAATCCGGTTTTGCATTAAAGATATATATGTTGAAATTAGTAATTTAGATTATATTTCATTCGCAACAGGCCTTTAAGTATATAAGTATATATAAATATTAATCAAATATTTAATAAAATAAGCATTTACATAAAAATAAATCGTAGCCAAAAGAACACGACCGAATGTAGTGATTGGCGTCGTAAATGGCTAATTACTACAATTATATTTACTACATATATTACTACATAGTCTTTTTTAAACCGTAATTGTAATAATTACTTACTACATGTAGTAATATGTAGTAATGTAGTATTACTTACTACATGTAGTAATATGTAGTAATGTATTATTACTTACTACATGTAGTAATATAGTATTACTTACTACATGTAGTAATATGTAGTAATTAGTGATGCCTGACGTAGTGATTTGAACCGAGAAAAATTTCCTTAATCGGTTAACCGAACTGAAATATTTGCTGTCAACCGATTCAACCGAATAAGATTACTTCGTTTACTTTCGGGAGTTCTCGGACCTTTACTCAAATTTTTGTCTCGTCTACTATGTTCATTCATTTCATTTCGGGACCTTTGCTCTTTTATGATGGCATTTACATTATGTCAACCGATTCTCAATCAGTTGTACGGGTCAACCGATTAAGCATTTACTCAACCGGATACCCGAAATTTATTCAGTTCGGGTCGGTTACCCGATTATAACCCAGCCGGTTCAAATCACTAGTTATGTCATGTCATACGTAATGGCACCTTCATTTTCATTTCACTGAATGATACGTGTCAAAGGTGGTACGTGTTGGCTCGTTTCACGAAGAGCAAAAGATCAATATATGATTTTTTTTAAAAAAAATTGCGATATCTCATAATTTCGCTAATGAAACCAGTGTTAGGTCCTGCGGGCCGATAGTGTAGTGGTTGCACTCCCAGGACATTAGCCGATTTAAACGCAAGGTCTCCGGTTCAAGTCCTACAGAAAACAGAGTTGCTATATAAGATCATGGAGCGGATCACTTGAATCAGGTTGCTAGGACCACGTTTGGACGGCTCAGCCACATTGCCGTTGTGTTTCCTGCTGTTGTGTTCCCTGTCTAGAAGTAAAACTTGATCAGTTCCGGTTAAATCCTCCGGTAGTAAATAGGTCAATCGGATCTTACCCGAAACGGAAGGATGACCGTTCCAGGACGAATTGGACGGAACGTGGAGTAGTCTGCTCTAACGGGGTGGAACCCCTGGCTGCCTCGGGGACGAAAAAGTTCTGGAAGAATCGAAATGGGTCGGGAGCTGAAGACACCGCCGGGTACCTCTGGTTGGATACGAAAAAGATTTAAGAAGAGTTCCGGTTAAATCCCCCGGTAGTAAATGGGTCGGCTGGTTGAAACCGGTTGGGACAATAAAATAAAAAAGGATGGCTTAGTACCGGTTAGTCACGGTAGAAATAGCAATAGATGCACATATGTAGATCATTACAAAATGTACAAATGTAGGGACCTTGTATAATAGGAAGGTCCTATTGAATAAGATATAATAAATAAAGTACGCCATCCGGCGTCCCCTCAAAAAAAAAAAAAAACCAGTGTTAGAGCCCTATAAGAAAAATGTACCGTATAGGCACGGGATGGAATCGGATTGGCACGGGTCAAGGTCCAGATTTTTACGGGTATGGTCCGAGTTGGTTCAGATTCAGTGGACCGTGTGCCCGTGCCAATTGGACCGTAAATGGCTCGGGTTTTGCAGCAGTTTACTAGTCGAATCGGCACGGGATTTGGCACGGGTAATGAACGTAAATTCACGTGCCACTGCGATGACTATGTGGATTAACTATTAAAACATAAGTAATCAATATATGATGAATAAGCTAACTGCATATGAAGCAAAATTTTGTAAGAATTTTTTTTGTTAAGACATTCAGGGAAGCTTCATTAGTGAAATCATGAGATATCGCTCTTTTTTTAAAAAAAATCCTTTACTGATTTTTCGCTCTCCACAAAACGAGCCAACACGTATCACGAGCCAACACGTGTGTAACGTGCACATACGTGTCATCTGAACGTGCCATTTCATATGACGTGATATTACGTACCACCCTTTGCCGCAATGTCCGTGCCATTTTTACCGTGCCATTCCGTAAAACGTTCCTGTACGTGCCACAAGATCCGTGCCATTTCAAGCATTCCCGACACCAACCCGTACCACAACCCATACCACTTTCTTATAGGGGAGGCGAAATGAATCGATCGGAAACAAGTGACGTCGATTTTTGCCGTGAAGGTACCGAGATCACCCGTTAAAAACTAATTCTGGCGCACAGCCCGCCAATTGAATAAATTTATCTAAATCAGGAAGGTCATTAAATGCAAGATCGAGGAATCTTCGATATGGCGTGATTCTGCCATTCGAGTGGGAAAATTATGGGATAAAAGATAAAAATTAGTGAATCCCACTAGAAGTAGTTAGCAAAAAAGAAGACAAGCATGAGAATATTAATAAAGATTAGAAACCGATCTTGGTTTCTGTGTCCCTCGTTTATAAAATAAACTTGTCTTTGGTCTTGGTGGTTAGTTGTCCGTCCCGTGACGCTGGCCCATTCCGGTCTGGTCCTTCGGTCCCATAACGGTCCTTAAATGACTACGTAAATCTTAATGCATAAGATTTTATTGGCCCAAAATATGTAAACAATCATATGATCTACGTTACACCTGATCATTATACCGGTGTTAACCCGCGAAATACCTCTCGGAAATCGAGGCTAACAAGGCAACTATACAGGGAGTCACGTGAGCACAGAGACACGGGACCAGGGACGATGATTTTTTGTGGTGGGATAACGTAAATTTTGTGGCGGGATAAGGTAAATTTTGTGATATTTTGTGATCAATTTGAAACGATTTTGTGCAATTTTGTGCAATATAAAGTAAATTTTGTGATTTGTTGTGGATCAATTTGAAGCGATTTTGAGAGTTAATTTGAATTTTATAAAATTTTGTGACGACGGATAAAATATTTTTTATTTGTACTGTAAAAAGTTCTATATAAAGAATGAAAAAAAGCTATTGCTATATAAAATATATAAAAACCCTCAAAGTTCTATATAAAAAATTTCTATAATGATAATAATTCAATCCCGGTTAAAATGCATCATAGATAATTGTTTAGGTCGGCATTTAGCCCTACTAGTTAGTAAGTTCTATAGAAAATTATCAGATTATCAGCTGGGCACTTTTCACTTAGTGAACGGCTACGATTTTATTAGTAAAATTTTTAGTGATCCTGGGCAAAATACGGCCCTACCAACCAGGATTCCGATGCATTCCGACCAGGAATTCCGGGGACCTTCCATGAAATTATGTGAAAACATGCCAATCTATCGAATTTTGTGAAATTTTGTGGCGGAACTATGTGAAAACATGCCAATTTATCGAATTTTGTGAAATTTTGTGGCGGAACTACACAAATTTTGTGATTTTCACAAAATTATGTGATTTTTGTGATATTTTGTGAAACACAACATATCATCGTCCCTGCACGGGACTGTGCAGTGGTATATCGTAGTTGTTAGTATTTATACAAGTGAGAGGGTTTATGTTTATAGTGTGATTTGGCAATTCGAAAGAGAGTGTGATATAATTTATAGAATCGATTAGAGTGTGTCCTTTATTAATATATTAAAAGATCATGGCAAACATGCCTACAAAGTGGAGCGAATATCGCCCATATATATACTAAAATATCTATTAATGGAAGGATATGGCATTTCTGCCATAAATGGTCGATCTATCATTTATGCCAGTTCTTCGATTTCTGCATATCTGGCCGATATGCCATAAACGGCTGATCTGTCAGAAATTGCAGATCTGACATTTCGGGCGCAGTAACCTCGTGACCTATTGACAACCCGTGACTTCCAATAACAGGGGCCAAGATTAGCATGGGTAACACCGGTAAATTGCAAATTTTGTGTTATTAGCCAATAAAATTTCAAAAAGAACAACAAGTCAGGTGATTACAGTCACCAATTTATTCATTTAACCAATCAATTTTTGTTTACATGCTGCATGAAGGTGAGCGGATTATGCGATTTCATATAGTAAAAATCGCATATTATGCGCATATTATGCCGGATCATAATCTTGGACACCCCAATTGGGTGATACAAACATCACAGTTATGTTTACAAGGACCGGTCCTTTAATGGTCCCACAGTCCTTATCGGTCCCGGTCCGGGACCGTTCCTGGACCGGTCTTTTTCAGGACCGATGCATCCCTAAATGAAGGTGTCTTAACAAAAAAAATACCTTACAAAATTTTGATACATGCGCAGTTACTTTGTTCATATTATATTGATTGTTGATATAATTTATGTAATCTACTTGTATGTCTAGTAAAGTGTTACAAAACCCGAGTCACTAACGGTCCAATTTGTACGGGTATACGGTCCACCACGGGCCAAAAATCCGCGCCAATCCAAGCCTCTTACGTACATAATCCGGGTTTAATCCGTGTCACCAAAACTCGCCTCCAGCATGTGTATTTTTCTTATAGGACAATTATCAATTATGAGCGCAATGTCATAAAAAATTGTCGACAGTTTTCCATAATTCATAGATCTATGACCTATTTTTTTACATAAAAGAAACATTAATTGTCAAATTTACTTAAGTAATATCTCGCACCCAGAATACGAAGATTTTACATAGAACTTCTTGAAAGTAAAGAAGATTTTAATGCAATTATCAAAGTGGGAAAATCTTCAAATACAAAGGAATTTAAACGTCATTCAGTAATTTTAAGATACAGATCTTTTGTTTTCGTAACAAAATATTAAAGGTTGCTAAGGATACAGTTAGCGTTACGAGGATTGATTTAAAGTCAAAAATTTCAATTCAGCAATTTGAAATTATTATCAAGTAAACAAAGATATAATTTTTTTTTTTTTTTATATGTAAATTATTTTACAATACTTTTAACTTAATTATTTAAAAAACATATAAGGACATATATGGCGGATTTGTTTCTTTAGAGAATATTGCCTCTCAGTTTCTTTTTGAACTTATTCAAATAGCTGAAGAATTTCTTTTAGAAGAATTATTTGAATGTCTTCAACTCATTGGTTACGTTCTCGATTTGCGCATATTTATAAAACATGCTTTCAAAATGATAAACTCAAAGAACTTCAAAACTGGCGTAATAACATTGTAGCAAAATATCCAAATCTCGTCTTTAATTCAGAGGATTCACTTCTCTTAAAGAGAATGCACTAGTTTCACTCATCAGTCGTGATGATTTGCAATGGAAGAGATAAAAATTTGGAATTGTAAATTTTATGGTTTTGAAGACAATTACAAAATTGCTTACCTTTTATCCGATACTTTCAAATTTCTAGTGACGATGTTGCAAATCATTTATTGCCATATTCACAAATTATTGATAAAAATATTTGGAATGATTTGATTAAAAAATTTATGACATCTAATTATCAATTTTCATCAACTATTCTACCACATCGTATTATTTCAGAACTGGTATTGCCAGCCAGATCGACAGAGCCATTTTCAACAGTTATCAATGAAGAACACGCAGTAGAAATATCATGGATTGATAAAAAGTTGATTTGTATAATGCATCAAATAATCCATGCAAATTTAAATTACAGTATATGTTGTGTTATGCCATTTTTAGTCTGAGATAAAAAAAACCTATAGCATTCATTTGTTTGCTAGATTTACAAAATTTTCTGTATTTTTTGTTCACGATAGATTTTACAATTACAGTAATTTAAGACTTAATACTGCAATATAAAATAAATTATTAACGACAACATAAAACGAGACTAGAAACAATAAAAATTGTCATTATGACATAAAAAGATTTAGAAAAAATCTATTTAAGAAGGTTTGATAAAAATCTAAGATTAATAACTATATAATAATTTATTTCAAAACTAATTATGTATTAGTTTTTTATTCAAAATAAATAAATTTAAATCTCTTAATTAAGTAAATACAATATGTATCAATAATTGGCAATGATGAATATAACTATTTTTGATATTAGGTCAGTATATGCAATTTTTAGTTAACATATATGTTAATAGGTTTAGTGCCAATCAAGGATAAGAATAATATATATTAATTTTGGCAAAATTTTAATACACTTAAAGGATTTAAGGATTTAAAGTCATGCACCAGGTGACATATATAATTAAAAAATTATTTGAAAAATGAATCAATAGATGTTCACAACAATACATATTCTTGGTGACTCTTTTATATTAAATAGAATTTATATTACACATTAGTTTAAAAATGGATTAAAATTTTTAGATTTGAAAAAAAATCAATATTTTGAAAATACGCGTCATTACTCTGGTTATATCGACATTTTTATATAACGACATCGACATTTTTTAAACTTTTTGAACCTATATACTTAATTTAAAATGTCTCTTATTGAGCTGATATCTAGATATATCTGAGAATTTATTTGTTTTTAGGAGGTATCTATGGAGTGACGTGTATAATGCTCTAAAAATAGTACCACAACTAATCAAAAGATTATTAACAAATTGAATTCAAGCATTTACTTTGTTCGAAAAAAAAAATATAATAATATCAATAAATAAATCAAAAATCTAAAATTGAAATTTCGTATAGCACAAACTTTAATTATATTTTTCTGAATGATGAATTTTATGCCACGCAAATTTGATTTTTCGTTTTGCATTACATGAAGTTTGAAAACTTAGGACTGTCGGTCGGATTTTTTTACTGTAAATTAATAGAAAAATGTTCACATCTAAGGTTACAAGGTTAATTTTAATTTTTCATTTTGCACAACAAGGAATCAAAAAATTGGGTCAGCAGTCATATTTTCTCCGTCAGCCCTATCGGACAATTATGGGAATTAAGGTCTCCACCGGGTGACACCGGATGAGAATAGCGGAAAAAAATAAATGGCAAAATCGAATAATTGGCACAATTGGTGTTAAAAAAAAAAAAAATAAAAAATCGAAGAATTGAAAAAATGGGTCGGCGGGTAATGCAAAACGAAAAATCAACTCTGCGTGGCCTTACATTTGTCAAAATACTGATTAGACAAAACTTTCTAATAGTAAATAAATAATTTGGCAAAAAAATTCTTCATTTATTATATTTATAACACATCATGGCTTGAATTTTGTCTGATTGACTCAGAAATTCTTTTCAATCCAATTATTCAGATAATGCACCAAGGAAATACATTTTCTAATACTTTTCTTGATTCTGAACCAAGATTATTATATTTAAGATTCAAAGAAGTCAGTGTAATATTCTTACGAAGTACATTTACGAATGCTTTTCCTTCTTCTGACCCAAGATAAGTAAATTCAAGATTCAAAGAGGTTAGCGTGATGTTCTTGTAAAGTGCTATAGCTATTGCTTTTCCTCCTTCTGCTCCAAGTTTATTTCTACTAATATCTAAAGAACTTAATGTGGTGTTCTTACAAAGTGCATCAGCTAATGCTTTTCCTGCTTCTGATTCAAGATTATTGTTTCTAAGATTCAAATTTTTTAGTGTAGTATTCTTGCAAAGTGAAGCTGCTAGCGCTTTTCCTCCTTCTGATCCAAGGTGATTATAACTAATATCTAAAGAAATTAGTGTAGTATTCTTGCAAAGTGCATCTGCTAATGCTTGCCCCTCGTTTGATAAAAGAATATTACAACAAAGATTCAAAGAAGTCAGTGTGGTATTCTTACAAAGTGCATTAGCTAATGCTTTTATTTCTTCTGATCCAAGGTTATTATAGTAAAGGTTCAAAGAAGTCAAGGTAGTGTTTTTGCAAAGTGCATCTGCTAATGCTTTTCCTTCTGATTTAAGATTATTCACACTAAGATCCAAAGTGGTCAATGCAGTGTTCTTGCAAAGTGCATCTACTAATGCTTTTTTTCCTTCTGATCCAAAATTATTACAGGCAATATTTAAAGAAGTCAACGTATTATTATTGCAAAGAAACTCTGCTAACAATTTTCCCTCTTCAGTACGAATCCGACTATCACGAAGACCTAATGAGTTTATGCTAGTATTTTTATAAAGTGCCTTTAACAATGTTTTCATTTCTTCAATCCCAATTTGACAATTATTAAGATCCAAAGAAGTCAAAACTGAATTTTTACAAAGGATCTTTACTAAGAAGTCTATTGCCGTAAATTTAAAATCACTACAAGTACAACAAAGACTTAATGATGTAATCGTAGTGTTCTCATAAAAATATTTAGAAATTATTTGATCACAAATAGTTTCATCAATATTTATATATTTAAGATTTTTGCCAGTTCGTAGAAACATTGCAATTAAAGAACATTTTACGGCACTTTCAAGTTCACGTCCTTCATATCTCTTATAAGGAAGCCAATTTCTAATTCCATTATACAAATCATCACTAACAGATGTAATATAACCTGTATATTCAAATAATGGTTTTGGATGACTTGGAAAGTTAATTTTATAAGGAATTAATAAAGTTTGTTCTTCAACATTTAATGATAAAAGAAATGTCCTTATAAGTCTTTTATCATTAAAATGGTGTCCGGGTTCGCTCCACAGAATTGGTATGATAAATCTACACCATTGACGGTTTACGAGTGCACATGAAAATAAGGTTTTATAGTCATGCAGGAAGTTGTAAAATATTACATAGTAGCATTCGTTCGGTAACTTTATCATATTGAAAATTATCTGTTACCATTACTATAGGTTGTACAAACGTACTCATGTAGGATTTATATATCGGAAAAAATTGTGAAACATTGCTTAAAATCCAAATTTGGAAATAATTACGTACTTACTACAGTTATGTACTGTACGTTGAGAAAGTTTGAGCCAATCGGGGATTAGTAAAACTTGCACCTGACTAATCTAATAATCCGAACCCTGATCTGGTAGGCGTGGATAGACTTGGTCCGGGTCTTAAGGTTTGGAGATTCTTGTTGCGGCGAAATTGGAGAATAAGTATATCGGTTTAGTTATTCTTACTGTTATTTGAGTATTTATTCACTTCTAATTCTCTAGTTCTAGCTTAGTCTTAGCTTATGGGATCGAATGTCTAACTTCAAGCGGAGGTTTCTTTCACGGTGTTCACATGATTATGCAGTCTCACGGGCCCTCGAAATCTTGGGTAATTTCGATAGCTGCGTCGATCGGGTTTCCAATTAAATTCTGACGTTGGGAATCGGATAATGCAAAGTTTCGAGGGTCGAAAATCGATATAGAATCACGGGGATAGTTTCTTATTAATATGATTAATGGATCGATTACTAATTCTCTTTTGACTTTTTTCTAATTCTAGTAGTAACGATTTGGACTTTATTAATGGTCACTGTGAATATGACGAACATATTTGCTTTTGAGGTAATATAAGTACGATTTTATTATAAACAAAATTGAGTACAATTTGGAAAAGGTAATACTATTCGAGCTAACACTTCCTCAAAGGTTGAGACTCACTAAGTCTAACTCGTACTGAGCTCTTTTCTTTTCTTTGGGTAAGCATAAGGCTCTTATATACTTTTTAATTACAGAAAATCGTTTGGTTGGAATCAATGGACTCCATTGAGTCCATTGAGTCTATCAAGTCCATCAACTACATCGACCCTATCGAGTCTATTCTGTCTAAGTACTAACTATAAGTGGAAATCCCAACTATAACAACATACAGTAAAATAGAAAATATATATATATATAATAAAAAAAGAAATTGCGCACAGTCCAAATTCGAATTATGCTGCACATCGCAATGTACGCACTTACATAATTTATACCAGATAACACTTATAATGAAAAGAACTACATGCGTGTGATATAATTGTTGGACACATTCCAGCATTAGATATTCAAACTTTAATAAAGAGATATATAGCATACATTAGTGTGATTGATGTATATTTGACTGAGATATATGGCATACATCAGCATGATTGTGTATAATTTGCATTAACTAGTGGCTTCCTGCCCACATAAATGCTATCCGGCTGTTAGCCAGAAGCTTTGACATCACATGGGTGGTTCATTGGCGGTTCCCATCTGCATAATGCAAATAATGCAATAATGCAAGCCAGTCATAAAGAGATGTTTAAGCTGCCACAAAATGGCAGGATTCTATGTAAGGGAGGGTAGGGCAGGGTTCAAAATTGCTTTGCCTCTTGAAAGGCTGCTATCATGCTGTCCTATCACTTCTCTGTTTTATATCTGTATAATATTTCATACATTCTCTGCTAGATTTGGTTATATTAGTAACCATACCATAAATTCTGGAATTGGTAAATTCATTAAATTTCTACTTATCTTTCTACTTGCATATTCTGGATTCTCTTGTTAGAACCAGGATTACCCAGGTTTAGCTATCTTTTCAATCTGTTGACCTACCATCAACTTTTTAAAAAAAAATTACCAAATAGGTGCATTTACAAAATTTGTTAATCTTGCAGAAGATAGTAAAAGCACATTTTCATATTATCTTGGAAATCGTCTTTAGTCTTGACACAATAAAATTATAGAGCAATTCATAACTAAATCACTTGTGCGACTATACCTTTTAATATTATCTTTTAAAGAAAAGGATCAATTAATCTCATTGGTTTAACATTTTCTAATATTTCAAAACCTTTATTTGAATCTGGAATCTTTTTAAAGGTTCATAATACTAGTTAACCAAAAGTGGAATATGAATATTGCTTAAACATTAAGGTTAAATAGAATAAAGTTAGAATTCATTAAACATGAAAGCTTAGAGTAAGAGTTAGCTTTATTAAATGCTATATATATAGAAAAATTGAATTAACATGTAAAATTGTTATAAATTCTTTAATTGCAATATTTTTTCAAAGAAGTAGAAGATTTGAAAAATTATTGACATATGTTTCCAACAGTACTAACATTTTTAAATATTATGCCAGGAATAACACAATTAAAAATTTGTAAGTTAGGGAAGTGCCGTTTATTACGTAATTTATTCTTATTAGGAGGTCATACCCCTCCCCCCTGTGATCTAATTAGCAGCCAATAATAATTTTTATATATAATATATAGACGTGATAGACTGCTAACCCCCTCCCCCCTCTCGAAATTATGTAATAAACGGCACTTCCCTTAAGTTTCAATATTTTTTTTGATTTCAAAGTGTCTTCTTTGTAGCATAGGTTTATTTATTTTACACATTGAAAATTACACATAGATAAGAGCACAACTAAACACACTTTTGGTATCTAATTTAAGTGATCTGCCTTAAGTTTTCACACTAGCTGCTATATCTGCAACCCAACTATGAAATTGCCTATTTAAACTCTCTGATATTCTACCCCTTGACTAATATAAACTGTTTTACTAAGTATCTGTAGCATATTAGTTAGTTCAGACCCCAAGATCCTTTACTATATCACTTTTAGAACTAGTTTATTCTCCAAAAACTTGGTAGAGCATATATATTCCACCAGGTATTCACTTATTCTTTGGTGATTTATATATTTACTTAAGCTTATACTGGAGTCAGAGCATGATCCATTCTCTACTATTATCTAATTCTGCTCTTGTAAGGTTTTCAGAACAAACCTTCTAATCCAATTAGCCCAGAAGAGTTAATTTACTAGTATTAGATGCTATTATAGTTCATCTTCTCTTGGTATCTACTTCTATAGCCTAGATCTTTTTTTTTAGTGCAACTTTAGCAGCCAGATTGGGATTTTTGAAAAATATATACTATTAAAATATTGTCCAAATAACAACAAATTTTTACTATAAGTGTATTTCAAAGTTTTTGTACAAGTTTACTTAATGGCACTTTTGAGATTTATTTAGTAAAATTTGGACTTTTATATGTAGCAACTGCTACTAGATTTTTTGAGATTTTTGAAAAAATCTCCTATTTTTGGAGTAGTAACATGCTTATGATCCACTATTGGCTATTTTAATTTGTAAATCAATTTTAGATATTTTTAATATTGTAAATAATTTTTATATTTGGTAATATTTAGGACTATAGTACAATTTAAGGATAAGTTTGATATTTCTTTAAAAGGCTTTCTGTTGTTTGCTTTTATTTATACTTTGTCTATCTTTGATACTTTTGATCTTTGTAGTATTTTATACAAATTATTGGCTAGAAATTTATATAAAAAGATCTTTTTTTAAAGTAAAGGTATCTATTTTTATGGATATACCTATTTCTGTAAATTAAATTTATTAGTATTTATATATAAAATAAAAAAGTAAATTTATTAATCACCTCATGCAATGTGCCTTATATGTCACTCTCCCAATCAAATTTCAAAATTAAGTGTAATATTACATGATCAAAAAATTCAAAATAAACATTCGTTTGTTAAAAATTGTCTATAACTTAAAATTAAGTATATGAAACTACTTTTAGAATTCTAACAAAAAAAACTCCTTAGCAAAATTTTTACTATAAAACCATTCTCTTTTGCCTATACATACAATCTATACTTTATCTTAACTTTAATCAATAAAAAATAGTTATTTTAATTGTTTTGATTATATATTACACCTGATTTTATGATCTACTACAAGTGCGACAACATCATACATGCAATATATAAATTATTTCAAATAAAAAAACAATTTTTTAAAAATATAAAATTGAAATTTCTGAGATTACTTAGAAATAATCAATTCTTGAAAAATTAATTAAAGTTGTAGCAACTATCAATATAGTTATAAAAAGTAAAAATACTAAATTTGGTCTAGTATATCAAAAGTTATGTGCAATTTATGTTTTGCAATTATATAAAATTTTTGTATAAATCTACAAAAAAATTTATATGATTGAGAAATGTAATTGCTTATAACTTTCGATTGTTTAGACTGAAGTTAATATTTTTACTATCATTAGAACCACATTGACAGTGGCTACAAGTTTTATTAATTCTTGCTTAATAAATAATTTTAGAAATTTCAATTTTATATTTTATTTAAAAATTATACTTATTTAATTATTAAAATTTTTAGAAAATAAATAGATAAATAAAGTATAAATAAAAATAGTAAAAAAAAAAACATAAAAAATAATTAAATAAAAAAATTTTTTAAAATTTAAATTTTTAAATAGTTTAAATTGTATTATAGAAATAGATAAGGGGTATCAAATTTTATAAATTTTATAGAACTTTTCTTTACTAATACAAAAAATTTTTTATATATTAGTATAATTTAATTTGTATATTTTTAATAATAAATTATTGTAAATTTTATATTTAAAGTTTTATAAAAAAATATTAATTTTTGAAAAAGTTTTATATATAGCAAAAAAATGGTTCTGAAAATAAGTACCTTTATCTTAATATTTTTATTATAAATGCTAATTATAATATGCTTCTTTTTTGTTTAAATTTTTCTATTTAGTATTATTTTTTTTGTATTTCTGATTTGAATATATTGTTACAAGCTTTTTAGTACTATGCAATAGGCTATTTTTATATGTTTTTCTTTATATCTATAGTATAAAGTTTTTTTATTTTTTTAATTACTTCCAATACTACTTCTGGTTGCTTCTTATTGGTATAGATTTTTATTGACTGCAAATTTATTATATTTTTGAGTTCTGTAATTTACTTTGCTTTTGTATTCTTTAAATATGTCTTTTTTTGAACTAAATATACAAATAGAATAAATATAGTTTAAATGGTAAATCACAGATCAAGAGTAGAAATTTCATATAGTTGTACAGTAGAGATCAATTATAAGAAATATCTAATATGTTATTTTCATCTTATAGTAAACTTTAAAAAAAAATCAAAATTTTAAAAAAGTAATAAAACATTGCTCATAAAATTAGTTGCGTGAATAAATTTTTTCTTTAATATATAGATAAATAACTTTACTTAGTAAGACACGCATATTCAGACTCTAAAAATATCTTAAACTCAAATAATTTCATTCTTTGATCATCTAAAAATATATTCAGACCTCTCCAAGTCACACCCTTGGGACATACTTTAATAACGTACACACAGAGAATAAGATGAAATACATTTATAGAGGTCAAGCATACACTTGGGCCAGAATTAAAGTGTGCTTTAAAGAGGATGTGCACTTATAAAGGATGCATTTAGAGAGGTCTACATTAGCAAATTTTATATATAGATATTGATTGATATATAGCACTTAATCATTTTATATCGATTATAAAATATCGTTATATATTGATTAATTGGATAAAAATCGATATATATCTATAATCGATATATATCATTTTTATATTAAATCATTATATATCAATAAATCAATTATAATCGTAATAATTTGAAACGATAAATGATGATTAGCAGATCTTTAACGATTACATAGTGTTTTGACTGCATCACGAAAATTTTATCCCAGATTACTGGATAAAAAAAAAAACAAAAAAAACAAAAAAAATTTTAAAAAATTTCCTATGCTCATCTAATCCGTAATGTATCCTAGATCATAAAATATATACTACAAAATAAAAAAAATACTTAAAAAAAACTTAAAAAAAAAAAAAAAAAAAAAAGGCCGTTTTGACCTATTTTTACCCTTCTCTCCCTTTTACCTCTCTTTCCCTTTTACTCCTCTCTCCCTTTTACTCCTCTCTCCCTTTTACTCCTCTCTCCCTTTTACCCTCTTTTTCTTTTATTCTTCTCTCTCTTTTACTTTTTTATTTTTAATATTTCGAATATATTCAAAATATTTTAGAACGATCTGTAACATGGATCATATCAGGACTGTTTGACTAATATTTTCAAAATGTTTTGATGATTGTACTACAAGATCAGATTAGATCTTTGTTTATTTTTTTTGTTTATAATTTAGATCTTCTATCAATTTTATATTGTTTTTTCGTTTTTCTTTTGTTTTTTTGGTTTGGTTTCATTTTTTTTAGTTTCGTTTTGTTTTTTTTTATATATTTTTTTTTATTTTTTAATTTTTTTATTTTATTTTTACACTTTACCACTAGTACTTTGCAAGAAATCCAATGACTTTTCAGTACTTATTGCAAGCCAACTCAACCTTTTGACACTTTGCAAGAACACACAACTACTTTCTTTAGCAATTTCGAAAGTTCAAGAATGCAAGTTTTCGCAAGTTTTCGCAAGTTTTACTAGTTATCGCAAGTTTTTGCAAGGTTTTGTTTTATTTTTTTTCGTTTCATGTTTTTTGTTTTTGTTTTTTTTTATTTTTATTAATTTATTTTATTCCGGCACTTAGCGAAAACCTTTGACAATTTCTGAATTGCAAAACACAAACTCAAAATGGAGATTTGGGGCTTTGTTTATTTTTATTTAGTTTGCTTACATTTTTGTTTTTTGCAAGAAAACAACTTGACTTTTCCAGCACTTTCAAGAACACCAATTCTAACATCTCTGGCATTTTGCAAGAAGTCATAAATATGAACGAATATAATTGAATATAAGCGAATATGAGCGAAATATAATAGTTTATTTTTTTTTGTTTTGTTTTTTGTTTTTGTTTGTTTTTCTTACTTATTTTTTTTAATTTTATTTTATTTATTCCTTACTTCTTTCAAAACTTTGCAAAAAAACGTCCTAACTTTTCAGCACTTTGCAAAAGTAGCAAATATAAGCGAATATAGATGAATATGAGTGAATATAAATGAATATAAGTGAATATAAGGAATATAATAGTTTATTTTTTTTATTTTTTATTTTTTTTTTTGGTTTCGTTTTTTTTTCGATTTATTTTTTTTGGTATTTTTTTATAATAATACATAATAAAATATGTAAGGGGGCTTCCAGAAATCAGCTGATTTTTTTTACTATAAGCCCACCTCACCCTACCCCACCCACCCCCACTTGATACCCCAATCAGCCAATCAGATTTTACGATTATTAAAAAGTTAGATACAATATTTAATAGTAAATAACTTTTGATCTACTGGGCCAATTTCGTTGATTTACTACCAAAATGATCCACTCAATGAGAGGATTATAGCAAGCCCAAAATTATTAAAATCTAATTACTGGATCCTAAGATCAGAATAGATTTGTGCTACTCTAGAAGTTTATAATCTATTAAAAAATTATAAACCATTTATAGAAACACAAATTTATTCCGATCTCTGGAACCTGTGATTGGATTTTTATGATTTTAGGCTTGCTAGAATCCTCTCGTTGAGCTGATCATTTTGGTAGTTAAACAACGAAATTGGCCCAGTAGATCAAAAGTTATTTAACAATTGAAAATTAATTTTTAATTGTTAATAACTTTTGATCTACTGGGCCAATTTCGATGATTTAACTACCAAAATGATCAGCTCAATGAGAGGATTCTAGCAAGCCTAAAATCATAAAAATCCAATCACAGGATCCAGAGATCGGAATAAATTTGTGTTTCTATAAATGGTTTATAATTTTTTAATAAATTATAAAACTTTATAGTAACATTTATCTATTCTGATCTTAGGATCCAATGATTAGATTTTAACGATTTTGCTTGCTAGAATCCTCTTATTGAAAGGATCATTTTCGTAGTTAAATCATTAAATTTGATCCAGTAAATTAAAAGTTATTAATTATTAAATATTGTTAATAAATCTATAATTTTGGTCAAAAATAAATTTGTAACTTGGCCAGAATTATAAAATTTTGGCCAGAATTATACCTGATACTTCAGCTAACCCACCCACCCCCTTTGAAATCAGCTGATTTCTGGAAGCCCCTAATATTTAAAATATAATAATAATAAAAAAAAATAAAATTTTATATTAAATTGTGAAAACTTGCGAATATTTTATATTTAATAATTTAATTTATTATATAATAATAATAAGTAAAAAAATAAAGTTTTATATTAAATTGCGAAAACTTGCAAAAACCTGTAAAACGTTTAAAAATTTGCAAAAAGCATGATTATATGAATATAATAACTATTAATTGATATCATATTAGATATATATCAATTAATATTTATATCAGATATATATCAATTACTACCAGATATGTATTGATTACTATCACTATCGATAGAAATTAGCAGGGGTAGTTAGTATCGATATATATCTTACCAATTAGTAATCGATATATATATATATATAAAATTTGCAAATGTAACTGTAAACTAACAACTTCTTTTACTTGAAGGTTTTTAGATCTTCGACTTGTTGGAATGAGAGTTAAAAACTTGATCTAGATTTGGACAAGAGACTATAATAATAAGCACAATTAGACCTCTCTAAGTATATACCCTTGAAACTACACTTAACAATGTACTCTTGGATAATAATAAGAAACAATGTATTTATAGAAGTAATGTATATATTGGAGACAGAATTTGTGTATATTTAGAGAGATCGTGCACTTATAAAGGTATACTTTGTTATTTGTTAGGTTTAAAAAAATTTAGCTTAGGCGAACTGTGTATATTCTTATTTGGATTTGATTTTTTTTTTAATCTGAAAACTAACATTTTTCTTTTCACAGATTTTTTTCTTGTTAATTAGTTAGAATGCGATTTGGACAAGTTGGTTGCAATTAGGACCCGCTGTTACAGTATGCTGTAGATTTTTATAATTTTAAATGTAATATGATATAATATCATTATAACTGATAATGTATTTTTATTTTGTTTTATTTTTTATTGAAATAAAAAACAATCCATTATTCATATATCATTATACAATGCACAAATAATATGCTATATCCTAAAACTACATACTGTCCCTACAAACCAGATCTATAAATGCACTCTTTCTTATTATTATCCAAGTGCATGTTGTTAAAATATAGTCCCAAAAGTACGCACTATGAGAGGTCTGACTATACACATCATCATAGTCTCTTAACTGAATCTAGTTCTTCAAGTTCCAACTTGTATTCCAACAAGTCAAAGATCTAAAAAAACTTTTAATAAAAGAAATCGGTAGTTTATATTCAAAAAAAAAATTTAAATATTAATGAAAACTAATACATTTCTAAATGCATATTTAAATTCTGGTCCAAATTTAAACTTGACCTTTATAAATGCGCCTTTTTTTATTATTCTCTAGGTATGTGTAGTTCCAAGTACATGCACTTAGAAATCTAAATCAAGTTCTATTTCACCCAAGCTCAAATGTCCTGATCTACAACCCTAGTATTGTACTACTCATAGTTCTCGTTCTAACAAGTAAAAAACCTACAAAAAGAAAAAAACGTAATAGATTCTTTTTTTTTAATTTAAAAAGTAAAAACTAGTACTTATTGTTTGATTTGATTTTTTGTTTTCGTCCAAAATAAAGTTGTTATGCATTATCTAATTAGGCTGCTAAATTTATTTGTTTGTATTGACTTACTTTACAGTGTATTAATTTATTTACAATTTGCAATAAGTAGTCACTTTCTATTCTAGCTATTAGAAATTTTTAATATGAAATGCCCATCATGATTTATTATAAAATGTAGATCATTTACTATCCTTTATCTGTGATCTTCCATTTAACTTTTAACTATTTTAATGATATTTGCTTGTTTGCTAAATTTTTTTCTATCTATAAAATTTTTTTAACTTTGCTATATTGTTAAATTAGTCTTTTTACTTGTGCATTATTAATAAAATATAAGAATGTGCATACTTTTAAATTCTTAAGTTTTTATATATTTGTTCTTTTATTTGTATCTCTAGATCTATTAATATTAGTTTAATTTGGCTCAAATTGCAAAAGATGTTTTTGTTTTTGTATTTATATTAAATTTCTCTTTTATTTTCTTTATATTTTTATATAGTTTGCTTTCTAACTTATTAATATCTTAATCCAAACAGCTATTTTCATTTTTTAATAATAGAGATTTTTTTATCTAATTTTTTATAAGTTCTATATTTTTTGATTTTAATATTTGGGCATTATTTTTTGGCAACCCGTCGCCATAGCAACACCTATGGTCGACCAATCAAAATTGATCATGTATTTTTTTAATTTTTATTCTGGAGTCCGATCTAAAAAGCTGACCTAATAGTGATCAACCAATGTAGAACTTACTACCTACTTATCTTTTTTAATCTGTTCGCAAATCCCTAATTTCACATAAACTACAGGCCAGATTGCAACTTCTTTTATATAGATTTTAAGTTCTTTATTAAATTTAAAAAAAAAAAGAAATCACGAAAATGGTTATATATTACCATAGCAGCTTTATTAAATTTGAAAATGGTAATATATAACCATGGCAGCAGCTTTATTAACTTTAAAAAAAAAAAAAAGAACCCACGAAAACAGTTATACATAACCACGGCAGAAGACCAAATTATATTAGTGATATTCTATCAAAATAAAGCAGACATAACCAAAGACACCAAACATCACCAAACAAACAAGACCAACGACAATCCATTGCTCATAAAGGCGACTGCAATGACACTTATTGGAGTGATGCCAATGACAAAATCAACTACCTACAATACAAATAACGAAATTTGCAACCCAACAATGATGGAATTAACGCCCACGACACAATTAACAAAATTCACAACCTGACAACAACAAAATTTACTACACAAGCAAAATCTACCATCAGCAATGAAATCTATTATTAGTGACGAAATCAAGAAATATCTAAAGAACGAGTAGTTAGTTTATTATAAAAAAAAAACCTGAAAATTCATCTCCTGCATTTTCAAATAACGACGCCACTAAAGACTTCGATGACTCTGGAGCTCTACCTACAAGTCCTCAATTTTAATTCAAGAAATACCTAAAAAACAAGAGTAGTTAGTTTATGAGTTTTACTAAAACGCACTTATAGTGTTTTACACCATGTTACACAAAACCATTAGAATAGCCAATCAAAATTTAAGATCAGGTGTAACATAAAATTTCAGTTTTTTTGCTTATTTTTTAAAAAAACATTCATATCTCTAAAGCTTGCTTATGAAACCACCTTTGGGGCTCTAATAAAAAAAATTCTTTGCTAAATTTTGGTATAAACTATGCCCCTGCCCCATCCCAGGTCTCACCCTAACTCTAAGGTAATAAAAATTTATTTTTTGTTTTATAAAAGTTTATTTTTTGTTTTTGTTACACAGATTTGTAAATCCAATTTATCTATGATGGTAAAACACCATAAGTGCGTTTTATAATAATTGTAGTTTATTATAAAACAACCAATACATATCTGAAAAACCATCCTCTGCATTTTCAAATAATGACATCACTAAAAACTTTGACAACTCTGAAGCTCCACCTACAAGCCCTCAATTTTAATCCAAGAGATATCTAAAGAACAAGAGTAGTTAGTTTATATATATATATATAAAAGATACCTAATACTTAACTAAAAAAACTAGCCCCTGCATTTTCAAATAAAGATACCACTTGAAGACTTCAACGACGACTCTGAAGCTCCACCTACAAGCCCTACAAAGTAAAAAAAAAACAAAAAAAAGCACCAGTCCCATTTCGCAGTTTCAAATAATGATATTGAAGACCTACTGAAGAAGGCTTTAGCAGTGATGACACCAAAGCTTAACACCCATTTCGTGCCCAGACTACAATTTCAAACGAAATACCTAAAAAAGAGAGAAGTTAGTTTCTGCAATAAGAAAAAAATATGTAAAAAAAAACGTCCTTATATAAAAGACCGGTCCCAACCCTATTACACAACAAGAAGTAACTAACTAACGAAGAAGAGACGTTAGTAAAAAAGAATTTAATAAAAAAAAAAGGTACTTATCTGAAGACCTGCCTATTTCATTTCTTGTTTTAATTCTGATTTTGAACGAAAAATATCTAAAAAAAATGTAGTTCAAAGTACTGTAACAAGAAAATAAAAAATCAAAAAAAGAGTACTTATCCTATTTCTATAGCCAGTCACTAATTTCGCAAAAATTGACCTAAAGCAAAAATAAAATAATACCAGTATTTATTGTGAAACAAATTAAAAAAAAACAGATCTAATTCTACTGGTTTAGATCTAATTAGGAATCGGTAACTGTAATCAGGAACTATTACTACTGGGCCAATCTTAAATCTGATTGGCTTATTATATTAGAGTCACTGTGTGATGGGTCGCTATTTTATTTTTGGCTTAATATTTTCTTCTTTAATTTTTTTAAATTAGTTTTAAATAATTTTGAATTAGCTTTCTATCAATGCTTTATAATAAAGATTTTTAGCTAAGATTATTTGTTTAATTTCTGCAATTTCTATATCAATAATCTGTACCTTTTATAAGCTTTTTAAATTTTAATATATTTTTGTATACCAAGCTATATGACTTGGCATTTTTTTTAGAATTTTGATTTCTAGTCTGAAACCTATTTGACATTTATTAATAATTTATGCTTTTTGGCAGTGTTGTAAATAGAATAGTAAGGGTATAAGTTGGAACATTTTGGAACACTTTGAAATATTTTGGAACAATTTTATAAATTAATATTAAGATAATCTAAATTAATTTTTTTAGAAATGTGTTCAGCATCTAAAAAAATATATAATTATATATATTTTTTTAAATAAATTTATTAATTATTAAAACTTGAAACATAGTTGGGACACTTGAAATACTGAAATATTGAGATATTAAAAAATGGCAAAAAAGGCTGAAACAGTAAATTGTACTACACTACTCTTTGGTATTGTTATATTGATTAGGCTAGTATTAACCTTTTTTTAAATAGTATATATATTGTTTGTTTGCTTGTTTGTTTATATAATATTTTTTGTATATATATTTGTTTTATTGCTAATTTATAGTGCAAAATGATGTTACAACTTCCAAATTTCTAAAGTATATAAAAATTTTTTAATTTTGTTTTTTATCTTGTTTATTAATCTTGGGTGGCAATCAAATCGCTAACAATTACTTCACAGACATCAACCTACACCGACAATCATTTTACCGACAAGCTTTTTTTATCGACACAAAATTCGCCGACACTTGATTTACTGACAAGTTCCTTTTCACCTACAAGTTGATTTTACTGATATACACTTCACCGACAGTTACATTTACCGACAAAATCAACTTACCGACAAGATCATTTTACCGAAATTAGAATATATCGACAAGCTTATTCTACTGACTATACAATTCGTCAACAATATGATTTGCCGACAATTCAATTGCTGACAATACAACTCATTGATATATAAAACCACAGCAATCTAATAAACTACTAAGAATAATTCGTATTATGCAATTTATTAATAATGACAATAAAAATTGCTCATTTTATTAATGACGATAATAATAATTATTGTCACGGCTAATGCTGGAGTTATGACCTATTCTGATATAAAATTTCTTTGGATGTTTTTTTCGTCTTTATCTTATAGGGTTAGGGTAGAGTTTGGGTATACTTTACAGAAACTACCTAATTTTTTTTCATTGATTTATTATAATCTTAAAGATTATAATAAAATTATCAAAATTATACCTTATAATTATCTTAAATACTCATATTAATCTTATAATTATCTTAAAATAATTTTATAATGATCTTATCTTATAATAATTTTAAAACAATCTTAAAATAATCTTAAAATAATCTTAAAATAATCTTATAATTATCTTAAAAAAATTTTAATAAAATCTTATAAACATCTTAAAAATATCTTAAAATAATCTTAAATAATAATCATATAATTATTTTATAATAATTAATAATTATTAAACTATAATAATAATATTATTTTTGGTTATTAAATTTTAAAATAATCTTATAATTATAAAAAATATAATATTAATAACTTTAATATTATTTTAAACTATCTTAAACTTATCTACAAAAAAGTGCCATATTCTGTAAAGTAGATTTTATATTTATAAAGTATATGTAGATTTTAGCAGGTCTTATAGTTTCAAATCAAGACCCTATAACTTCAGCATCAACCGTGATACTTAAGGCATCTGGCAAATTGTTTGTTGGCGAATTTTTTGTCGATGAATTGTATTGTCAGTAGAATAATTTTGTTGATAAATTCTATTTTCAGGGATCCGTTAAAGCCAGGTACCATCACGTGACTGACAGCCAATCAAATTGTAAATTTTGATCATCACAGATCAGCCTGACGAGACAAAACAAAGAAAAAAGTGAAAAACTCCAAAAATACAAAAAATGAGTGTCTTGGAGCATTACTAAAAAATGTCGGGAAGGCAATTTTACCTATAGAACATCCTAATTCAAACTCCTAACTAACTCTTACCCTAATTTTTATTAAATAATAAAAAACATATAAAGGCATCTGGCTTTAATGGTCCTCTATTTTCGGTAAAATGAGCTTGTCAGTAAGTTAATTTTGTCGGTAAAACTAACTGTTGGTGAAGTGTGTATCGGTAAAATTAACATATCGGTAAAAACATGCTTGTCAGCAAATCAAGTGTCAGTAAAATGGTTGTTAGTATAGTGTTATGTTTGTGAAGTAATTGTCAGTGAAATAATACGAATCCATTAATCTCTTCTAACTAATTTGCTAGTATGTTTAGCTAATATAGCTATTTCTCTATATAATTACCAAGTTAATCACATTCTATTGTAGTAATTGTATAGAGGAGTAAAGGAGTGATTATAAATAAATACTTTGGTATAGTTATGTGACTACAAGCCAATTATTGTTTAGTTGTAATATATTAAAAACTATTAAAAAACTTAAAATAGTAAATAGTAAATAACTTTTGATCCAGCAACCAAATTTAAATAAACCAACTACTAGAGTGCTCATATTAATGAAATAATTCTAATAAGTCAAAAATTATTCAAATCTAATTACAGAATCTGAGATTGCAAAGCATTTTTTACTCAAATATTTAAATTTAAATCAATTTCTAAACATATAAAATGATACAAATTCTTAACAATCTTAGGAACTTGTAATTAGATTTTAACAATTTTGGGCTTATTAAAATCATCTTACCAAAATAAACATTTAATAGTTGTTTTATTCAAATTGGACTATCAGGTCAAAAGTTATTTGCTATCAAACCTTTAAAATTTTTAATAAAAATTTTAAAAATAAATATTGGCCAATCAGATTTTATAATCTATATTTGCTATAGTTTAGTTAAAGAATAAATATATGCTAATTTATTGTACACAGTATGTAAACATAGTTTGTAGATCCATGTAACAAATGTTCTATATAACAAAATTTTAAATTAATATAAGGTTAGGGTAAGGATAAGGGTTAGTGTTAGAAGTTAGAGTAAATAATAGTATATACCAAAATTTTGCAAGGAATTTTTTTTGTTAGCATGAAAGGTGGTTAAGTAGATAAATTTTTTTGATATTACAAATTTTAGAAAAATTTCTTTATTTTGTTACACAAAGAAAATTTGCATATTATACCTGATCTTCAAATTTAATTGGTAGATCATTGGGTGCAATATACAAGCACATCGCAATGTGCAATGCCTAATTAAGTCCTTAGTTAAAAATTAGTAATTATAATAAGGGTTTATTATTAATAAAATTGCTAAAAAATTAAATTTTTATAGAGATAGTGATTATAAATGATTTGTAACTAAAATAAGATTTTTACTATATTTAATGGATTGGATTTACTTTTTGTACTAAATTTAATACATTTTAAAAAATGCATTAAAAATTTAAAAAAATTAATAGTTTAATTTTTTTATATACAAAAATCTAATAAGTATTCAAAATTGTTTAGTAGTATTTTTTTTTAAATTAATAATAAATTTTTATAAAAAAATTTTTTTATATCTTGTATTTTTGTGATTTCAAATGTACTAGATTTTATATATTTGTAAAGTCAATTATAATTATAATTTATTAATATATTTGGCAAATTAAAAGTTTTAATAAATAAAAAATTGTATAGGCTTGTTAAAAAAAATATTCTTATTAGTTATATTATAATAATTATTACTTATATTATAAGCTTTTATTAAAAATGTTTACAAATTATTACTTTTACATAGTAAGCCATATGAGTTTAACTAGAGTTTAGAAAAATTTTTGCTGATTAAATTTTCTAAATTCTTAATAAATATTTATTATCTAATTTCAATTACAAAATTTTTTTAATTCCAAATTAGTATATCTCAAATTATATTACTTTAAATTTTAAAAAAAATTACATCTAATTTTTATATATAAATTGGATATATTAGTGATATAGTATTTACTAGCAAAAATTTCAACTTTAGTTTATTTCTTATATATTAATCTAATCTTAAAAAAATTTTTTATAATTAAAACTAACAAATTTATATTTATAATTTTATCAATAGTTTAAATAAATTTATTTAGTAAAAAAGATTTTTTATAATCAAAAATATTTTGTAAAATTACTAGTAAACATGCTAAAAACTAGGTTAAACTAGCAAATGTGAATTTAAACAAAAATATATAAAATTTAAAAAGCTATATAAAGCTATGAGTTTTTTAAAACAAGTAGCCCATAAGTTAAAATATTATTAAAAAATATTTAATTAAATAGTTAATTTTAAAAATTAACAGATTAATTATATACTAAATCTAGTACAATGTACTAGATCTAGTACAGGTTAATCCTATCCATTAATTTATCACACAATATTGGGTACTTATAAGGAGGTGTAACTATATAAAAAGTGACAGGGACAACTATATTTATTGTTTTTTTTTTGTTTAAAAGTAATTATGAAAATTAGTAAAAAGAGTTTGTATTAAGAATAATTTTGTATAAAATTTTTTTACTTTTAATACAAGCTTTAATTTTTATAAGCAAAGTACTAATAAAAGTTATTATCTTTTATATAAACTACAATATTATTTTAATTTTAAAGCTAATCTAAATAAGTTTGCAGAAAAATTGTAATAAAATTTTTTAATTCTATATTAGAAGTGACGCAGATCACATATAAGCAAAGCTCAAATTGAAATTTTCGAGTCATAAGTCAAGTCATAAAATTTTCTAACAAATATAGTATTAGAGTAACACAAACGATAAAGCAATACCATGAACTTTAGATTATAATGTTATTAATCGTAAATCTTTTTTTTTTGACAAACTTTACTTTGCAAGTACGCGGCATTTACTATGTTAGACCCTATATAAATTAGTCTATAAACTTAGTCAACATATTCAATAATGCGTTGTTTTTAGAATGTTTTATTACAAATTTAAGTATTTTTTTTTAACTTTTAAAACTTTTAAGACTTCGAAAACATTACTAGTACAAAATATTGTTTACAAATATTGGCAACTAAAGATTTACAGCTTGTTTTTGAAGATGCGCAGAATTACATATATAATGCGACGCATTTAAGCAAAGAACTTAATCACTTGATCGAATTGGTACAAAACCAGACTTAAATAATATTTATGTTTTTGACTTGATCTGCTGATTTTAACCCCATTTATTAATAAGCGATCTTTACATTCTCAGGCTGAGTGAAAATTAAGGCGAACGAACCGATTTAAAATTAAGAGTTCTATATAACAGTAAATAACTGATAAGTATTTATGTTCTTCATTTGTTAACTTGATTTAATAACTTTCTACCGATTAA
This sequence comes from Gigaspora rosea, assembly GCA_003550325.1. Lineage (NCBI taxonomy): Eukaryota > Fungi > Glomeromycota > Glomeromycetes > Diversisporales > Gigasporaceae > Gigaspora > Gigaspora rosea. The sequence continues at coordinate 127,480 of QKWP01000195.1, read as the reverse complement.
CAATCTCTATTTTCACAAGTAGAATGAATTGTTTAGTGCGAATGATATTATTTGAAGGGTATTGCGAATAGTAAATAAGTATTTACCGATATGGTTTTGATTTGCTGATTTTAATCCTACTTATTAATAATGATCTTTTATGCACTCAGACTAAGTGAGAAGCGAATGAAATAAGGATAGTATGCAATGGTCTATATTTTTAATTTGTGGAATAATAAACATATTTTCTTTTGGTTTTTCGGATCAAGAAATAAATATCAAGAAGATCCGATTGTTCTTTAGGTATGTAAATAATATATTTAGTGTTTTTATTTGTTAAATCATTGAATATATATTTTAAATTTATTAAAAATAGCTAAACGGTGATCCAGGGTATAATTCTTTTTAAAATTTAAGAACATATATTTCTCATCATCTTATATTAGTGGACTGAATTAATAATGTTGACAAAGAATGAAACAATTTAAAGGATTCTATGTAATGGTAAATAAGTACTTATATTTTTCATTTGTGAATCTAATTTAATGATTTCCTACTGATTAATGAACTCTCTTGTCACGGTTGAAAAGTATTGTAAAATGGTAAGTATTTATATTCTTGTTGATCTGGTTCTAAACATACTTATTAATAAATAATTTTTATTTTATCGGGCTAAATGAGGATGATTAATACATAAGCGATTTAAAGAATATTATGTAATGGTAGATAAGTATTTATTTTCTTTATCTGTAACTTGATTTGATGATTTTTTACTGATTAATAATCTCTATTTTCGAGTAAATGAAAGGTTTGAAAGACATAGCGAAATGGTAATAAGTATTATGTCTTTGATGTGTAATCTTGATCCACTGATTCTAACTACATGTTAATAAATGATCTTTATACTTTCAGGCTAAATGAATGCAAATGAAATGATTAAAAGGTATTATATATGATAAATAAGTATTTGTGTTTTTAATCTGTAATTTGATTTTATAATTTTTCCACTGATTAATGACTCTATTTCACAATTGAAATAGTTAATATAAATGAAATTATCTGAGGAGAATTAGGTAACGTATTTATGTTCTTGGTATAAACTTTGCTTTTCTGATTTAATTTCATCAGATTTTTTATCACAACACACTCAAGAAAAGTTGGTGTCGTGTGTACTACATTTAGTACACTTCTATTACTTCTAGACCCGAACAAGTTCCTGCTGTGTTGTTGGTAGAAATAATATTCTCTAAGATTCTCGCACAAACTAAATAATGTGATTGATGCGAATGAAATAATTTAAATAGTGCTGTGTAAAGTTAAATAAGCATTTATACTTCTGATTTGGATATCGCAAAGAGAAACCTGGAATTCTTGATTTTTAGAAATTTCACTTTTAGAAGCAGACAATATTAGATTCTTATAAGCCATTTCTGAAATTGAAATTTCGGAAAACCAACAATTTCAGGTTTTCCCTTGGTGCACTCTTTGAATTTTACTGATTAGTGATTTTTAGTAGATTTGTTTAAGATGATAGGATTGGGTTAGTTAATAAAAGGATTGGTTTCGATTAGAGATGAAATTAGCAAATATACGTGTATAATGTTCATGTTAAAGTATACAAAAAATAAATAAAAAATAAATAAGTAAAAAATTGTTTTTAAAATGTAAATTTTATTTTTTATTTTTTTTTATACATATATTACATATTGATTATAGGGTTTAAACTAGTAGCGGTAGTTTGTTGAGTTATAAACTTGGTTGGTTTTAAACTATGCGTGATTGGGTAGGCCGGTTTTTTAATTGCTAAATAGATTAGATCTTAAAGGTATGGTTTAGTTCTTAACGGGTAGTTGGTGGTTAGTGATTCAAATTTGCGAGTTCTAATGTTGTGGTAAACTTAGATTACAGTAAGACCTCCCAAAGTGAACACTATGTAAATTCTCTCTAAATGCATGGCATAGCTTGGCACCAACTTATAAAGTACATGTTTGCTTTTTTTTTTTACTATGGTCTTGAGAGAGGTGCATTTAGAGAGGTCTTACTATGAATTACAGGTAGGTTGAATAAATTTAAAGGCTACCTTTGTTATATATAATGAGCAGGCTAGAAAATTTTATCTATTATAATGAATAATAAAATAATAAAATATTTTTTCTTATAATGAAGAATTTATTTTTAACTGGGTTCGCTAAATAAGAGTAGAGTAATATATGTACGTATGTATAAAATAAAAAAAAACTTCACATTTACAAATCAGGATTTTTATTAAGTAATTTGCGCTACAATTACTTAGTAAATGTAGATCATTTTTCTCTGATTGACTCGCGGATTATCAATTAAAAATTTTTTAACCTAATTTTGTAAAAACGTAATCTTTATTTTTAAATAATTGTACAAAGTTTTATTTAATTATTTTAGTATTTTAAAAAGTAAATTAGAGCTAAATGAGTACAAAATACAGGCAGATTTGTTTATATTAAACTTTAAATTAAAAGATAATTTTACAAATAATATAGTATATAAAGTCTATTCTTAGCAAATAAAATTAATAAAATTTAAATTGCTACTTTTCTTCAAAAAAAAATAGTAAATAAACAATACTATTTTAAAATATTAAATTAAAACAAGCTAAACATCTTCAAGCTTTTAAATTTTTTTAAATCTATTTATAAAGTTATAATAAGTTAAAGTTATAGTATTTTTATAATTAAATATAAAATTTGATCACCTATTATATATAAATTTGGCCTCTTTAAACAATTAATTTAATTATATATATATATATATATATTTTTTTTAATATTAACTAGGTGGTCCGGTTATGTTTTATTGTGAAAACTATAGTTACATATGCAAATGCTATTACTATGGTTCGATCTACTGATCTAAAACTAAAACTATAACTCAGCCAGTTATCATAAGCACTTAACTGCGACCTGCCAAGGATAGATAATATCTCCCTATATCCGTTGTACCTAATGGCCTCAAGATACATCTCATCGACAGAGATCTATCAGCTCGTCAGTCCCATCTAATTTCTTTCAAACTTCTTCCACCTAGATCCTGGCAGAAAAGTTAAACAACTACTATCTGCAACTAACAAGAAAGATAAAAAAAAAACACAAAGTATAAGAAGGGGGTATAAGGGGGAAGTGAAAAAAGGGAAAGTAAAAAATTGAGGAAATCTACACATCCTAAACGAAAAACCTAAAGTAAATGGACAAGATGAAAAAAGCAAAAGAAAAAAAAGTGGTTGGACATATATATGTTGTAAAAGAGAAAAAGAAAACTATGTAAAAATTCCTCCAGCGGTTTCTCTGAAAAAACCTTATGTGTCATTCGTTTATTTTGTTTCCAAAATATACTCATGACCTTGAATCCGAAATAGAGGTGCCTTCCTAATTGGGACGGAGTAAACACTGCTGATCTTTTGGAGGGGGTGCGCCGAAACGCCCACTTTTTGGAATTTTTTGGGAAGCCGTTGATACCAGAGAAAATTTTCCAAACCCAAAGAGAAAGTAAGAGTTACGCTATACAGAATAATATACCTAACCAGGCCTTTGCTTCTATATTCATATCTACAGAGCTTGACAAACCTCCAGAGTTGCTCTACTACTTCTTCGCTTGATAGTACCAAAGCCCACCAAGGTGCCTCGCTTAAAAGTCTGCATGTCTTTTTCATCTCTATTTCATAGCACAGAACCTCCAGTGAATGGTCTTTGTACCCGACAGCAGCTTGGTGAAGGTTTGTTGTATTAAATATGTTAGCCATATAGTTTTTCATAGTTTGATTTTTGTGGAAGGTTTGTTAATTTTATATATATTAAAAATTTAAAATTTGGCTACTTTATATATAAATAAAGTAAAGTTATTTGTCATATAAATGACAATGGCTTATGTATCACTGAACCAATCAGATTTCAGGATCTCATATGATGTAGCATGATCAGAAAATTCAAAACAAACGTTCATTTTATCAAAAAACTAACAAAAATTTCTTATTACTCAAAATCTGCATAAAACCATCTTCCATGCTCTAACCACCTTCTATGCTCTAACAAAAAGTTTTTCATGAGTGATTTTACTATATATTCCAAACCCTAACACTAAACCTAGGTGCCTACCCTAACCCTAAACTAACAAAAACTAAACTTTATCGATGCAAAGATGATCTACAAGTAACATATCACATGTGTCATATATAACTTAATTATATAAATATTAGCTTTTTTAAATTGGCCTCTTTATATATATAAAAAATAAAATTTAAATTTGGCTATAAAAATTTTTCTTTGCTACAACTAGGTTGTACAAACTATAGTAAAATTAAATCATAGTAAAAATATAACTATATATTAGTTATATAATATAAAGAGAATTAGTCAAGAAGCAGAAGATTATATAAATAGACAATTTATATAGTTTGGGTACAGGTATAGCAGCAAGTATGGAAACCTTTAGATGAACTATATAAATTAAATACTAAAATATATATATAGCTAGTTGTACTCTTATTTATATATAATTTTTAATAAGTAAACTGAATAAATCCTAGGGTTGGTTAGGTTCCAGTTAGGTTCTGATAGGTTCTAAGTAAATTAATAATTTTTAAACTGATTTTTTATTTTTTAGTTCTTAATTAAAGTTATTAATTATAAAATTATGAAAAATTTTAATTATAAGCATAAAGCAAAAAACTTTCTTTTAAGTTTATAAATTCTTTAAAATATTAATTTAGAACCTAGGTTCTGGAACCTAGGTTCTAAATTAATATTTTAAAGAATTTATAAACTTAAAAGAAAGTTTTTTGCTTTATGCTTATAATTAAAATTGTTCATAATTTTATAATTAATAACTTTAATTAAGAACTAAAAAATAAAAAATCAGTTTAAAAATTATTAATTTACTTAGAACCTATCAGAACCTAACTGGAACCTAACCAACCCTAATAAATCCTATGCCTTATACAGGTACTTTAAATCAAAAAAATATAATAAATAAAAAATTTCTATAAATCTAAATTACTTGTATAATATAATTATAAAAATATTTTGATTTACCACTGGTGATCATCACCGGTGATCTACAATGCATAAAACAAAATAAACAAAACTATTAAATAAAAATTAAATCTTTTAATATTAGGGTAAGGGTAAAGGTTAGAAATTAGAATAGGGCTTTGTATATAGTAAAATTTAGTGAGGAATTTTTTTCTTGCATAAAAAAAGGTAGTTTCATAGATAAAATTTTAGGTTAGAAGCAATTTTAGCAATTTTTTAAAAATTTTTTGTTTTTGTTACACAAAAATCGATCTACATGTATATTAAAAAAATTGTAATTATATAAAAGTTTTGATAAATAAAATTTTTTAAATTTTGTTTTTTTAAATAATCAATAATAATTGATATATAAAAGTTAATTATACTAAGTAAATTGATAATAATGCTCTAATTAATATTGTTCAGGAGACAAAATTACATATATTATAAAATTTTGAAATAATTTGAATAATATTTTATTATTACACTTTTACAAGTTACTCTTAGAAAAAAATTAAAAAATTAAGATTTTTTAACTTATAAAAAATTATAAAAATATATTAATAAAATTTTGTTCAAATTATTTTAAAATTTTAGAATAAATATAATTTTGTATTTCATATTAATTTACTTAATAAAATTTTGATTATATAGCAACAATATATGATTATTTAAATAAAAATTTTTTAATTTTTTTAAATAATAATAATTATATTATACAAGTTATTTCATTATAGTAAAGTTATCAAGCTAAGAGATTTTCTTCACATATTGAAAAATTCACTATATCAAGAGTCTTTTAATATAGTGAAGATTATATATAGTCGACCCCTCTATAGTCACCTTCTCTATAGTCACTAAGTCAATATAGTTACTTTTTTTTTACCAACTCTTTTTATATTAATCATACCTCTATATAGGCACAATCGCTTTATAGTTATTATTACAATTTTTTGCTAACTATCTATATAATGCCTATAGTTCGAACAGCCTAGTCCTAACAAATAGAATTTTCTAGCGGCCAAATCTGAAATTTACATAATGCGGCCAAATTTGATATTTTTAATATGTGGCCAAATTTGATATTTTTATTATATGCAGCCAAATTTAATATTTTCATTATAATACGGCCAAATTTCATATTTTCATTATATACGGCCAAATTGGCACATGCAAGTTACTTTAATTGATAGTTACGCCAGTTAATCATATATCATCTGTAGTGTAACATGATGCAAATCACATATGAAAATCACTATAGTGTGAATATGGCGTGCATACATATAAAAATATTTTTTACTAAGTTAACGACACATGCCCACTAATTGAAAGTTGTAGAGCTCATCGTGACGTATCTAACAGTGGTTAGATCATCCAAATCGGCCCAGTGGATGGCAAGATATCGTTGAAAAATGATTGGATGACTATATATAGCCTCTGTGTAATTTATATAGAGATGAGGAAACATATGATTGACCAGGTTGTACAATTATTCAGGCAAAGCCACGTTGTTGCAGACATTTGTGTTTTAATTATATAGATTTTATATAGTGTCCAATCGTTTTTCAATGATATTTTGCCATCCACTGGGCCGATTTGGATGATCTAACTACTGTTAGATACGTCTCGACAAGCTCTACAACTTTCAATTAGTGGGCATGTGTTGTTAACTTAGTAAAAATTATTTTAACATGTATGCACGCCATATTACACTATAGTGATATATAGTGCGGCCAAATTTAGTAGCCAAATTATTAGATATATAGTGGCCAAATTTAATATACATAGGGTGGTCAAATTTAATATGGCCAAATTTAGTATATATAGGGCAGCCAAATTTAGCATATATAGGGCAGCCAAATTTAGTATACATAGGGCGGCCAAATTGCTTATTTTAATTATATATATAGGGTGGCCAAATTTTATATTTAATTATAAAAATACTATAACTTCAACATGCTATAGCTTTTTTATAAATAGATTTAAAAAATTTTAAAAACCATGGAAGTGTCTAGCTTGTTTTGATTTAACATTTTAAGATAGTATTTTTTTGATTACTATTCTTTTTGAAGAAGGATTAGCAATTTGAATGTCATCAATTTTATTTGTCAGAACTAGGTTGTTTGTACCATATAATAAAATTACCCCACTAAAGTCACATAAATTATAGTTTACAAATCTATGGTGCTCTAAGTCACTTCTCATCAAATGCGCCAAATTTGGCTAGATATATTCAAGGTATGCCAAATTTGGCCAGATATATTCAAAATGTGCCAAATTTAGATTTGGCTAAATATAAAAATTTGTAACCCGGCCTAAATTATCTGCTGTCATAGCCCAAATACTGTGGGTCATATAATGTGAATGATTTTCATAAATTAGTGTCACAAAATCATCTTGCTATTGGTGTTACATAGTCACTTGTAGTGATCTCATACATCAGCAAATTATATATACATAATCTTAAAATAATTTTACGTAAGATATTACAGCCCATAATATTACGAAAATTTTATGATTGATGCGGCATATTATGTAATATATTATATTATATTATGATAATATTACAGTTATTATTTTGAAATATTTTGAAATATATTGCGAAATAAAAAAATGCAAATTACCTCTTCTACAGGGTCGCGTACTCATGCAGATCAATAAACTAATGCATGAGAAGGTAATATTTTGATAATTTCGCATTGTTTCGCAATATTTTGCAATTTTTCGCAAATTTTCAAAAATTTTTAAAAACTAAATAAATAATATACATATTCACATAATTATGCTTTTTTACAGGTTTTCACAATATTTTACACGGTTTCGCAATTTAATATAAAATTTTTATTTTTTTATTTATTATTATTATATATTATATTTCAGTTTTACTAAATCACACCACTGGTGCTCAACACCACAATGATTTTCACCAATCAAATTTTTTAAATGCAGTGTAATGTAAAGATCAGGTGTAACATAAAATTTTTGTTGGTTTGCTTTTTTTTAAAAAATACCTTCTAACTCAAAATTTTATCTACGAAACCATCTTTTTTTTTAAAAAAAAAACCCCCTTGCGAAATTTTACTATATACTATGCCTCACCCTAACCCTAACTATTGCTCTACTTAACATTTATCAACTTTAACTTTTGTTTATTTTTTTTATTTTTTTGATATTGATCTTTATATTACACCGCATACTAGTGTTTAACACCACTGGTTTGATTTATAATTACTGTTATATTTTACATTTATTAAATATACATTTTTAATTAATATTACATACTTTATTATATAAAATATATTATTTTTATATTATTACAAATATTTTAAACTACTTAAACACTTTGTTGCATCGAATTCTATTACTATATACAAAAAACTAGATCTATACACTTATTTTCGCTCACCCCATAGTTAGCTATTATCCTCACTTCTTTGTTTTCTATCATTTTTGAAAGTGTTAGAATTCATAGTTGGCATGCACAAGATTTCGAAAAGTTGTTGTTTTTCTCGCAAAGTGCTAAAATATAATAAATTAATAAAAAATATTTAAAAATAAACTAAAAAAAAAACAAAAACAAAAAATATGAAACAAAAAAAAAATGAAGCAAAACCTTGCAAAAACTTGCAAAAATTTGCAAAATTAGCAAAAACTTGCAAAACCTTGCACTCATTTCTCTAAAGAAGCATTCTTGAAAATTTAAAAATTGCTGGGGGTGGGTTCTTGAAAGTGTTAGAAGTCGTAGTTGGCATGCACAATATTTTTTTCAAAAAGTTTTGTTTTTTTTGCAAAGCTGAAATAAAATAAATTAATAAAAAATTTTAAAAATAAACCAAAAAAACAAAAAACAAAAAACACAAAATGAAAAAATAAATGAACATAAACCTTGCAAAAACTTGAAAACCTTGCAAAAACTTGTAAAAACCTGTGCTCATTTCTCTAAAAAAGCGTTCTTAAAAATTTAGAAATTGCTGGTATGTGTTCTTGAAAGTATCAAAAGTTGTAGTTGGCATGCACAAGGTTTTAAAAAATTGTTAGTTTTTCTTACAAAGTGCTGAAATAAAATAAATTAATAAAAAAACTTTTAAAAATAAACTAAAAAAACAAAACCAAAAAACACAAAACAAAAAAATAAATGAAATAAAACCTTGCAAGAACTTGCAAAAATTTTGCAAAAACTTGCAAAAACTTGCAGCCATTTTTCTAAAGAAGCGTTCTTGAAAATTTAGAAATTGCTAGAAATGTGTTTTTGAAGGTGTCAGAAGTTTTAGTTTGCATACAAAAGGTTTCGAAAAGTTGGCTATTTTTCTTGTAAAGTGCTGAAATAAAAATAAAAAAAAAATTAAAAAATAAATAAATAAAAAAAAATAAAAAAACAAACGAAAACAAAAAAAACAAAGAAAACAAAATTGAAAAACTAAAGTGAAAAAAAACAAAATAGAAGATTTAATTTAAACAAAAGATTTAATCTGATCTTGTAGTACAGAATTTGAATATCATCAAACTATTTTGAATTATTTTGAAAAATCAGTCTAATGCATAATCCAGGTTACAGATCTACTGATTCAGTTTGGTTTCCTAGTTCTAAAATATTTTGAAAGGGTTTAAAATATTTCGTAACATATTTCGAAATATTTTGAAATTACTTTTATAATATTTCAAAAATTTGATATTTCAAAATATATCGAAATATATTATGTAATATTTTGCTTATATTACGGTTTGTAAGATCTTATGTAAGATTATGCTATTATAAATTTGCTGATGTATGTATATATATGTGTTCATATTTGATAACTGTGTAACTAGAGATGAGAATCGATTCTATGATAATTGATTTAATCGTTAATTAAACTCTGTTTATTGATCTAACTAATTTACATATGTGCCTGATTTATTGATACTAAATATAGTACATTATATACAGTATGTTGTGAAGTGCAAAATTATTATAGAATAAAGATATTCAAACAGATTTATCACTATTTTCGATTTAGTGTAATCTATATGTTTATATTATTTCACATGACTATAGCGAATATAAAATAGCCTGATAAGAAAAAATAATGCAATAAACAATTTTTTATTTGGTATAACTCGATTTCTAGCTTCGAGGTAACAGTTTTGTACCAAAGCCAGCTAACCTTGCTTTTACTCTAGTAGTATTTACCTGATTATAGCTTTTTTTAGTTTTCGATTATACGAGATTATTTCGATTATACTAGATTATTCTTGATTATATTAGAATAAATCAGTTTAGAGCAAATATGGCTGAAAATTAAGTGAAAACCTGTGTTGGAGAGTAGTTTATCTCTATGATGATGGGTTTTCTGAACATAAAATCACTAGTATTTTGTATATAAACCAATCTACTATAAGCAAAATCCTTCAAAACTTTTGGCATTGGGGCTGTATTACTATTCCTTTCAAGGACTTACCTGGGCGCCAGAAATTATTTAATAGCAAAGGATAGTAATTTTAAAGCAATTGGTGCATGAAAAAGTCGATTGGTACCTTGATGAATTAGTATATGAAATAGAAAGAATAACTAAAAAACATGCTTCAGTATCTTCTTTATGGCGGTCTTTAAAAGCCTGTTGTCAAGAATTTCAAACTAAGATGCATACTCCTATTTCAGAGTTAAGTTGTTTAAACTGTAGTCAAAAAAAGGAGTTAACAGCTAACCTTCAAACTATAAGTGTTGTTACTGAACAGAATTGAGAAAATATCCATGCTGATTTTGGTAACTATTTTCATGGCAAAAAATATCAAGCTCTCTGAACTAATCAAGGCTTTGACTATCAAACGGAAATATTGTGGAATTACACGTAAAAAGGTTAGGCTAATATAATTTTCACCATTTTATGATAATATTACAAGGCGAACACCTAATATCTAAAAAAATATTTTTTTATGCAGTGAAGTTGTAATCTTTCAAAAGTTTCAATGATTATATAATGTATAATTATTGAAAACTTTTGAAAGATCGCAACTTCACTGCATAAAAAATATTTTTTTAGATATTAGATGCTCAGTTGGTGATATCTATTTATTTAATTTATTATTTTACTAATATGGTCACTAGTTGCATAAAGCTGCTCAAGAAAGAAATGAACATGCTCATAGTTTTTTTATTGCCAAAATCAGAGAAAATTATACTCGTGTCCAATTAATTTTTCTTGATGAAAGTTCTAAGGATGAGAGAAGCTTAACACATTATTATGAGTATTCTTCTGTCAATATTCGTGCCCAAAAAAAAGTAGTATTTGTTAGGGGAAACACTATACAATTCTTCTAGCATTTACGATCGATGGAATCATTGCAGTAGATGTTATTGGAGGTAGATGTGATAGGAAGCAATTTGTGAATTTTGTTTTAGATCAAGTGGTCCGTATACAGAGCTGTTACATTACAATGTCTAATTTGTTTCAATTTTTTTTGGACATATGGGGTGATTTCAATAGAAACAGCCCATTTTTACATATATTTTATTTTGAGATAATTGAGTTTAATCGTTTGTTTTGATTTTCGGACTGATCCGGGATTAATCAAATTTTACGATTTTTATTGGTTAAAGGTAAACAGGTGACTATCGAGTAATCTTGTGATATATTGGCTCTACGCAGCCTCATGTAATTTTTCTTTTACATTATCTTGATTTTTTATTATGCAGATTGACTTTCATTTATAATTGAAAAATGTCAATCATGCCAAAATTTATATGAATCTAATAAAAACTCAATTTCCAAAAAATTGTAAAAATGGGCTGTTTTTACTAAAATCACCCTATACGTCCAAAAAAAATTAAACCAAATTGAACTTTGTAACATAACAACCTGTTTATATGTATTTAAAATGAATTGCATTTATACCATATTAAATCTAATATAAATTTCAATATATATAGGTTCCTTGTATAGCTCTGTACCCAGAAAAAAATAGTATTATCATTATGGATAATGCATGATTCACCATGATGAAAAGCTTATAAGGTTGGTTGAGAGTTTGGATTGCCGTGTTGAATTTCTCCCTCTTACTCTCCTGACTTTAATCCTATAGAAACTGCTTTTTCTTCAATCAAGGCCTGGATTAAACGTTATAGAGATTTTTTGATAATTCTGATAACCCAGTTTATGCATTGAAAGTAGTTTGTGCACATATTACAAGCAATATGGCCAATGGATTTTTTAATGCTTCAATTTATTCAGAGTAAATTATATTTAAATTACTCAAATGTGGTATTTAAATAGAGTTTATGTATTATAAAAGAAGCCAAAGAATTTTTAATAAAGTTCTAAGTGAAATCATTAAGATTAGTTATAAGGTGGTTGTATTTTAACTTATTTTATTTTAAAATCAAGTTCTTATATATGTTATTATTGCTTATAACAATTGTTACAGTACAATGGTAATGCTGAGAGAAAACTAGACTTCGGGTTTTAAATTATGTAAGCTCAAAATCTGGCTTTTTCTTGGTATTGCTTATATAAAATATGAATCTTTATTCTAAAATTCGAATTGTAAATACTATTATAATAAAGCAATATTAACACAGTATAATAAAATATAATTTTAGGCATGCTTATAATAGTATAATTAATCTCAATTTATATAAAAAAAAACTAATCTGCAATTGTAAATTATGTATCTTAATATTCACGAGCTAGCTTCATAATTTTTTTTTTTTAAATGTTAAAGTGAGACCTTGCTTTTATCTTTATTAAATTTAATAGAAACTTTTTACAATACTGAAAAAAATTTCATTTTTTTTAAATCTAATGCTAAGAATAAAAACTCAGACATATATCTAAGTAAACCTAAATCTGCGGCCTAAACCTAAGCTTCATAATTTTTTGTGCCATCCCATCTTATTTACTCCTAATTCAATCAAACCTGATTTAAAAAGTTCTTTAATAGTATCTAATGTAATTTTTTTATTTTCAAATGCCGTTTCAAATTGTGTATAAGATCCCGATTCATTATTTTCACTTCTAATTCTAAAAAAAATTCGTGAACTGTTTTAGAAGAATGAATTGCTGATGTAAAAGAATTATTTATATTTGGTGGTCAAGATAAACCAAAAGAATTTGTAGAATGAACTAGAGCAGTATAATAGATTATTTGAGATTGAGGAGCGTAAGACATGCCATATGGTAGTATATTATTTGAATCTATTGATTGTGAAGGAAATTGTAGTTGAACAATTCGTCCATAAGATATATTAAAAATAGAATAAACAGGTGGAATATCAATTGTAGTATTCTTTTTGATCTATTATATAAATTGTAATTATACTAAGAAAAGTATAATAAATATATACAGTCAGACCTCTCTAAATGCAGCCTCTCTAAATGCATAACCTCTCTAAATGCATAGCTTGGCTTGGTCCCAACTCATATATTACTTATAGATTTTTACCTCTTTAAATACAATACCTCTCTAAATGCATGGTTTTTTATCATCCTCTCACTATGCATTTAGGGAGATCTGACTGTATTTTTAATTATTATCAAGTAAATTAAAACAAATTACAATATCTTTTGCTGACATTTGTAATGGATAGGGTGTCAATTCTAAATGGCGATCACTATTAACATAACAAATCTTATTACAAATTTTGCATTTCCATTTTTGGCGAAGTTTGTAATCTGATCAACTTTATCCATTTCATCTTTATCAGCATTATTATCGTTAAAATACATAAAGCTTTGCTTTTGGGCTCATTAGACTTTTCTGAATTAAGATCCTAAAATAATAAGTATTTAGTAAAATATAATTTATCTGAATAAATAAAAAATTATTTACCGGCTTAAATATTTAAAAAAAAATATTTACTGTTATTAACTCTTGTTTTCTTTTTTTTATCTGCTTATTTATTGTAACATAAACACAAATAATCTTATCAGTAATTATTGATTTATATAGTTTGAGAAACTCTTTCCAATCATTATTATCTTGTAAAATCATTTCACATGTTCGAATATGTTCTACTTTATATGATAATAAGTAATTGCTCATTACAATTGAATAATTATTATTGATTTTGCATATCCATTGTTGAATAAGATCCTTAAATTCTTTGAAGTTTACTAATTTAGTCGTAATACTTTTCCAGGTAACATATTTCCAGTCTTATTTTCAACAAATAACTTGAATTTAAGTTCTGAATCACAATTATTATTATATAAAGAAGACTCTGATTGTTTAATTTCTGTAGTATTCGATTTAACTTTTTTGATATGTTTATATTTGCTATGACATGCACTGCAAAAACAAACACTAAAAGTTTGATTAAAATTAGGATTATAACCAAAACTATTATCTGCTTGTTTGAAAAATTCTTCTTGATTAGATGACAAGTTATTTGGTACATATTTTTGTGAATAAACTCTAATAGTTTTTTTGTTTGATTGATTGCTTGCTTTTGGTTTTGTTTTTTGATTGCAGCCACAAGGATATATAGAAAACTCTTTGAAACATAAAAGGCACTTTCGACAAGAATAGCAAGTACCTATAGATAGAGAGAATCAGACATTATAAAATGTGTAATACATAATTAAAGCTATAGATTACTTTATAATAAATATAAAAAATTTGATTGGTTAATTTTATAGTCGAATATTTTGATTAAAATAGTAAAAATTATTATGATCACACTAAATCGAAAATAGCGATAATTGATGCTTGATTTAATTGATGCTAATGCTATTGGTTTAATCTTACAAAGATCTAGAACTAGTCAAGAACTAATTTATCATTTTGACACAAATTTTATGTAGATCAAATATATGTGATACCAATTTTGATGTAAATTATATGTAACAACAAGGTACTAATTTTATAGCTTATATAATAAATTGTATAATTTTTTAAATTTTAATGTTATATAATTTTGGTATTTGGACTTTTTAAAAAATTTTAACTGATAAGTTTGATAAAGCAAAAGATAAAAATTTATTTTTATCAGTTATTTATTAAATAAATCTTAAGATTTTATAGTTATAAAATTTTAAAAAAGCAATTAGAATTTGATAAAAAGTACTTGGAACACCATAGCAAAAAATCATATTAGTATGAAATACGAATTTTAAATTTTAGCCAACCAATCATTCGTATGTACAGTTAGGAATTGGAACTGTTTAACCATTTAAAAATTGCTTTATAGTTCCAGTCAAGATTATGTTAGTCGTGGGCTAGAATTATTTTAATGCCAGCTAAATTAAATAGTTAAATAGTTAAATGATTAAATGATTAAGAAAAATTTTAGTCAGTTCCAATCCCTACATATGGTTAAAAAACTTTCACTTTATATAAAACTAATTAAAAATGAGTTCTAGACCTTCGCTTATTGAGATCGATAAATTTAGAAAATTATTTTGATGTACTACTAGTTTATATTGTACTATATACTATATGTACATATCTTATAATCAAAAAAAAATTTTTTTAAATAACTTTAAAAAAAATAAAAACAGCCTATTTAAGTCATTTGAAAACATGATCTTAGATGAATAAAATTTAATTTCTTTTATTTAAGTTTTCTTTTTATGCAAGTGCAATATGTACTAAATCCTCTTCTATTAGTCGCAGCTATAGCAATTCAAGACTCTACTGCACAATAAGAACATGATCTTTAGATTTATGATAATTGTGATAATTATATTCAGGGCATTTTTTTTTAAGAAAATGAAAAAAAGATTGTTTATTTTTAAAAGCCTATTCTTTATTTTGATTCTATATTTTTTCAATATTCTAACTAAAACAAATAATACACAAATAAAATTAAGGTAAAATTTAAAAAGCGGTGCTAGTTTTTCCAAAAAAAATAAGAGGAAAAACTGTTTTTTATTTTTTTTTATTTTCAGATTTCCATTCTTTGAGTCTTTTTCCAATGTAACTAATTTATACTCATCAAACCCAATTTCAAAATCAAGGCTTTTCTGGTATCTTATGACCTTTTCTAATGCTTCAATAGCCTTAGCCAAGGTTACTAGAGGTGGTAATAGCTCATTGTCATTATCATCATTATTGTTATTATCTTCACCAAATTTATCTATCACTATTTCAATAATACCATCATCTGTTAATATGTCTTTGGGCACAGTTGGCTGGTCAATCATATAGATATATTCATTAATATTTCTTTCTAATTCTTGGGCTGCCAGGTTGGTTTCATGCAAAAGATTGCTAACTAGTATGGAAGCATTATTAATCTCTGGTACTTCATATTCAGGTTTGTCATCTGATTTACTTTCTTCTAGTTTATTCATTTTTGGTATAATCCTAGTAGCTTTCTAGCAATTCCTAATAATAGTTTCACTAGCTTCATCTCAAGCATCAAAGATAAAATCGATGACTTCTCTTAATACAGTACTTTTTTTTTTTAAACCCTTTATATTTTTATAAAATAATATTTTATTTATAGAGATATAGATCTAAATGCTTCTTATTCTAGAGGTTAGATAAGTAAGATTAAGAAAAAACTAACAATTTTAATAGATTAATAACTGTTATTAGTAAGCTAAAAATGGGTTCAGGAATTTAAAAAAAGGTTTTAGTAAGAATATAGTTATAGCAGTAGATTATATATAGATCTTTTGGTAACCAGGTATGTTTTATTATGCAGTTAAAGAATTAGTAGTAGTATTGATCTATAAGTACTTTGTTGTAGTACTTATCTTAATTTACAAGTAATAAAAGCAAGATTGTTAAAAAAAAGTAATAATAGTATATAAATTTTGCAAGAAATTTTTTTGTTTGAGAACAAATAATTTTTTAAAAATTGTGTTTTGTTTTAATTTTATATCACATCTGATTTTGTATTCTAACTAGTAAATAAGAAATAATAATATATTGCAGTCTTGGATATTGCCAAATTTAAATAAAACAGATTATATATACCCTTTTTTGTACATTTAGATATTCTTAATACTTCTATTAAGAGATCATCTAAAGTCATGTACCTATATGATATTTTTGTATAAATCAACCAATGGAGTCATAAAATTTTGTTTATGCAAATTAGCCTAAAGAAGTCAAAAAACAAAAAGTACAAGAACATAAAATAGCACTTAATCTAGGGTTGCATCAGTCTGGTCCCTAAGAGGACCGTTATCATAGTGTTTACGGTCCTGGACCGGTTCGGTCCTTTGGTCCCATAACAGTCCTTTAATGATTTAATGCATAAGATTTTATTGGCCAAAAATGACATAATTATTTACTGTCAGATGTAAACAAAGATCATATGATCTATGTTACACCTGATCAAGAAATTTGATTGGGTGATATGAATATCACAGTTATGTTTACAAAGACCAGTCCCAGGACCGGTCATTTAATGGTCCCATGGTCCTTATCGGTCCCGGTCTGGGACCGGTCCTGGACCGGTCTTTTTCAGGACCGATGCAACCCTAACTTAATCTATCTTAGACCATTAGTAAAAAATATTAAGAAGGCAATTTTATCTATATACTGGTCCTAATTTAACTCCAACCTAATCTAAACAGGTTCTAACACTAATTTTAACTAAAATTTCAAAAATTATATAGTACATGGCTTTAGTCATCACCTATTTAAGTCTATAGCTATTTGACTAAATTCTTGCCAATTATTATTTGATAAACAACTATCTTATAAAGCCTTTATATCACAAGAAATTATTAGACTATATATTTATAAGACTATTTATATTAGAACGAATTCAAAAATTTATTATTAACATGCTCATGATCCTTCTACTAGCTATTTTAATATATAAATCAATTCTAGAGTATTCTTTACTATAAATTAATTTCTATATTTGGTAATATCCAAGACTGTACTGCTATAACAATTAATTTAATATTTTAAATTAAATATTTATTAATTCGATAGAAAATTTTGTAATCAAAATATTTGACCAAATCAATAAATTTCTAATAAGAATAATATTTTTTAATATTGAGCTTATTATAAAAAATTGTATAATCAAGCCCAGAAAATATTATATAATTTCTAAATATAATATAAAAATATGTATTAATATTCAAAATTTTATAACTAAGCAACTCTTAAAAATACTATAAAACTTTTGGGGGATCTCAAAAAAGCATCTTGTACAATAATTAAAATTTTGTTCTGTATAACAATTTTAAATATATAAAATTTTTTTTGCTTTGAAATAATATATTAAACTATTAAGAGTTTATAAAATTGTATATATATAATTTGTATTATATAATTAAGATGCATTGTAGCATTTATAAAAAATTATTTTTTTAAAAAAAGTTTTTTTGTTATTTATGTAGTCCATTAATCAAATTTGATTAGTCAAGTATAGAGATACTATAACGACAGGTTATTATAAACTAATGCTCTAAATATTATAAAATTACAATATGTATGCATTGAAAACAAATTCTATATTATTTTTAAAAGATTATAACGTCTAACAAATCAAATAACTATGCTAGAAACAGATAGAGTAAATAATTTTTTATTAATTTGATAGATCGATTTTGACAGGATCAAACTTGATAGATTATACTGTATAATATATAAAAGTTAGCAATTTTGAGCCAATTAAGCATATTTATAAATAGTTAAGATCTGGATAAGAGATAGTGTTTAAATTAACTTAAAAGTAGTTAGTCTTATATATTATAACTATATAATAGCTATATATGTCCTCTTATACAAAAAAAAAAAAGATTCTTAAATTATGTATAGATTAATTTTTGATAAAATTAAAAGAGTAGTTTTATGAGCAGAATTTTTAATTTTGTATTTTAAAAATTTTGAATTTATCTTTTGATTATTAAATAATAAACCAATTTCATCCTCATGTATAAGTAAGGTTTAATACGGCTTGATAAAGTTTTTTATAATTTTTCTTAAAACAAATTCAACTTGTTTATATATAAGCTATAGTTTTTTGAATAACATTTTTAACAAATATATTTAAGTGTTTTTGGATTTATCTAAATTATTTTGTAAAAATTTTATTAATGACAAATAATAATAACAACCAAAATGTTAATTTTTATGCTAGAACTGTAGTTTACAATTTTATCGCCTTTAATTAGTCAAATTAGATATAGTTTTTTTTTCAATTTTATTATTAGGATTTATTTAGCAAAAAGACAAAGTTTGGGTTTGTATTGGTCAGCACGAAATCTTCAGGTTTCGTCTAACGGTAATAATCACAACATGGATATCTGATAATACAAAATATTTAAACAATATACTATTGTAAAATAAACAAATAGAAAAATTTGTAGTGTGAAAAGATGGAAATTTGGTTTATCTTATTAGTTAGCAGAAACTATATTATTTATGATCAAATTTTAAATCATAAGATTATACACTTCATTTTCTTTTTTGTTTTTGCGGATTCTCTATCCCGCTCTCTATGCTTTCTTATCATTCTAACCACATCGTAAAATGCCTCATGAACATTCACACTTGCTTTTGCAGAACTTTCAATGAAGTCACACTTGAGCCTTCTTGCCAAATTCATGGCTTCTTCTCTTGAAACTTCACGCTCAGTTATTCTATCACACTTATTACCAACAAGCATAACTAGTGCGGGATCAGTGTCTTTTACGCGTACAATTTGATCATGAAATTGTTTTATCCGCTCAAATGTTGGTCTTGAAGATATAGAATATACAAGTAGAAAGCCTTCACCTTCCCTGAAGAAGAATACATTTATTAAATTGGGAATAGAATAAACAATTGTTCATTTTATATATCTTATTATATTTTGTTTTAGAAAAGATTACACTTTTATATAAATAAAATACCTGATCCATCGATCACGTAGAGCTGTATATTGTTCTATTAAATTAGCGAACAGAGTAAAGTAAATATTTGTTTAAAAATGTTTGGAAAAATACTGTATTAACATTACTGGATTTATTAATTAATAGCTTTGACTATCGGGCATAAAAAGACATAACAATAATTGACCTCTTAAGAGATGATTAAATATTCTTTATTATAGATGTTTGTCATACTATATTCCTTTTAAATATAATTGAAATGGTATAAATAATGACTTAAACATAACAAACCTTGTCCGGCAGTATCCCATATTTCTAGAACACAAGGTCGGTCATCAATGATCACTTGCTTTCGATACGAGTCTTCAATAGTTGGGTCATATGTCTAATTTGAATACATTTTTGGTTAATAAAGAAAATATAAATCAATAAAATTTGCAGATATTTAACCACATTAATACAAACATCTATTTGCAAATGAAACAATTTAATGAAAATTATTTATGCATAAGAATTAATAAAAGATTATATATTAAAAAAACATATATATTAAATGAAATTCTTTAGAGCCTGTTCTGAAATGCATACCAAAAAAGCGATCTAAACATAACTATGATTAAAGTCAAATAACATTAAAAAAAGTTAGTAAGTTTAGAATTTCAAATGTTAAATCACAAGATGCTGAAATGCACAGCCACTTTTACTAACTTGTATTGTAAGAGACGTCTGAATGTGAAAAAAAAATTTTGATTAAAGAAATGCCAATTTCAATTAATTTTAAATTAATTTAAACACTCTTATATAAAAATATTTTATACAATACTTTTCCAACACCACCCTCACCAAGAACGACTATTTTGTATAGAAACATCGTGACAAATACTGTAAAAGTATAAATGTTGTTTGTGATGATAATTTTTGCCTAGGGGTATAATAAATTACGACTTGTGGCGTAACATGGAACGAAGCACAAATTTAATTGTGTTTGGTGCCTAAAAGAATTGCGTTGAACATGTGACAAAGGGGTGTAGCAACGTGGCGTAGTAATTTACAGATTAGTAGGTTAACGGTGTACAAAAATTTTCATTTTCGTGTAACCCGAGCTTTCGGACCTAAATAATTTTGTCCGTAATCGCCAAAATTTAACATCTTTTACTAATAAAAACTGCTAACAGATGTATTAAGTAAAAATTGCTCGGATTGTAATATGCAGCAATAGTAGTTGGCAGCATTAAGCAAGTATTAATACACCACAGGTTCGATCCGAGGTCTGAATCCGAATCGTCGGATTTGCTCGGGTTACACAAAATGCAAAAGACGTAGGCAATCCCCAAAATTTCTTGTCGGATTTAGGTTGGCATTTAGCATAGCGATAAGCAGATTCTATAGCAAAATTATCAGCTGGGCACTTTCATTTAATGAACAGCTACGATTTCATTAGCAAAATTTTTAGTGATCCTGGCAAAATCGATCATGTCCGGCCCTGACGACCAGGATTCCGATGCATTCCGACCAGGAAGTGTAGTGTATGTTATTTTTTTTGCCTAAATTTCCGGGTCGGATGCTTCGATCTATGTCGACGTTTGGACCTAGTTGTTAGCAGGTTCTATAGCAAAATTATTAGCTGTAGTGAAATTTTTAATGATCATGACCAAAAACGATCGTTTCCGATCTAACCGTCATGATTCCGACGCATTACGATGCATTCCGACACTGGATTTTGGTTTCAAGAGACGTACTGTATAGAATCGCGTTTTCTGCGCCGAGAAATAGAGAGTTAGATAAATAAGAAACTTACAATACAGATTATATAGAGACTCGGCAGACTGAATCAGTTACTAGTCTCTATTCCGTTGATAAACATATAGAGCAAAAAAAAATCAATTAGCACTGCAATATCTCTACTACGATAATGGATTTTTTTGCCGGTGCAGCTCATTTCGTAGAGATCTCTTCGTACACCTCCTTATTTCACCGACAAGTTTATTTTGCTGACAACTTACGTCATAAGACAATTATTTTATCTCAGCTCATTTCACAGACAAAGTAATTCTAATATAGTTAGTGCGATATATAAAAAAAAACTTTATGTGAAGTGAGCTGTTGGTGATATAAACTGTCTATGGAAATTAGAAAAGGGCAAGGTAATTACTTATTACGTACGTACGTACGTACGTATGTACTGTACGTACCAGGTACAGTAAAAAGCCACATCACAAAATGCGACGATTTTCTGATAATGTATCTAATATATACGTAAGTACGTACGTACGTACGTACTACTTGCAACTAATAACAGCTAAATTGTCACATTATGTGGTGTGATTACCTTGCCCATCTCTAACGGAAATGAACTGTCGTTGAGATAAACTATCTATAAACTATATATATTATAAACTATCTATAGCTATCTGCGAATTGATTGCCTGTGAAATAAACTTAAATAAGATGCCTTTAATTGTCGGTGAAATGATGCGGATACACTTTTGCGATTGTTGAGGAAACATCTTAACAATATAAGTTTATAAAATTGCATTTCGTTTCAAATGCTAATGCTTGTATCCTACTAAAAATAGACGACATTTCATTTATTATTGTTTGACAAAATAAATTTTGTTAAATCTTTATTAATAGGCACGTGTCTAATTTTCCGTGAAATGGCCCGCAATAATTCATATGTATATGATTATTAAGCGTAAAAGTTCACAATTACAAAATTACATAAATAAAATAAAATAATAATCAATATTAAATTAGTAGTAGAAACATGCATTAAATGTGACATATTGGCAAATTTGTAAAATTTTAAATATCTCCAAATTTATTGTAAATCTAGTTTAGTTTCATTTACTAATACGTCATAATGACGTATTAGACGTGTGAAGCACAGATCACAATCTTTAATATAAAATCTTAATAATTTCCTAATTCTTTTTTTTTTTTTTTTTTTTAATTAAGGTTTGGAAAAAAAATGGATTTCAAAACAGACGAGCCTATAGTAAAAACGTTATATGATGAAATTTTACAAACTGCTTTTTTACGTATGACTAGCAGTAATTCACGAAAAAAAAGCAGTCAACAATTAATTGCAGAGCATGAATGTAGATTAGATTACTTTAATCAAGCTTATAATGAAAATTTATTTATAATTTATAATACCTATGAACAAAGAAACATAAAACCGAAACCAAGAATCAAATTCACAATGGAAAATAGAATTTCAATCAAAAATTTACGAATAAATAAAGAACATCATGGAAAATTTTTAGTATGTAGAGTAATAGCAAGATGTTTTAAAATTAACGCTCTTTTAACAATTGTTGAGGATCCAGAGGGTGACGTGGAACGACTCGCTTTATATAATTTTAATCCGAACCCAGTCAATCAAGTGAAAGGACCAATTAAACCACTTTCCGTCGACCATGTTTCAAAGTATTTACCTATAGGCACACAAATCGTTATCGGAAATCCATCCTATCAAATTGCTGGTGACGGAAATACGATTATTAGTTCGGATAATCCGGACGATGTTATAATAATCGTTGATCGAAAAATTCAATTACGTGATGAAGCATGGCGCACTGATCGACAGAAAGGAATCTATGCTAATGTTAGAAATAAACAATCCGTTGAAGAATTTCATTGTCATGGAAACGAATATTTTATGTCGGGTGACTTTATGGCAGCTGTTAGTGAATATTCAGGTGGTATTAAATTAGAACCATACAATACCGCTTTACTTGCTAATCGTGCTGAAGCCTACTTAAGACTACAATTATTTAAGAAAGCACTTGCTGATGTAGAAATGGTTCTTAAACTTGAACCTAATCATCTGAAAGCAGCTTTTCGAAAAGGTAAAGCTCTTTGTGGTCTTAAACGTTATCAAGAAGCCATCGTAGTACTTCAAGATTTATGTAAAAGAGTAAAAAATCATAATGATCGTAATAGTAATATTTCGATCAAAAAAAGTGCTATTGAATTATTGAAGTATATTGAAATGTTGGTCAACGAAAGTCAAAACGGAAATTATGATTACATACGTATTATCGATGAATTACATGAGAAAGCTAAAATTAAAGATAATGAAAATGGTAATATCTGGATCCATCAAGAAGGTCCAAGATTGGATCACGCTGATTACTTAACCGATGATGTTGAGATTCGTTTTTCAGAAGAAAAAGGAAGAGGTTGGTTTTCCAAATACGATATTCCAGAGCATACTCTTTTGATGGCCTCTAAACCATTTGAAATCGCGTATAAAAATGAAGCACCTGAGCATACATTATCTATTATTTCTAAAGTTGTACCTCCAGATTGTATTATTGATTCATCTGTGATAACAGGAATAGAATTAATAATTCGTATTACTCAAAAGCTCTTGAGGGAACCGGAACTTTGTCGTGAATTTTATAAGTTATATTGTGGACCAAACTTATTACCTATGGAAAAACTTAATAAAGACATGTTAACTTGTGTGGATGTTGGAAGGATTATGAAAACTTTCGCATACGTTAGTTTTGAACAAGTTGATAGAACCAATAATATTAATCATGAAAATAATGGATTAGGAATATGGGTCATGCAATCTTATTTTAATCACTCATGTGCCGATGCAAATGTTTACAGACTTTTCCTCGGTAACTTGATGTTTATACGTACACTTCGACCTATTTTAAAAGGAGAAGAGTTAGTTATCTGTCATTACGATTTAACACTTCCCTATGAAAGACGTGCAGGTTATCTTAAATCAATGGATATAGATTGTAAATGCCGACTTTGCATGTTGGACATGTCAGAAGAACAAGAAACTAAATTTCGACGTGATAAACTTATCAAAGATTATAAAAATTTGCTTACCAAGCCTTTTAACGTCAAAAAATTAGAAAATACTGTTATTAAATTACGCAGTATTCGAAACAATCTTGAATTAGACCCTCGATCATTAGAACCTAGTGAAGACTTGGCATTTGCCTATGTAAATCAAAGGGATTTCCGCAAATCACTTCCTATTCGTAAAGAAATATACGAGTGTTCAAAAGGCGCAGTTTTGTATCGTCCTAGCACCGTTTTTGGAATTTCATTTGATTATTATGCGCTTGGAAAGAAAAAACATGCAAAGTTATGGTTTGACAAAATTTTGAAAGAATTTGCCGAATATATAAGAGGCGAGTTTAAAGATGATGAGACATGTTGGAGAAAGGAAGCATTAAATTTGTTGGAAAGGTTTACACCTAATGATTTCTTATTCGCAAAATGTTTAGGTCTGACATGAAAATTATAACTTTGTGTAAATATGTTTGCCTTATTTCGTAAAAAAAAAAAAAATAAGGTTAAAGTTTTCAAACATTAGATTATCGATTTACTACATTAACCATTGTATAAAATTTTTTTTATGATAATTGTAAATTGATTTTAAACAACTACATTGA
Source organism: Gigaspora rosea (assembly GCA_003550325.1). Lineage (NCBI taxonomy): Eukaryota > Fungi > Glomeromycota > Glomeromycetes > Diversisporales > Gigasporaceae > Gigaspora > Gigaspora rosea. Next base: position 102,271 of record QKWP01000195.1, on the reverse strand, counting down.
AGTAATTTTTAAAATATACAAGGTTTTGGCACGCTTTATAAACCTATTGCATTCTTGACAAAAGTTGTTTGGGTAGCATAACGTGTTTATTACTAGATATACATCCAATACAAGGATCACAAGACCACTAAACCGAGGATCATGAACAACACCAGGGCGTAGGATCGATTTTCCGAACACGTGATCTTCCGACGTCAATTAGCCAATTAAAAATCAGGATCAGGTGTAACGTAAAGAAATTCAAAACAAACGTTTAGTTTGCAAAAATCGTATTTATCGCAAGATTTATACTAGCGAATCGTCTTTCTGGCCTAACAAAAAAGTTTCCTCGCACAATTTTGCTATATAATGCACCTTCTAACCACCAACGTGAACCCAAACCCTAACATAAATCAATTTTTTTTCTCAAAGGCAATTGATGCCGGAAGATCACGTGTTCGGAAAATCGATCCTAGGCCCTGTCAATTTCGAGGAACATGACTCCGACATCCCGAACCCAAACCCATGGATCAATTGTGATCGTCATATGAGATCTGTTTGGCTAAGGAAAATCTGTCCAGTCCAGGCATAGTCATGAGTCATTGCTATCACACGCGAAATTAATAATCAAATGTCGAATGACCGCATGACTTATGCGAGTTGAGAATACGTAAGAGGCTTACTATAAATCATGCATGTTCGTTCGAAATAAGTTAAAGGGGCTTATCAGTATCGATAAAGACCAACTTGATAGATTAGATTAATTAAATCCTTTGATCTCGATATAAGTGTTTGTTAATAGTTTGCCATTATTAATTTATTGTTAGTTTAGGCTAGATTGAATTGAAAAAAGGTGTGTTGCTGTCTATTGAATCATTGAATAAATCTCAATTATATATCACTTTAGAGACAAAAATTAAGTCTGATGTTAATTACAACAGTAATTACAACAGTATAATTACAACGGTAATTACGACAGTAGTTACGTCACTAAAAATCTGTTTGTTGAACACCTGAATTTTTTAATTTATGAGATATCGTAATTTATTACATAATTTATGAAAACGTCATGTCATCGTGAATTTTTAAATAAAGAAATATACAAGATTGTGGACTAGTCAAGTACCGGCTTTCAGGCGATCGATTTCAATGGGACCACTATAATCAAAAGTAAATAAATTTACACAATTCAGATCTTTGTGGATTTGGACCGGGTGCGGATTTGGACCAGATCCAATTAATGGGAGTACAAAGCATGTAAAACCTGATAAATCCTGACGGTGATCTTCGGGTTTAACGCTAATAGGGTTATCTATGAACCCAAAAAAAAAGCATTTAAAGGGGCTTATCGTTATCATTTATTTATGATTTGCCTGTTTAAGGATTAATTTATCAAGTTAATTTGACTAATTAATTCTTAAGAGATTTTTATTTATTTTTTTTTTTTGCTTAAAAACAATAAAGCAATATTACGTACTTTTTAAAACTATTTTACAAAAAAAAGATGCTCTTTGTAATTATTATTATTATTATTATTTTATTGCTAAATATAAAGTTTGCATTTTTTTTTTAAAGTATGTTCTAACAACTGTTCTATGTACATACTGATACGTACATACGTAACAATTTTTCAGTTACCCAATAATGGATTTAAAGTTTGGGTCACATGTACTGTTACTGATCGCACTAAGTATTTGTTTTTGGTGGTGACGTGTAGCCATTCACAATTGCGTCAAAAGTTCCGTAATTGACGTACGTACATATGTCGTAATAGTCGCATTTAATAATTTCCCATAATTATTAGTTTTTAATAACATAAATATTGGCATAATATGATAGATGTAATGTTGATTTTGAGTCTAAAAAAGGAGCGATCCTAGCCGGTTAATATAATTCAAATTGTAAATTCAGGTTAACCGGTTTTTAATGATAGCCCGGTTTGAATAGTACATCGGTTTCATAAAAATGGTTAATTCGGTTGTAAAACTCGATTTATTATTAAATATATATCACACATAACCCGATTTAAATTCAGCCCAATTCAGTGTTTGGATAAACGTATGGGCCAAAATTTCCAATTTCCGTACGAATATAAAAAGGGTTTGAACCAATCATATGTATGATTTGGCGTGACTATTGAGATGAAAAGTGATATTTTAATCGATTCCTTATGAGTTACTTACTAGTTACTTATCAATTTTTTATATAGTTTACTTTATAGATATTATTAGTTTTTATAAAATATATTATATAAATTTTGTAGTTATTTAAAATCACAATGTTCTGTAAATTTTCGTCTTAAACCAAAGTTATGAAGGTTGTTCAATGAACTTAATTATGGTACTTCTACGTCAATTAGAACCTACCAGAATCAAGTTACCTGCAGTATATTGAAACATAATTTTATTTGAAATAAAATACCGGACTGTGTATTGTTATTTATTATTATTTATTGAAAAATTTTAGTTTACATACTTGTACACAGGTACTAATTTATTGATTTACAACTTTGTGTAACATATAATTTGTCGAGCAAAAAATTCTCAGTTTAAGGTTAGGATAGGGTTAGCTTTAGGGTTGGAGGGTTTATAGTTTATGCTAAAATTTTGCAAGAAATATTTTTTTTGTTAAATTTCAAGAAATGTTTTATAACCGGGATTTTGAGATATCAATATACCCATGTACATACAAATAGAAATAATCTCTAGATTATTTAATTTATTTTATCATGTATTTTTTTTTTGAGAATTTATATAATAAAACTATATACTAATAGTTGTTGGAACATAAAATGATTATATTATGTTTTAATAACATTTAGTTGTTATAAAAAAAGTATATAGCTTGTTAAATTATGAAACCTATTCCAAAATTATGTTTAAAAAAATTTATAATTAGATATAAAGTAATTTTTTAATAAAAATATTTTATTTAGTATAAGTAAACTCTATATAAAAAAAGTAATATTGAACTTTGTAATAATTTAAAATAACAATAAATTAGTACAGTATATATCTTTTGTTTTAAAATAATAAATTAAATTTTTTAATATTTTGTATATTTTTATATAATAAATTAAAATTATTAGTAATTATAAATTTTATTTTTTATTATAAGTTAATATATACCAATATTATTATTTCAACTCTTTATTCATATAAACAAAACTAAGCTAATAAAGCTACAAAAACATTACATAGTATATAAAATGATTCTAAACAAAAAAAAATTGAGTTTATAGTTTAGTAGTAGTAAAATAAAAAAAAAAGCAAAACTGTATGTTTAAACAAAGAAAAAAAATTTTTTAACCCTATATTGCTAGGGTTGGAGGAGTGTTGGCATATGACCAAGTTATAACAAATCATATTACTAAGTTTAATTAGTAAAGTTATATGACTATAGCTATATGATATCACTAATTGTACTTAGTAATATGTTCTGTTATGATCTAGTTACAGTATTGGCACATGACCAGGTCATAACAGGTTTAATTAGTAAGATTATATGGTCATAGTTATATGTTTTTATTAATTAAAACTTGGTAATATAATCTGTTATAACTTTGTTATATAATCTCAGTAATTGACTTAGTGATATAATCTGTTTTGACCTGTTATATAGCTTTATTTTGATATAACATGTTATAACCAGTTATAACAGGTTATATTACAATAAAGTTATATAACTAGGTTATAACAGATCATATTACTAAGTTCAATTATTAAGGTCATATAACAAAGTTGTAACAGATTATATGAGGTGATTTCAATAGAAACAGCCCATTTTTATATATATTTTATTTTGAGATATTTGAGTTTAATCATTTGTTTTGATTTTCGGACTGATCCGTGATTAATCAAATTTCACAATTTTTATTGGTTAAAAAAAACAGGTGACTATCAGGTAATCTTGTGATGTGTTGGTGCAGCCTCGTCTTTTACATTATCATCATTTTTATTATGCAAATCAACTTTCATTTATAATTGAAAAATGACAGTTATATCAAAATTTATATGAATCTAATAAAAATTCAATTTTCAAAAAATTGTAAAAATGGGCTGTTTCTATTGAAATCACCTCATATTACCAAGTTTAATTAATAAAAATATATAACTATAGTTATATAATCTTACTAATTAAACTTTAATATGATCTGTTATAACCTGGTTATGTGCCAACACTGGTTGGAGCATGAGAAATTTTTGAGGCATGCCTCTATGAAGATTATGATTGGCTAATTTATATAGATTGATTAGCCAATAAATTAATATACTAAACTTTATTTTTACTATCTTTTTTGAATCTTTAGAAAAATACTTTGCTTTAGTTTGCTATTTTTTAAAAAATACCATCTTGTTTATATAGATTTAGCTTTTATAATTTATATTAATTATAAGTATCAACATAAAATTTGCCTTTTAAATCTTTAATTTTTTGATTCTTTTGCAAAATAATATCTAGTTATCACAACAAATTTATAAAATTAAAGTATTTTAACTAACTATAAAATGCATTGTTTATTATTGGTTTTGAATACTGTATTTCTTATTGTAAATCATATAGATAACATCTAATACATCTTTTTACAAAATGGATAGATATTGTTTACAATAAGATATGTTCAAAAACAATAATAAATAATGCACTTTTATATAGTGCGTGAATCCTTAAATTAATATATAAAATATATATAGTTTAGTACAAAAAGATTTGCATATCAAATAAATATTAATAAAAGTTTTTATATATAAACTTAAAAATTTTTTTAAAAAAATATAATTTTTAGATTATAAAAAAGAAAAAAATAACTTTTATTTAATCATTTTATATATAAAATAAAAAAAATTATTAATAGCAACTTGTTTCAATACTAAAATGTATATAATTTTATATATAAAGTTAGAAAAAGCTATCAAATAAATAAATATTATTTGCACAGAATTTTATTATCACAATTGATATTGAGCTCTTAAGTAAACTTGTTCTTTAGCTTAAAAAATGCTAGTTTTTTAAGATGTGTTTAATCATCTTTTTAGTAAAATTTTTACTACAATAAAAAAACTTTCAAAATGTATATAGTAAATAGGACTTAATTAAGCATTGTACACTGTGATATGCTTGTATATCGCATCCCAACGATCTACTAATTAAATTTGAAGATCAGGTATAACGTACAAATTTTCTTTATATAACAAAATAAAGAAATTTTTCTAAAATTAGTAATATAAAAAATTTCATCTACTTAACCACCTTTTATGCTCTAACAAAAAAAATTTCTTGCAAAATTTTGGTATATACCATTATTTATTTCAACTTTTAGCACTAACCCTTATTCTTACCCTAACCTTATATTAATTTAAATTTTTGTTATACTATAGAACATTTGTTACACAAATCTACAAATTATGTTTACATATTGTGTGCGATAAATTAGCATATCGTAGCGTGTGTTGCATATATTTATTCTTATTAAATATACATTTTTAATTAGGAAATTGCTATTCGTACCATGGATTTTTGCTATTTGCTCCATGGTATATGTAGGTCACCTTGATTTTGTCACTTAAATATTTTAACTTTAAAAACTTTTATTAATATTATCTCTATAAGTTTTTGATCAAATTTAATAAAAATTTTTATTTGAATTCTATGAATTCGTAGAATTAAGTAAAAAAATTTTTATCAAATTTGGTCAAAAACTCGTGGAGATATCTTTGATGAAAGTTTCTGTAAATAATTTTAATACAGCTTCTTTGTAATATGTTTTTTTGCTTTTTTAAAAAATAACCAACTGTTCGGCAATAATTTACAAGAAATTTTACTATACTAACTAAAAAAAATTATAACAAGACTTGTAGTGCATTTCATGAACTAATAGAATCTCAAATTTCATGAAAAAATATTAAAAACTTATGAAGATATTAACTTTTTTGTAAATTTTAATACATACGTTTTCGCAAGTTTTTCTTTAAACTTCAAATGATTCCAGAAGCACTTTCTTAAAATAAAACTTCCAAAACGTAAATTAATAAGTTGATAGAATAGGTATTCGAGAGTCTTCAGTTAAAATTTCTCATAAACAGATTAATATTAATGAAGTTATGATAATTTTTCAATTTGCTTCCAGATTAAGAATTTTCTAAAATTTTTAATTTTGATAAAAACAAAAAAATCACCATTACAGGCTAGATTTTTACAAGTTCAAATAAAACAAGTTACTGCGCACTAATAATCAATAGAGAATATGCTAAAATTTTGCATTCTAAAATTTCAAGTTATTTGGTTAAATATTTATTCTATAATAGCTTTTTTCATTTAGTGCAGCTTTTTTATAATATATTTTTGGAAATAGAAGAATCTTTCATCAAAGATATCTCTACAAGTTCTTGACCAAATTCAATGAAATTTTTTTTATTTGAATTTTATGGATCCATAGAATTCAAATAAAAAATTTTCATTGAATTTGATCAAGTGGTTGCAAAGATATCTTTGATCAAAGTTTTTGAAAATTTCAAAACACTTATTACATGACAGATACATTTAAATTTTTAACAAAAACTTTGATCAAGGATATTTCTGCAACCACCTGATCAAATTTGATAAAAATTTCTTGTTAATTATTATCGATCTGAAGAATAAGTAAAAAAATTTTCATCAAATTTTATTAGGTGGTTGCAGAGATATTCTTGACCAAAGTTTTGTCAAAAATTTAAATGTATCTGTTATGTAATAAGCGTTTTGAAATTTTCTAAAACTTTGATCAAAGATATCTCTGCAATCACCTGATCAAATTTAATGAAAATTTTTTTATTTGGATTGTATGGGTCTATAGAATTCAAATAAAAAAAATTTTCATTGAATTTGATCAGGTAATTGCAGAGATATCTTTAATCAAAGTTTTAGAGAATTTCAAAATACTTATCACATAACAGATATGTTTAAAATTGTTAACAAAAATTTGATCAAGGATATCTCTGCAACCACCTGATCAAATATGATAAAAATTTTTTAGTTAATTATTATGGATCCATAGAATAAGTAAAAAAATTTTCATCAAATTTTATCAGGTGGTTGTAGAGATATCCTTGACCCAGTTTTGTTAAAAATTTAAATGTATCTGTCATGTGATAGCGTTTTGAAATTCTCTAAAACTTTGATCAAAGATATTGTCATAGTGAAAATTTTTAACCTGTGACTTAAATGCAAATTGGTAATACCAGAAGACTTCGGTAACCCAAACCATCTAAAATTACAAGGTATTTGGTTGTAGCGGAGGCTTTGAAGTAATATTGTTGTTTGTATACAATAGGCTGAGCGACAGGTTATTGTTGTACATGGATTGTTGGCCAAACTAGTACTTGTTGACCCTTGGTTGTTGGCACACAAAGCATCCTGGCTATAATGGCTTGTAAAATTACATATGCGGCTTTTCAAGCAATACTGCTCGCGGCCCGCAAGCAGTATTGTGAGTACAGTATTGTGAGTACAAGAAATCGTGAAAAAAATTAGTGCGAAGTAGTTTATAGTAAAAAAAATGTATTTAAGAACCTTCATTTCTCCTTAATAAAGTGAATCTCAGATTTCAATTATCTCCTGAATACGAATTAATAAGAAAACTGTCCTTTAATAATAAACTAACTCAAGTTGCGACTGGAGCTAAACTGTGCAATTGTGCATATTGCTCTTCCAACCAGTCGTAACATTTGGTGCCAATTGTGTGGAGTGAATGTTCAACCCTACATCTTTTATGTCCTATTAAAGTTAATTTAATAAATCTATGAAGCCATAAATACTATGACCCTATGATCTTTAGAAATAGATGTAACATTTGGTAATGAATATGTAGATGGATGTTTTCCCACAGCTTCATAGCAAAATCCCTCTAAGAATCTAAATTTTGTTTGGTCATGTTCAAAGAATAGATAATAGAAAGAACCTTGTGAAAATTACAAGAAATAAGCCTGCCTTGCCGATAGTATTATTTGATCTATTAGAGAATAAGAGAAGACAAAGTTAGTCTATGTATAGTGAATGATTTCGTAGAAGTCCATTCTATTAAGAAGTCTAAAGATACATACCTGGTGAAGATGATCATGTTGGAAGATCGCTAAAGGTCAAAGCTGAATTTTCTAAAATTAGGAATGGAATGTCAATCTCGAGGGACCTATAAGCCATTTAAATAAGCCTGGTACTGGCATGTAAATAGATACTACGCAGGGTGAAGAGATGTCATAGAAAAGATAATTGGAAAAGAATTAAGGTTTTCTCGCACTATCAACTGGATATGTAAATCGGGAAAATAGGTTATACCAAAATATGTATAAATTGGATATTACGGAAAAAAATAAAAAAAATAAATTTTATACCAAGAATTGTATAGGTATAAATGATGAAAGCAAACCAAGAGTAGAAAATAATGGACGTGGTAATGCAATTTATAATAGCATAATCGTACGTAAGATCTTACGAACCGTAATATAAGCAAATTATTACGTAATATATTTCTAAATATTTCAAAATATCAAACTTTCGAAATATTATGAAAGTAATTTTGAAATATTTCGAAAGATGTTACGAAATATTTCGATCCTCTTTCAAAATATTTTAGGACTAGAAACCAAGCAGGATCAGTTGATCTGTAACCTGGATCGTGCATTAGACAGACTTTTCGAAATAGTTGAAATAGTTCAATGATGTTCAAATTCTGTACTACAAGATCAGATTAGATCTTTTGTTTGATCTTCTATTTTGTTTTTTTTCACTTTTTTTGTTTTTATTTCATTTTTTATTTTCGTTTCATTTTTTGTTTTCGGTTTGTTTTTTTTGTTTTTATTTGTTTTTTTCAATTTTTTTTTAGAATATTTCTAATTTACACCACAGGTGATTATCACCTATAGTCAATTTGCCAATTAAAATTCAGGATCAGGTGTAATATGTAAATCAATCTTTGTGTAACAAACACAAAGAAATTTTTAAATAATTGCTAAAATTGCTTCTAGGCTAAAAACTTGCCTATAAAACTACTTTTTTTTATACAAAAAAAAAATTCCTTGTAAAATTTTAGTATAAACTATGCCCTCCTGCCCCATCCCAGTTCTTACCCTTACCCTAATATTAAAAAAATTTAACTTTTACTTAATAAAAATTGTTTGTTTTTATTTATTTATTTATTACAGGTGATAATCACCTGTGGTGAACATTAGTTAATTTCTTTTTTTTATTTATTTATTTTTTAATTTTTTTATTTTATTTTTATTTCGGCACTTTATAAGAAAAACAAAAAACTTTCGAAACCTTGTGCATGCCAACTACGACTTCCGAAACTCAAGAATACAACTGATTTCCCTATCAATTTCTAAATTTTTGGGAACGCTTCTTTAAAGAAATGGGCACAAGTTTTTGCAAGTTTTCCACATTTTTGCAAAAGAAATTATTCAAGTAGCGATCTATCTCGATGTGATTCAGTTAAAGTCTGCTGTAGATAAATACGTGCAGACAAATTATAAAGATTATGTAAGTTTTTGCAAGTTCTTGCAAGATTTCACTTTATTTATTTTTTCGTTTCGTGTTTTTTGTTTTTGTTTTTTTTGGCTTATTTTTAAAAATTTTTTTATTAATTTATTTTATTTCAGCGCTTTGCGAGAACAGGCCCCTTACTTTCTGGCACTTTGCAAGAAAACCAACTCAGACTTGTTTGGCACTTCGTGGCTTTTTTGCCATTTTGCAAGAACCTTTCGCAATTTCTGAATTTGCAAGAATGTGAACTCTTCAGAAAAATGAAGATATGGGATTCGTTTATGTTTTTCTTTTTCTTTTTTTTTTTTAACCCTAGTTCTATGCTAGGGGCACTGGTTGGCGCTCTTTTATTAAGGTCATTAAGGTCATATTACAAATTACATTTACATTTTAATTATCCCTTACTTTGTAGAGGTTTGCAGGCAAATTTGCCTGTATAATTACTATAAATATACCTCTGATCTAGTTTTTTAATCATTTAAGATATTTAAATAAAATTTGGTATTATAATATTTAAGAACAATGATTATATTTTTGAATTATTTAAACTTATATTATAAGACAAAAAGTTTATGTTGCTTATAAGCTGAAAATATTAAATTTTAAAGAAATTTTTTAACCAAAAAAATATTTTACAATATCTTGGCGAATTCTTTAAATATTGGTTTTAAAAATATAGTTTCTTATACAACTTTGTAGTTTATATAAAGGATGACAGCTTTCATTATTTGACTTTAAATGATTTACTTGTAAAAATTAGGACTTGTATTAGAAGTGAAAATTTTTTTATAGATGGGAACATATAAAATTTGAGAAAACCTAAAGAAAAAATTCTATAGTAAAAGTTCCAAAACAAAAACTTTAAACTTTTATTACACCAAAGTTTTTTAATAATTTTAAAAAAAAATTATAATAAAGTTAATAAAATAGAACTAATATTATATTTTTTACTTAAAAAGTATATAGCCAAAATTAATATTTAAGGTTTTATTTAAAAAATTTAAAAATTTAAAATTTTTGCAGGCAAATATGCCTGTATAACAAATTAAGAGATACGATGATACTGGACTAGTTGTATAATCTAACTCTTTACTTAGTTACCCAGCCACTCCTCATTTTGGTTACCCAGTCTGCTGGTGGTATCTATCGGTTTCCAACTTCTTCCGGAACCTCAGGTCATCCATACTGACCAGGGCAGAGTCAGAGGAGCATCTCAGTACTTTCTTCCTTCAGCCTTCCGAAGATATTAGCTTCTAACTTCATCCGGACCTCAGTCGTCCATACTGACCAGGGCGAGAACAGGGGTGTTTCTCAGTACTTTTTTCCTTCGGCCTTTCAAAGTTTTCAATCTCCTTCCGTTTTAGGTTAGGGCTGAGCCCATCCTAAGTTTGTCTGAGTTCCCTTTCCTTTATTGGGTTAGTACCACTTTCCACTTTCAACGTATAACCGTTCAACCGGAATCCCACCAGAAGTATACAAATATTCAACCGGAATTCCACCGGAAGTATCCAATATTTCCAAATTCAGCAACACACGCATACTAAATGTGGTTAATTTAACCAAACGTGGTCCTAGCATTCTAGTTCAGCCCATCCATCTCGTGTCCACGTATAGTTTTTTTGTCTGTTAGTAGGGGTTGAACCGGCAAACCTTGTGCTTGGTGACCTGGGAGCGTAACTACTTACGCTATCGACCCACAGGTCTTGTTTTTTATTTTTTACTTATTTTTTTAATTTTAATTTTAATTTATTTTATTTATTTCTGACTTCTTTGACACTTTGCGACTTTCCTGGCACTTTCTCTGGCCTTTGCAAGAATATTTAGAAAAGAGAATGAAACGTTGTTATAGCCAAAAGTAAAGGGTGCTTCCAAAGCTTTGCTAGAATATAGTATATATCCGGATCAAAAAAAGATTAAAGAGGCGGTTGAAGACTATCTGTGTGCAAATAATAATGAATTTTTTGAAGTTTTTCAAACAGGAAGTGGGATATATATTATGAAAAAAAATATTAGTCAAAGTGAAGACGATAGAAAACAAAGAAGTGAAGATAATAGCTAACTATAGGGTGAACGAAAATAAGTGTATAGGGCTAGTTTTTTGTATATAGTAATTGAATTAGATGCGACGAAGTGTGAAAGTATTTAAAATAATATGTAATAATGTAATAATGTAAAAATAATACTGTAAAGAATATATAATAATTAAAATATAATATATAATAAAATATGTAATATTGTTTAAAAATTTTTAAATATAATTAAAATATAATAATAAATAAAAAATATAAAATTTTATAATAAATTGCAAAACCGTGCGAAATATGCGAAAACCTGTAAAAAAAGCAGATTATATACTAGATTTCTTCGACGATTTGCAAGAACACCAACACTTCTGAGAAATATTTATTTTTTATTTTTTTTCACTTTGAAGTATTAGAAAAAGAGAGTGAAACGAAGATTATAGCTCAAAACAAAAGTAGTAGTCAAAGTGAAGACAATAGAAAACAAAGAAGCGGAATTAAATGTATTATAAAAAATGATAGAGTTTAAATACAATTCGATTAAATTCGAAGCTTGTAATTCTAATTTATTCAAAGTTATTCATTATTTAATAAAATATTTAATTTTGATGTTTAATATTTTTATAATATTCGCAACAATTCAAAATAATTCTCAATTAGTTGAATTTTCAAAGTTCATTACCATCTATATCTATATAATTTTAG
>QKWP01000195.1:63520-84673 GCA_003550325.1 Gigaspora rosea | reverse complement strand
TCCTCATAGCGACTTAAAATATACATATTATTCCAAACTTCATAAAGCTTCAATAACTTTTCTTGAATAGTTTTGCTAATATTCAGATTATCCAAAACAAATATCATAACCTTCATAATATTATGATATTCACCTGCAGTAATTCTGACAAGTGATGAAATTCCATTTTTAAAAATCTTAAGACCCAAAAACCTTGGAATATTAGCTAATCTAATATCAATTTTATCTAGAATTGAAGCACCATATTGTTCTTTTAATAGATCTAATATAAAATTAATTTGGTGTTTAAATAATCCCAAATCTAAATGGTGCATTCTATCAATTATAGTAGCTTCATAAATATTGATATCACTAGAATCGACAAGAAGTACCACCCTAAGTAAAAGCTTTTCAGAACGATTTGATAACCTTTTAGTAAATAATAATAGTGGATCTAACTCTTATAGCTATGCAAATACGTCCGAATATATTTATATAACTTATTTACTGTTTAATTACTTAATATGTTATTAATTTTAATATTTTTAAAAATAAGCAAATGAAAGAACGTTAGCTAGAATTATCGAAAACCAAGGAGAAATTCTTTCTGAACTTAAAGTAATTAAAGATAAAGTTGGGAGAATTGAAAATCATCTAAATGATCTTGAACAAAAAATGGATAATAGCTTTGATATAACCAATGATAAAGCCTTTAAAGAAGTAATTTTTTAAATTTAAAATTATTTTTAATAATATAAAAATCTTTTAAAGTTAATTTAATATTTTTAAATAACTTTTAATAATATTATTAATAGGATACGATTAAAGGAGCAGCAAAAGCTTTAATTGAAAAAGCGATTTATTCTGAAAATTCTCAGATAAAGTCAGAGGCAGAAAAATATATCCGAGAGAATTATGCAGAATATTTTGAAAGATTTACATTAAAATATTGGAATGTCTATTATGTTAATAATATTCATGGACCAGTAAACCATTTTTATTTAATTTATGTTTACTTTTTCGAATAAGTTTGAAATATTTTAAAATAATTCGAATTTATTTAAATTATTTTAAAATGTTGCGAACCTATTCTTTTTGATTTAAATAATTGAATTCTACTAAACTTTTGTTTTTTTAGCTTTTGCAAAAAATTAGATATTTGCGGGGTACTTTGATGAACAAGATCAAAGAAACTTTATTTTTTGTGTATGGAAACCTTATTGAACCCATAAATAATAAAGCAAAACCTGATGAAGTTATAATGTGGAAGAAATCGACAAAAACAAATAAGTGTTATCAGAAGTTATTTGAAGAGTTGGAAGAAGATTCAGATGATACATATATGAATTGAATTTTGCATAAAATCTGGCCAGATGGCAAAGCTCCACCTGAAAAAATATCATATGCTATAGCCGTCTGTCAGACCATGCTCAATCCAAAGAACAAAATTATAACGATGTCGGATCACATCGTTAAAAAATTAATTGCAATAAATTTAGTAAGTATTTATTAATTTTATTATATAAAATTTAAATTAATATAAATCAATTCGAATTGTTTTGAATTGTTTCTATACTATTTAGAATAAGTTAGAATATGGCTGACATTTTTCTATTTCAAGTTCTGAAGACGAAACAAGCAAAAAAGATAGAGATAAATCTGATGATAATGATTCAGAAAACAATAACACTGTATAAACCAATTTATTTAATTAATTGAAATATTATTTTAAAATCTTCAAATATTATTTTCTAATTATATTAATATAATCTAATTAATTAGGAACAAGAAAGTAAACGTAAAAATAATTCAAACTATTCCGATAAGGTATAATATTTAAAAATAATACGAATTAATTTGAAATAATTTAATATTAATAAATTTATTTTAGGTGAATAAAATACTAAGAATCGGTAAATAATATACGAATTTAAAAATTTAGCAATTTAGCACTTAAGCAAAATATTTCAAAAGGTTGCAATTTTACTAACCTAATTTTAAAAATTACAGAATTAGTGGATTTAGATCCGGAAGAAGTTCAAGAAGCTCCAGATGAAGATGTAGATAAAGAGAAAGATATGGATAATTATGAGAAAAATATGGATAATGATGAGTAAAAGTTTTTTGTTTTGTTTTGTTTTTTATATACGAATAATGCTGCTTTTTTTTTTTTTTTTTTTATTTTTTTTTTATAGAGGATTATCAAAAATTTATTTTTTTATAAATAATAAAGTTATTATAAAATGCAGATTTTGTTTATTTGGATATTGTTTTTTGTTTATTGAATTTAGTATATTTCGAAATAATTCGAATTATTGCAATATATCGTAAAATATCACTATTTAAATATATTTATATATAATACTTATTATATAATTCGCATTGTTTTGATATAATACTATAATTTGCGTACATTTCTAAATAAAATTAAAATAGTTCGATTTTTACGTTTTTTGTATAATTAATATAAAAGTTTTGTTATTTCTGCCACTACTTACATCAAAATATTGCGCAATGTTGAGATTTATTTCGAATTATTGCGATATAATTTTCATAATATTGCATAATTTATTACGTATGTATTTCGTAATATTGCATAATTTATTATGCATATATTTTGTAATATTCCGTAATTGAAAATTGCAAAATATTTCGCGTTAATTCGTAAATCTTGTGCAAGTCTTCGGGCTGTAATAACTTATGTAAGATTATGTTTATATATTTTGCTAATGTAGGTTGGATGATCACGATAGCTTTGTGTAGAGTAGGGCACATAGCAATATGAGAAAAAAAATTCTTTAGACAAAGAGCCCAAGTGAATATTGCTGAACGTATCTAAAAGATTGTAAACATTGCAGCTACAGGTACAGATAATACTGAAGCTCAGGATAGGTATCTGAGTTGCTATGAAAATTGAAAAAAACCTCCAGTAAAACAAGTTATACAATGCAACGTAAGCTGTTGGACATTGCCATGAGAAGGGATAAAAGTTGGAAAAGCTAAAGGAAACGTCAAACCTTGAACCCTACAATTGGAGTAGGATTGATACCGAAAAGAATACACACAAGGTATTCACTTATTATTAAAAGCCTGCTACTATAAACCACTCTATCAACATGTATCAAGATAATATTAGTAATAGAAGAGACAAATATCAAATATTTACAAAAATCTGCTAATGCAGGTGATACTAACAGAACATTGCTAGCACTATTACTGAATGGAGTAGAAGATAAAAAGAATCTGAATATAGAATTCACTTACTATTAGAAGCCTACGAAGTCAAGTATTACTGAAGAACACCGAGGCTGGATGTTGTGAAGATTGAACTGACCCAAAAGAGAATGAAGACCAATTGTAAAATAGATATAACATAGGCTAATAGTTGGTTATAACATCTATATACAAGGTAGGGCATATAGAATAATTTTTAATTTAGCCCAGAAGAACATAATCTGTATGAATATCAATTATGTTGAGCGACTGCTAATAAATAAGATTAAAGATTTGAATTTGGATTGTCATGTCAATCTTGAGGAACCTGCAAGCCATGGGATACGCAGGGAGAAAAGATGACATAGCATGGATGAATTTGGAGAATTAGACTTATTTTTATATAATTAGCTGGATATAAGGATAGGAGGACGGATTATATCGAAGCTAGGAAAATTTTAAACTCCCAAATCATACTCTCCCATCTATTGACGATCTATGGAAGAATCACTATAAATTTGTTATTGTTATAACAAAGGAATTGGTGTTTGGGCCTACTTTAAGCCATTTCTGGAAAGAAAGTGTTCACAGGAGCTCACACTCAAGAAGGAGAGTATGTCACGGTTAAAATTTTTAATCTGTGACTTAAATGCAAATTGGTAATACCAGAAGACTCCAGTGACCAAGCTATCTGAAATTACAAGCTATTTGGTTGTAGTGGAGGCTTTGACAATGGGCTGAGGGACAGGCTATTGTTGTACATGGATTGTTGGCCAAACTAGTAAATGTTGGCCCTTGGTTGTTGGCACGCCAAGCATCCTGGCCACAATGGCTTGTAAAATTATATATGCGGCTTTTCAAGCAATATTGCTCGCGGCCTGCAAGTAGCATTGTAAGTACAAGAAATCGTGAAAAAAATTAGTGCGCAGTAGTTTATAGTAAATTAAAATGTATTTAAGGACCTTCATTCTCTTTAATAAAGTGAATCTCAGACTTCAATTATCTTCTGAAATATGAATTAATAAGAAAACTGTCCTTTAATAATTAACTAATTCAAGTTGTGACTGGAGCTAAACTGTGTGATCGTGCACATTGCTTTCCCAACTAGTCGCAACAATATCTTTTGCAACCACTTGATCAAATTCAATGGAATTTTTTTTATTTGAATTCTATGGATCCATAAAATTCAAAAAAATTTTATCAAATTTGGTCAAGAACTTGTAGAGATATCTTGATAAAAGATTCTTCTATTTCCAAAAATATATTATAAAAAAGCTGTGCTAAATGAAAAAAAGCTATTATAGAATGAATATTTAACCAAATAACTTGAAATTCTAGAAAGCAAAATTTTAGCATATTCTCTATTAATTATATTAGTGCGCAGTAACTTGTTTCATTTGAACTTATAAAAATCTGGCCTGTGATAGTAATTTTTCTATTTTTATCTAAATTGAAAATTTTAGAAATTTCTGAATCTGGAAGCAAAAAAATATCATCATAACTTTGTCAATATTAATCCATTTATGATAAAATTTTAACTGAAAACTCTCGAATACCTATTCTATTAACTTACTAATTCAGGTTTTGGAGGTTTCATTTTGAAAAAGTGCTTCTGGAATCATTTGAAGTTTAAAAAAAAACTTGCGAAAACGTATATGTCAAAATTTACAAAAAAGTTAATATCTTCATGAGTTTTTAATATTTTTTCATGAAATTTGAGATTCTATTAGTCCATGATATGTGCTACAAGTCTTGTTATAAAATTTTTTAGTTAGCTTAGTAAAATTTCTTGTAAATCATCACTGAACAGTGGGTTATTTTGAAAAAGCAAAAAAACATATTACAAAGAAGCTATGTTAAAATTGTTTACAGGAATTTTCATCAATGACCAAATTTGATGAAAATTTTTTTATTTTAATTATACAAATCCATAGAATTCAAATAAAAAAAATTTATTAAATTTGATCAAGAACTCATAGAGATAATATTAATAATAGTTTTTAAAAATTAAAATATTTAAGTGACAAAATCGAGGTGATCTACATGTACCATGGTGCAAATAGCAAAAATCCATGGTGTGAATAGCAATTCTCTTTTATTAATATTACATACTTTATTATACATTATGTATTATTTTTACATTATTACAAATATTTTAAACTACTTTTGCACTTTATTGCATCTAATTCTATTACTATATACAAAAACTAGCCCTATTCACTTATTTTTTTTTACTCTAAAGTCAGCTATTATCTTCGCTTCTTTGTTTTTTTATCATTCTTGAAAGTGTCAGAAGTCATAGTTGTCATGCACAAGGTTTTGAAAAGTTTGTTTTTCTTGCAAAGTTCCAAAATAAAATAAATTAGTAAAAAAAATTTTACAAATAAACCAAAAAAAAACAAAAACAAAAACCACAAAATAAAAAAATAATGAAGTAAAACCTTGCAAGAACTTGCAAAAACTTGCAAAAACTTGTAAAAACTTGTGAAAACTTGTGCCTATTTCTCTAAAAAAGTGTTCTTAAAAATTTAAAAATTGCTAGGGGTATGTTCTTGAAAGTGCCAGAAGTTGTAGTTGGCATGTGCAAGGTTTCGAAAAGTTTTTTGTTTTTCTCACAAAGTGCCAAAATTAAATAAATTAAAAAAAAAATTTAAAATAAACCAAAAAAAACAAAACAAAAACAAAAAACATGAAACAAAAAATAAATGAAGTAAAACTTTGCAAGAACTTGCAAAAACTTGCAAAAACTTGCAAAACTTGTGCCCATTTCTTTAAAGAAGTATTCTTGAAAATTTAGAAATTGCTAGAAGTTTGTTCTTGAAGTGTTAGAAGTCATAGTTGGCATGCGCATAGTTTCGAAAAGTTTTTTGTTTTTCTCACAAAGTGCTAAAATAAAATAAATTAATAAAAAAATTTTAAAAATAAACCAAAAAAAAACAAAAAAAACAAAAAGCACAAAACGAAAAAATGAATTTTTGCAAAAACTTGCAAAAACTTGTAGCTATTTCTCTAAGGAAGCATTTTTAAAAATTTAGAAATTGCTGGGGTGTGTTCTTGAAAGTGTTGGAAGTCGTAGTTGGCATGCGCAAGGTTTCAAAAAGTTGTTTGTTTTTCTTGTAAACTGCTGAAATAAAAATAAAATAAAAAAATTAAAAAATAAATAAATAAAAAAAAAACATAAAAAACAAACAAAAACAAAAAAAATAAACAAATCAAAAAATAAAACATAAAGAAAAAACAAAATAAAAACAAAAAAGTGAAAAAAAACAAATAGATGATCAAATTATAAACAAAAAAATATAATTTAATCTTGTAGTACAGAATTTGAACATCATGAACTAAATTTTGAACTATTTTAAAAAATCAGTCTAATGCGCAATCCAGGTTACAGATCTACTGATCCAGCTTGGTTTCCTAGTCCTAAAATATTTTAAAAGGGTTTAAATATTTTGTAATATATTTTGAAATATTTCGAAATTACTTTTGTAATATTTCAAAAATTTGATATTTCAAAATATTTTGAAATATATTACATAATAATTTGCTTATATTATGGTTCGTAAAATTTTACACTATTATAAATTTGCTAATGTAATTCTAACCAAATTTTTACTAGGTAGCACTCCCAAGTAGCAGGTCGACAGTTCGAATCCTACTAGTGAAGTTAGGCCTGTATTAGGTAACTGTAGCTTTTATCGGTTGGGTGAAAAACCTGTAACTTTGGTTTTACCATCTTGAATAGAAGCTTATGGGCGCAATGGTATTTGTTACACCACAAAATTCAGGGAACAGAAAAAACAAAAACCTGTTTGGCATGACCTGAATAGGGAGGTAGAGTAGATCTCTGATGGCGCTACTAAAAGAAGATGGGTGCCGGAATTGAACAACCTTATAAGGGCATAGTGTGTAAATTCTGCTTGAACAAGAAATAGAACTTGGCTAGGGAGGTAGGCTATATTGTGAGTATGCATTTGACTTAGAGCAGGTAGTCCTAAACTGTATTGTTATTGGTAAAATGCCAGCTTTAAATTGTTAATACTTGTGATACTAGTGGATAAGGTGTAGCATCAGTATTTAAAATTGGCATGCACACGATGCACATGTGCACATATATATTTTTATGCGCATAAAATTTTAACAAGTTAAGTGCACAAATATGCACCTAAAATTTTATAAAAATAATGCACAAAAAGTTATGGGCAACAAAAAATTTTAAATTCTTATGCATGAGAGAACTTTAAATTTTAATGCACAAAATATATTAATAATATATATTAACAATATTAGTTATAATGATAATAATTTGTAATTTGCAAATCTACTACTTTTCTAATTTAAGCAATTACTATTGCTATTACTATAAATAATACAGTAAGATATGAATAATCAATAGTAAATATTTGTAAGTAGACAGAAATGGATTAGGGTAGCTGTGGGATGCAATCATACTACGTACTAAGTATGATATTACAGATTATTTTTATTTTAATTATTGGAGTTGATGCTGAATTGAGTATTTTTACAAAGCAAATCAGCTAATATATTTTTGTACCTTTATCAAAAATCATATTGCTACTAAGATTCAAAGAGGTAATTATAGTATTTTTACAAAGTGCACTTAAAATAGATTTTACTCTCTCAATATTAATATAATTAAAGAGTAAATTCACATTTTACAGTAGCAAATATAATATATGTGCATAAAAAAATTTTTTTTATATGCACACATGTGCAACAGGTTGGTTGTTTGTGCACTCAAAACCTTTCCAATTCTTGCACGCTGTGTATATAGTTTAGATCTGAATTTTAAACACTGTGTAGTATAGATCAGAGGGTTTAAATAGGCATTTTCCGTAGTTGGGTTGCAGATATGGCTACTAGCTAGGGGTTAATAAAATTATGGAGGGGCCAACTCAAATTTTACACAACTTTAATTGTAATACAATAATTGTCATTTTATATGAAAATCATATAAAATTCATATATATCATGTTCGACTAGCCAAAGTCTTGATTATTAATTTTTTTAAAAATAACATGCTTACTGAGATCTCTTTTTTTTTGAAACTCAAAATAGACAAAGGTAAGTAATTAATAATAAAGAAATTTTATAGCTGTTCTTTTATTGTTAAAAAAACTGAATCATATATTTATACTCAATTATTGTAAGATGAAAAAAATAAAGGTAAGAAATCATATATATAACTTGAAGCCTAACAATTTTAATTAACCATGTAGAATGCACCCACATCGTTTTGTACATAGTAAATTACCTTTGAGCCTCCACTCATCTTTTTCTCACAAAGTGCAATACCAGTTTTCACTTGAACATCCGAATTGAAGATTTCAATAATTTTCGGAGCTAATGTACTTTTAAAAATACTATTTATGAATAGTGGCATCATGCAACTGGAAATTTGCTTGTGAAAAATGGAAAACTTTACAGAGTTATTGATTTATATAGATTGTGGGATGGTTGTTGATTGGGGTAGAAATATTTTAAAGTTTGTTAAATATATGCATTTGAAATAATTTATTATGCGAATAATTAGCAATTGATTGTATATTTATTATCTTATATGATAGTAAACTCGAATTTGGGTCATCTTACTTGTCCCTGGGCACAAATTAGTATCTGAATGAATTTGTAGTTAATAATATTGACTCTAATATTCAAAGTAACTTCAAATAATATAAATATTTAGAACACTACCTCTTGGAGAAAATGCTTATATATCATGACAAGTTAATGGACTGAGTATAAATTTCAACTCTAGACTTTACAATAAATTTGATCAATTATACAATTAATAAAAAAAATCATGATATCACCAGTTACACAGATTAGTATTTAAAATAAATATTTTTTTTACAGTTTTTTTTTATCAATACTAATCAACGTCATCATTTGCAGGAATCATTGTTCACAGGAGTCATTTGCAGAAGTTATTTGTAGGAGTCGTCTTCTGTAGAGTCGTCATTTGCAGGAGCTGCATTTACAGAAATTGTCGTTATTGTTTGTTGGTGTTGCTTGTTGGTAAGTAGAGGTCTTAATTTTGTTGAATTGTGCACTAGAGCTTTTTTGTTATATGTATTAATATCTTCTTAGAGTTTCTATGTTGTATTATGATAAGTTTTCTGTGGCATTTTGCGATGGCTTTCTATGTCATTTCATGGTAAGTTTCTCTATGTCATTTTACGGTGAATTTTTTGAGGCATTTTGTGATGATTTTTATGTCATTTTGTGGTAAGATAAATTGATGCATGGAATGGACTATTATTTTAAGAACTTAGCATTAAAGTTACGAAATTTGCTATATTTGTAAACAGTCACCTCTTTTATTTTAAATAAAAAAGTTCCTTTAAAAAATTGACATTAAGTTTTATTAAATATACAAAATTGACCCACCCAGTTGTAAAATTAAAAATGCTAAAATTGAGATCTAACATTATATATTGTATTTGCTATATTTACAAATCATTGTTCTTATACAGTAAAACCAGGACCCCGAAATATACATAGATAGATCAGGTATGAGTTTGCTTATTATTGAAGTTTTTTGTGCGAATCTTTTCTATTTATAGTAATTTTTGCTTATTTTTGAAGTTTTTTTGCAGATTTTTCCTTTTTTAGTAACCCTATAATTAACCTGACCTATCTATGTATATTTCGGGGTCCTGTAAAACCTCTCCAAACGCAATTTCTCTTTAAATGCATACTCAAATTCCGGGCCAATATATATAACCTCCATAATGGACTTCTCTTATGATTCTATAAGTAAATATTGCTAAAGCTTGGTCTTTATAAAGAGTTCTGACTATAACTTGTTTCTTTTGGCCAAATATTTTCACGATATATCTAAAAAATTAATGCATTAAATATTTAAAGAATTTTTATTATTGCATAATTTAGCTTAATATCAAAATTGTTACAATAGTCGATTCTTTTCAAAATGATTATATAGTGCATATAAGCATGGAAAATAAGTATAGTTTGCTAAAGATCAATAAAATTAAAAATTAATATTTGACGATTTTAACCAAAGTAATATTTAGTTTTAACGAATATCAAAATGTGTCTAATTTTTGTATAAACCTACCAGATGACACAAATATAATGTGGAAATGAACCTGTCTTGAATTAGAGATTGGTTAATATAGCCAAAGGTTCTTTAATATAGCGTTATAAAAATTGTTAATATGCATTTATATAATATTACACAAAATAAATATGAATCATTTTTATTGGTTATATATTATAATAAGTTTTCCCCATAATTTTACTAACCTCTAGCTACTAGTATAGAACCTTTGGGTGGACTACTTAAATTAGACACCAAAAGTGTATGTATAGCTAGCTGTATCAGGACCCCAAAATATACATAGATAAGTTAGGTATGAGATTGCTTATTTTTGAGATTTTTATGCAGATCTTTTCTATTTATAGGGGACGTCTAAAGCGGAGTAGATTCTTATAATATATTTTATCGAATTAACTTTAGGGTTAGGGTCATCTTAAGTTAGGGTTAAAGAGATTCTTAGATTATAATATATAAGCAAAATTGCCTTCCCGACATTTTTAATTAAAATACCAAGGTAGGTTTAGACTGCCATTTTTTGTATTTTTCAAGGTTTTCGCTTTGCTTTTTTGTTTGCTTTGCCGAAGTTTATCAAAATTCGATAATTTGATTGGCCAATTGTCACGTGATTCTACTCCGCTTTAGACGACCCCTATTTATAGTAATTTTTTTGCTTATTTTTGAAGTTTTTTGCACATCTTCCTTTTTTAGTAATCCTATAATTAACCTGACCTATCTATGTATATTTTGGGGTCCTGCTGTATTTTCGTTCATATAATCAAATTATAATAATTTTTAATAAATTACTCCGACTAAACAGTCAGCCTTAAAAATTAAAAAAAATTTCTACTAAGTAATAAAAGAGCCCGGATATTGTTGCTAGAGTTTGGAACCGGTTTTATTTTTAAAAACCGGTTGTATTATATTTGAAAAAATCAACTCGGGTTAAACCCGGATTTGGTACACAACCAGTTATCCATAAAACCGAATTTAAAACTAAAACCAGGTTTATTATACAATCCGGTTAATATCAAAAAACTATTGCAAATAGTAATGTGCCGCGTACAGTACTGTACGTACTGTACGCTAAAATTTTTCAGATATCATATAAAAGGCACATCACTAATTGCAAATATACAATTCTTATAAAACGCACCCTTTGTGGTTTTGTATCCTGATCACAGGATATATAAGCAGTGATCAGGAATGATAATCAGTGGTTTTTTTTTTGCGTTTGCTTTTCATTTTGTGCTGCGGCTCTTTACTTCGAGGTGACCTCTATTACTTTTGTCATTCTTGCTTTCTTGTTTGTGAACACATTTACTAACCTTATTGTTTACAAACATATTTAGTTAATGAATGCTCTTTTCTGATTTATAGGAAGCGACAGAAGTTCTTCAGGTTGGCTTTTTTAAATGTCTTTGAGGTGGTTGCTTTCTTTCTCAGCTCGTGGTTTCGTAGTTTGTTGTGTCGTTCTGGCGGGTCAATGTTTGTTGTGTTGTTCATTTGTTGCGTCGTTCCGGTGGGTTCGTCGTTGTTGGTGGGTTCATTATAGTTGGGTAGTTATGGTTAGATTATAGATTGTTATTAAAAATGAAATATATATGTTGTATCTGGATTTGGAATTTGTCCCAATTTGGAATCTGGCCTAATCCTACCTTTAACACTAGCCCTAACCGAAACCCTAAAGTCATCTAAAGTCCTAACTCTGCTACAAAATTCTTATCTGGGGCAGCCCGATTCCGAATTGGGCACCGGGATACAGCATATACAATAAAAATTATATTAAAATTATCTTACCTGAATCATGTCATGATAATAATACATAGGTGTAAAACCACTATAGGTGCAAATCACCATAGGTGTGTTTTAGTAAAAGTGAATTTTAAAACAAAAAAAAAAAGTACAAACTATAGGTGTAAATTCGCATATCCGATATTTGAGTACTGATCATTCTATATTTAACCAGTTGTATTCATACATCTGGTTCATATATAACTAGTTGTATTCATACATCCGGGTCGAATATTCTTCAAATTAGACCCGGATTTATTAACAATTCGGGTTGACCCGGGTTTGAAACCGGGTTGATATATCCGGTTTCAACCTCTAATTGTTGCTAATACCAGCTTTCTTATATTTATTTATTTTAATACATATCTTTGCTCTTATTTTATTAGTAAATCTATGCAGTATTTTTATTTTTTGTATTCTATCTAACTTTCTTGTAATTTCAAATACTTATCTCTGTAATATATTTTTGAATAGATCCTATTGTATATGTACTAATTTTTGGTTTAAACTTTTTAACTTGCTTTATATTTTTATTTTTGCCTTGTAAGACTGCTTTTCTTCTTTTTTACTTTTTTAAAAAGTATTTTTTTTGAACTTCTCCACTTGTAATTTGTTTTAAGTTTTTATTTTTGGCTAGTTCCTCTTTAATATTTGTTGTATAGCTATAGTTGCTACTATAAAAAGCCATTAACTTTTAACTATAAAATTTTTTGACTTTTATAATTTTTTTAAAATAAAATCAACTAAAAAACATTTTTGCATATTTAATAGCTTTTTGATTAAATTATCAAATCTACAAAAAATTTTAGTCTTTTATTTTAAAAAGTTTATATCAATTTTAAGTTATATATAGTATAAAAACTTTGTGTTTATATATAAAAAATATAACAAAATTTAAATTTATTAACAAAATTTTAAATTATTAATATAAATTAAATTAATTTTAAATTTTTTTGTATTTTTATTGGTTAATTATATTATACTACAGCTAAAAATTAGCATTTATATATATAACTTGTTAGTTTTAAATATAATAATCTAGTCTTGGATTTGCAAGCCTATAATAACCAGGCCTCAGATTTGCAAGCCCATAACAATCAAGTCTTTGAATTTAAAAGTCTATAATATGAGTCTATAATTTGAGCCTGTAACTTGAGCCTGTGACTCTACTTGTAAAATTGGATAAGATAATAATTGTGACAAATCATAATAAAATCCAGATTAAAATAAAATGATAATATAAAATCTCAAAAACTAAATTGTTTTGGGTGCATTTTTTAGGGTTAGGGGTTTAGACTTGGGGTTAGTTTTAAAAAAAAATTATAATAAACAAGTATTAAAAGGTTTTAGAAGGCTAGCAAGTTAAGTATAGAATATAGATTTCATTTTAAATTATGATTTGTGACAATAATTAGCAAGCATTAACAGATACAGGGTGTAGATAAGATTTTTTGGATCATATAATCAATCAATCTCTTGTCTAGGCTGGGATCATCTATTTCACAAAATAATATAAAAAAATAAATACACAGATTTTTTTTTACTTTTTTTTTAATATTGCCATTCGTCGTTGGTGTTCACCTCTTTTCACTATTGGTATTGTCTTTAGTTTTATTCTTGGTTTTGTCATTAGTTTGGTATTGCAATTGCTGTCATTGCATTTTTATTTGTTATAGGTAAAGTGTGAATGGCATTTTATTAGTGCAGTTTCTTCTATTATTGTTTCATCATGTCTTTGATTTTCTTGTACTGCCATTTTATTTGTAGTATTTTTTTTATCTTTTTTCTATAGTATCTTTATATCTTTGTGTCTTCATTTCATTATTTCATTATTTTGTCTTAATGTTTTGCTATTGTCGTAGCGCTATAATTGATGTTGTTAATAGGGTTTTTTAATAAGGATCAGTACTAAATAAGAGATAGGGTTAGATAGTCATACAAGATTAGGTAGAGGTTAGATTATAATGCAGGATAAGTATTAAGAATAGTATTAGTATGGATTTTGATTTTAGCTAGTATAGTTAAGGTTTGTTTTTTTTTTTTTTGGTGTTAAGGTGAGGTTTTGCCTTTATCTTTATTAATAAAATGTGTAAGATTCCTTATGGGGTTTCTTAAATTACAATTATTAAATATACAAGAATTAAGACTCAGACTATAGATAGAAGTTTCTAGCTAATTTATCTGCAACCTAAACCTACTAGAGTGGTTAAAACTCACCTAGATTTGGATATGGAGAATAGAGTTAGTTGAAAAGCTATATTTTATCTAGTTATGTGACCAGATGTCTGTTTTCCTGAGTGCTAAGCCTAAGGGTGGGCATGTGTTATTGTTATTTTCATGTTGTTGGTCTGGTAAGCCACAAATGCAGCTGTATGTATATAGTTTTCTATTGTGACGAGAAGTATGTAAATGTTTGGTGGGTGTAGAATGGGGTTGAGGTAGGGCTTGTGTAGATTTTCAACGTGCTAAGTTTATGCAGTATGGTTTCCATAGTTGTTCATGAATTCTTTGTGAAATAAGTAGAAGAAGCTTAATAGTAGTATTGGATGCGTTTTTGTAAGAAGTATGCTGGGATATAATATTGATAAGAGATTTTGGAATGTAGCCTTGGATTGTGGTATAGAAATTTGTAGTATTAAATGGTGAAGTTCGTGTGGGAGAGAGGCAGTAGTGGGTTAGGAGGTTGTTACGTATCTGTTGTAGTTTGTAGGGGGATAGGTCAGGTAGGTCAGAAAAGGAGTATTGTGTAATTGTGTTATGGATGATATTTGAAATATTATTTGAGTCTGTACAGAGTAGCCATTGAAATTCATGTTCGGTCTGGTTTTATTTGGTACAAGTAGGGTGCGTATTTGAAGAGTTAGTAGAAAGAAAGTATGAAAGAGTGGGGAGCATTTTTAACAAGCATTTTATGCGAAAAGATTTTTGAGAGCTAAGCTTGAAATTAGTATAGTTGTGAGTGTGTTTGTGATTGTGGTTCAGGTATAGCCAGGTTGCATTCCAATCTATTTGTTGAGCTATGGGAATGATTTGTTGAATTCTGTGTTGAGAGGACCACATGGCGATTGTGTGTGCATTGCAGATATTTTTGATAGCACGGCGTATAGGTTGTTCTATATTATATTTTTTATAGGTGAGGCTAAAGGAGGGGTTGTATATGTTATAGGGTTGGAATTTTAAAATAGGAGAGAGGTGGTGATTTTTTGCGAGTTCGTCTGCTTTGTTATTATATGTATCATTGCTATGTGCTTGTACTTTATGGAATATGATATTTAGAGAAAATGATTTGATGAGATTAAGAAAAGTATGCCAGATGGGCCAGTAGTTATAGGAGTATAGTTTATTGTAGTTTAGTAACTGTGAGTTTAAAGTGTTGTATTTTGAGATAATGGATAAGGAATCAGTATATATATGTATATTGCTATTTCGGGGGCATGTGCAAATTGCTGATAGTATAGAAATCAGTTCTGCTTTGTAAGATGATGGCCAGTTTTGGATTTGTGCAGAGAAGGAATGAGAGATCTGGTTATCAAAAACCTGGATCCATGCAATTCCCATGGTGCATCTTGGATCAGAAATGTTAACAACAGAACCATCAGTATAGAAGGAAAAGTTTGAAGATGTGGCATTAGATTGTGCTATAGTTTGAAGTTTTGAAGTAGAGGAAGAGTTTAAAAATATGTCTAGAATAGGGTTACTATGTATTGTGATTTGAGGGGGAGGTGGGATGTTGATAAAATGGCGGGAAGCAATTGAGTATAATAGATCTAAATAGTTAGCGTTAAGTTGAAGTTTATTTGCAGATTGAGTATAGATTTTTCTACCAAGAAATTTGGTAGATAATGTAGCTGATATGTCTAGAGTACATGTGTTTTGGATCCTGTTTGAATTTCGAGAGCATCCCGGACAGGGGGTGCAATGTGCGTCTGGTGTGGGGTATAGGGATGTACGACTAAGGTCGGTGTGTACTTTCCAATGTGTTATAGAAATTGTATTTGTAAGGTGATTGAAACGTCGGGCTTTCCCAATTATAATTTCTTGGTCTAAGTAAGATATTAACCATGGTTTAGATTTGGAATTGAAGTGACCAGTTTGAAAGGAGAGTGAGTTGTTATTGGAGAGATGGAGAGAGGTAGTATTAATTTGGCGAGTAGAAGTATTGTCTAGAATTTTGTTTTCAAGTATGTGGAACCAGGTTGGCTTTTTGCCCCGTATGAGGTTGTGAATTCTTGGGGAGATGTGTGGCCAAGCTAGAAGTGTAGTATTGTCGTAGGAAGTGAGTTGTTCAAGGAACATGATGTGTTTAAAACGTAGTTGCCGTTTAAAGGTTAAATATTGGGGTTGGTTATTTAGTAAAGATTCGAGTGGTGTATAGGGTAGGTTAATAGTAAAGGGGCGTAAGATTTCAGAGTGTGCTGCAATAGAGCATTCTAGATGCTTAAGTAGTAGAATTGTCTTGAAAGTAGTAGAATATTTGTTAGGACCATCAATAAGAGGGTTGGGGTGTTGTAGTATGTTAGTGGTATAGTTAAGGTTTGTATTAGTGTATATTTGATATAATGTAAATAAAAATAATTAAAAATAAAATATATACAAATCTTCTTGGTCTTCTTGTACTCTCTTTTAAATCGTTGTAATTGAAATTTTTCTATGGGTTATAAAATAAAATAATTTAAAATAACTAAAATAAATTAAAATAAATAAAAAATTTAACAAATAAATTAAAACAAATTAAAAAAAAAAATAAAAAAATAATTAAAATTAAAATGAATTTAAAAAAAAATAAAAAAATAATTTACTGGTAAATAAATAAAAAATTTAAAATAAATAATAATTTAAAATAAAATAAAATAATTTAAAAAATAAAATTAAATTAAATTAAAAAAAAAGAATAAAACATAATTTAAAAAAATGAAAATAACTAATTGTACATAGAGTGTTTGAACATAGGTATAATATTTTTTATAAATTAAAAGATTTTTTATTAAAATAAAAAATAATTTAATTAATATTAGAGTAAGGGTAAAAACTGGAATAGGGCAGGGAGCATAGTTTATGCCAAAATTTTACAAGGAATTTTTTTCTTAGAGCCAACAGATTGTTTTTTAAGCAAAATTTTAAGATACAATTAATTTTTGTTTTTTTTGATATTTGTTGTACAAAAAATAATCGGCATACTGCATTTTTCTATATGATTTGTGTTGTACAGTGTTCAAACACCCTGTGTACTAATGAAATGCTCTAAAATGAATTAATAAAAAAAATTAAAATAAAAAAGATTAAAAAAAAATAAAAAATAAAAAAAAATATTAAAAAAAATTAATAAATAAATTAAAAAAAAATAAAAATAAAAATAAATACTATAATAAAATAAAAAATATGATAAATCAAAAATAAAACAATTAAGACCTGTGGGTCGATAGCATAGTGGTTATGCTCCCAGGTCCCCAATTGAAGGTTGCTGGTTCAATACCGCTTGGCGGAAAATTGAATTTGATAGTCAGAACCTGATTAGGAATAACCGAAGTCATACAAGATGTAAGGTTGGTCCAATGAGGCACGAACTAGATGGTGGCGTTTCCGTGTAATGTATACGTACCCACAGGAAACAGGACTGAGGTGGCTCAGCCGGTCCTGCAGGAAGTTAAATAATGCAGTGCGGACCCACATTTGGGCGGCGAAAGGCAAGCCGGATGAAGCCTTCATCACAGTAACATTTTCGAGTGGCCAAAGCTCCGACGACGGAGATCTTCTGGGTGGCGTAAAGCAAGCCGGTTGGCTTATTGGAGTTGGGTTAAAGTGGAGGTTGCTCACAAGGAGGGTTACAGAGAAGAGCGCTGGGTCTTAAGATTAAAAAAAAAAAAATTAAAAAAATAAACAATTAATTTAATTTATTTAATTTTTATATTTGCTTTTTTTATTTTTTTAAATTATTATTTATTTTTTCATTATAAAGTGGATATGGGTATTATGGCGCACTACCAATTATGATACACACGAGATATCTTGTGATCCAGTAATTAGAATCGGATGATTTTACTACCATTCGATTCATCTCGATGAGACGAATCGAATGGTAGTAAAATTATCCAATTCTGATCACTGGGTCACAAGATATTGATGTCTAAATAAATAAATAAAATTTTTGATTTTTAAGCTTTAATAAAAACCTAATCGTAGAATATTGATAGTGGCTTTTTTTTATTAAGAAATCGACCTTTGTTATTAAGTCAATTTTCTTCGTCATAAGAAATTCTACTTACCTCTAAATTTTCATAAAAATCAGATAATTTTTTACTAATAGTCATTCGAAAAAAACTTATAGACCCCTGGGTCAGATAGTGGTCTGGGTCGTATTCGCAAGATCGCTGGTTCGAGTCCAGTGGATGACAAAAACCGTGTTGGGATCACGAATAGTAAGGATCTATGATGAGGAATTGCACTTCCTCCCATGTATAGAAAAAGGTACTACAATGTTAATGAGTTGCGTGACATAGCCACTTTGGTCATGTAGCGTCCAAAAAAGGAAAAAATCTGACAAGAAATGTTGTAAACATAAGGATTATTCACTATAAAAGGAAACAAGAATGAATACAAGAAAACAAAAAAAATATGTACAGAGCACCTGACGACACTACACCAGCCAAAAATGGAAAGTAGCTCCCGGGCAGATGAAAAATGACCAACCTATAAAATGACTAGGTGGAATATGGAATTCCTTAAAGCGGCCTATGATCCGATAGGTACGGGGCTCCGGTGTGGTGGGCCTGCTGGAGTTAGCCGGGTTAAGCGGACGATTGGAGGGTAGTATAGTTTAGCTAGGAAACCCCGAATATATATGTAATGTAAAAAGACCTTGATGAACTAAATAAAATACGCCATCTGGCATCCTCTTAGAAAAGGTTTAAAAAAAAATCTTATTGCGTCATAATAGAAGTCTTTTAAAATTTAATCTTTTATTGCTTGTAACTTGTGAAGTGGTAGTTAGAATAAAATGATTTTGGTACCATTCAACTTGTCTCATTGAGACGAATCGATTTTCTGATCACTAGATTACGATATATCACGTGTGCGTCATAATTGGTACACGTATAATAATTTGTTGATTTTTTGCTTTTTTTAATTTGCAATATCGTGTGATCTAGTGATTAGAATTGAACGATTTTGGTACCATTCGATTTGTTTTGGTGTGACAAATTGAATGATACCAAAAACGTTTAATTCTGATTCATAGATCATGTGATACCGGCCATAAAAGTTAGCTGCGCCATAATACCTATACTCATCTTATTTTTTATTTTTTTTAGAGCGTTAGTTTATGGCGACCTTGCGACCAACCAATCAAAATCGATCACGCGAGTCACGTGACATCTGATTTGTAGAGAACAAATCGCAGTTGAACACGTGACTTACGGTCCGATTTTGATTAATCGATCATCTAAAAATATCGAGTAATGAAAACTACAAGTTAAAAAAAAAAAAAGAGCGAATCTATCTATTTATCACTACCGGGTACAATCTGAAATTTTTTATTTTTTTTAAAAAAATCAACAATACATAACGATACATAACGATATATATGCAAATATTATCTGGTGCCAACATTGCACTTTATTTATAAAAAAAAAAAAAAAACTAATCTAAAAAAATACTTCTACTTCGCCCAGCCCCATACACCCATAACAGATCAATCGATTTCCCACAGAGACAAAACGAAGATGCCAGAAGCACCCACTTCTTCTCAAAAATGATACTCCAAGAACGACTCCAAGAACGATGACTCCAGGAACGAAGACTCAAGGAATGACGACTACAGGAACGACGACTTCAAAAACGATGACTCCAAAAATGACGATTTCAAGAAAAGGAGCCTCTAAAAAGAAAGAAGTTAGTACCCGTAGCAAAAAAAACCCAAACTAGTAAAAAGAAACAAACTAGTAAAAAAAAAACACCACTTAACAGACAAAGATCTTGACTCCCACTACTATGACGACTCCAAGAAAAGAAGCACCTAAAAAAAGAAAGAAAGTAGTACCCGTAACAAAAAAAATGAACTAGTAAAAAAAAAACTACTTAAATCGACAAAGGTCTCAACTCCTATTACGACGATTCCAAGAACGCCGACTCGAAGAATAACTCCAAGAACGACAACTCCAAGAAAAGGAATATCTAAAAAAAGAGAGAAGTTAGACCTGTAACAAAAAAAAAAACTAACTAATAAAAAAAACTTTAAACTAATGAAGATCTCGACTCCTACTACAATTCCAAAAACGACGACTCCAAAAAACAATGACTCCAAGAACGACAACTCCAAGAATGATGAATCCAATAATGATGACTCCAAGAACTATGACTCCAAGAACAACGGCTCCAAGAATGACAACTCCAAAAACAACGACTCCAAGAACGATGACTCCAAGAACGACGACTCCAAGAACGACGACTCCAAGAACAATGACTCCAAGAACAATGACTCCAAGAACAACTACTTCAAGAAAAGAAGCAACTAAAAAAAAGAAAGTTAGTACCCGTAAAGTAAAAAAAAATAAACAACACATAATGATACATAACAATATATATGCAAATATTATCTGGTACCAACTTCGCACTTTATTTTTTATAAAAAAAAATCTAATCTAAAAAAATACTTTGCCCAGCCTCACACACGCATAACAGATCAACCAATTTCCTACAAAGACAAAACGAAGACGCCAGAAGCACCCACTTTTTCTCAAGAATGATACTTCAAGAACGACGACTCCAGAAATGACGACTCCAAAAACAACAACTCCAAAACCAACGATTTCAAGAAAAGAATCATCTAAAAAGAGAGAAGTTAGTACTGGTAACAAAAAAAAACAAACTAGTAAGAAAAAAAACAAACTAGTAAAAAAAAAAAACTACTTAACTGATGAAGATCTTAACTTTCACTACTACGACAACTCTAAGAAAAGAAGCACCTAAAAAAAAAAGAAAAAGTAGTACCCTTAACAAATAAAACAACTAGTAAAAAAAAAAAACTACTTAAATCAACAAAGGTCTCAACTCCCATTACAACGATTCCAAGAATGCCGACTCGAAGAATAACT
>QKWP01000195.1:10203-54826 GCA_003550325.1 Gigaspora rosea | reverse complement strand
TTTTTTTTTATTATTTTATTTTTTATATTTTTTATTTTTTTATTTTTTTTATTTTTATTTTTTTATTTTTTTATTTTTTTGTTTTATTTTGTTTGGTTATTTAGTTTTTTATTTTTTATTTTTTTATTTTTTTTATTTTTTTGTTTTATTGGTTTGGTTATTTAGTTTTTTGTTTTTTATTTATTTTTGTTTTTGTTTTTTTTTTTATTTTTATTTTATATATTAGTTTTTCAGAGCTATTTTTTTTCTTTTTTTTTAGTTTTTTTTTGTAAATTTTTTTTTATTTTTAATAATTTTTTCTATGTACTACTAAAAACTTATAATTCAGATATTTATTTTTGGAACTAGAACATAAAATAAGTAGTTTTTTAGTTGTATTTTGTTTTTTTTTGTTGTTATCAGAACTAACTTTTTTTTTTAGGTATTTTTGTTCAGAATTTGTGATTAAACTATGAAGGTTTATTGGAGCTTTTGTTATTCAAGTTGGTAGATTTCTCATTTTTTTTTAGTTCTTTTTTTTTGTTACTAACTTTTTTAGATATTGACAAAGTTATAGAGTTTATTAGCTATTATCATTGGAGTTGTCATAATTGGAGGTGTTAAAGTCAATACTAGACGATATTAATTTTTTTGACATGTTTGGGACACTGAGAGTTTTAGTTTAGTGTAGTATTAGTTAGATTCTATTATTATATATTACAATTTTTTTGTACTTTTTTTTTTAAAATAATAAATTTTTTTTTTTAAATAATAATTTTTTTTTAAAAATAATAAATTTTTTTTTTAAAATAATAAATTTTTTTTTTTATAATAATAAATTTTTTTTAAAAATAATAATTTTTTTTTAAAAATAATAAATTTTTTTTAAAATAATAATTTTAAATATTTTTTTTAAAAATAATAAATTTCGAATAATTTTTTTAAACCAATAAATTCTAAATATTTATTTAATTCAGCAATTCTGCCTTCTGTGCCTAGAGACTTTATTATATAAAACTGTATTTATGTGTATATTACATTGTACTATAACAAAAAGCTCATTAATTTCATTCAGGTGCAACCTGTCTAGCAAATTTTCTGACTCAATTCAGATTTTTAATTTACTATAAATTTGTTCACTCCTATCACCAACTAGCACATACTCACTATTCAATTGCTTTCTTTTAAAACTTTTCTCTTCTAATTTTTCTAGTAGAAAAGGCCTACTAAAAAAAGTACAACCAATGAAGAAAAAACATATAAAGAAGAAAATAAAATAGGTAATATCAACTACTACCTAAATGAAAAACCAAATTTGACAAAAATATAAAAATAAAAAAAAGCAAAAAGAAAAAAAAACATGATAGCATTATTAATGCCTATGCAAGACTATAAAAATTATATAGTATTGTACAAGAAAATGCCTTATACCAAATACTATATATATATTAAAAAAAGAAAAAAAAATCTATATACCTAGAAGGATGTTTTAGTAAAAAATTTCATTATGTTATCCCTCCCGACCTCTAACATGTCCTATTTGTTTATTACATATACAGAAATGAACCTCACTCATGATGTCAATTTCATTTTATAAGGTGCATTCCCAATTTGGAAGAAATAAATACTGCTGATCTTTTAGAGTGAGTAAACCAAAATGCCCTCTTTTCTGAAATTTTGAAAAAACCAAAGGAGTGCAGAGAAGAAGTACAGTTAACTCTGAATATAATGAACCTCTTTATAATGAATTCTGGATGTAATAAACTCAAAATTTTAAAATTTCTTTAATAGTTTAGTATATAAAAAGATATGGTTTCTTAAAAAAACATAGTAATTTTTATAGTGAACTTGTTTTTTGGCCAGACTCAAGGGTTTAGTATAAAAAAAGTTAACTGTACCAAACCTAAAGGATTTTAAGGAGCTACACTATATAGAATAACATATCTAACCAAGCCTCTATAGTACTTCTATTTTTATAACTATAGAACTTGACAAAGCTCCAGAGTCTCTCTACTATATCTTTGCTTGATAGTACAAAAGCTTGCCAAGGTGTCTTGCTTAAAAGTCTGCATATTATTTTTTTTATTTTAGGTATAGAACATTTACTAAATGAATTTTGTACCCAATAGCAGCTTGGTAAAGTTTTGTGTATATAGATATATTAACTTAGAGTTTTTGTAGATTAGTGTTTTTGGAAAATTTGGTACAAGGAATTGTTAGAAAGAGTTCATATTATTTATTGATAAATTTAATTATTTTTTTTTAAAATAATAAAATTTGAATATATATAATGACCAATCAAAATCAATCACATGATTTATATAATGACTGATTTGTATTAGTCATCACATGCATCACATAGATGATATTGATTGGTCGATCACCCATGCCAAAAAAAGGTCTAGTCACATGATAACCTATAAAATTCTTAAAGTTTATTTAAATTTGTATATAGTAAAATTGATCAAGATATATTTTTTGTTAGTTTAAATTCATATGGGCGGATTTGATGCACAAAAAAAAAAACAATAATTTTGGCCATGGCTAGCATAATTCAGCTCAGTTTATAGTTATTTACTTTTTAGAGGAGGCACCTAAAGCAGAGGCAAATCATGTGATCAACACTAATCAAATTATAGAATTTTGATAATCATTAGCAAAGCAAAACAAGAAATAAAAGCAAAATACAAAAAATGGCAGTTTGAAACTATCTTAACAGTTAATCAAAAATGTCAAGAAGGCAATTTTGTTTATATATAACTATTTAAAACCTAATCTACTCTAATATAGAATGACTCTAACCCTAAAGTTAATTGAAAAAATTATTAGAAAAAAATTCAGCTACTCTACTGCATTCTAATGCCAGGATGGTGCTAAAAGAACAAAATTTTGCATAGAGTTAGCTCTAAAAATGCAAGAAATCATACTAAAAGGGCGAAAGCCCTAATACTGAAAAAAAGAATATAGAGCTAAATATAGGCAAAACCTATGATAAATGCAATATGATTTATGATACTAGGTTAAAACCCATTGCCACAGGAGACAAATAGAACATAGCTCATAAAAGCTCTGTTTCTTTATTAAATATGAAACAAGAGCAAGAACAGAATATAGATACAGCTAATAACAAGTCTGTGAACTGGTCAGAAGATGTGGACTTTGAGCTTTCTGTAGGGGAAACCCAACAGATATGGGCTCAAGTTCCTTTGATGAAAAAGAAAATTCACTGGGGAATATGGCAAAACTTTTTAGAAAAACTGCAGAAAATCCTGATGTAATGGATTCCATCATGCAGGAGAAAGTTCTGAACCCAAATTTAGGT
Source organism: Gigaspora rosea (assembly GCA_003550325.1). Taxonomy (NCBI): domain Eukaryota; kingdom Fungi; phylum Glomeromycota; class Glomeromycetes; order Diversisporales; family Gigasporaceae; genus Gigaspora; species Gigaspora rosea. The sequence continues at coordinate 51,525 of QKWP01000195.1, read as the reverse complement.
ACAGTACAAATTTAATAAATCCGCAGCAACAGGAGGAAGATCTGAACCCAAATTTAGATACAAATTTAATAAACCCTAAAAAATAAACCTCCAAAAGTGCACCAATGGTCTAGCTTGCTTACTAAAATTAAAAAGTGGCAAGGCGTCATATTCTAACTTTGCTCCCAGAGATAAAATTCATTCAAAAAATGATAATGTTTTAATTTTCAACATTTAAAATTTGGAGAATATTTCAATTAATAATATTGTAGTAGTATTATATGCAAAAATGAGAAACAATTTGATTGCTGCTAGACCATACTACAAAAGAAAGAAATATTTTTATCTCAAGTATTTTTCTAGTCAAGAAAACAACAACTGTATACCATATAGAGAATTGTTATTTTTAAACAAATACTTTTAGAGTATATTCCAGTTAATCTTAGATATAGTTTTATTCTAGTTAGGTTATGAAACATCCTGATAGAACCTAAAGATTGTATTTCAAATTTGATTAAAGAGGCTACTGAAGATTTTGGAAAGATTTTTTTAATAAAACCTATGGTTTTCGAAGGCACACTGGTTTGCACAAATCAATGGATTGTTATATTTGAGATGACTAATGACCCAGATCTTATAGAGAGAATTTCTAGATATACCCATATATGAGATCAGAAAGTTATACTGGAATAGAAAAAGACCCCAAACTCTGTTTTTATTGTAACAAAGAAGGCTACATTAAGAGGGAATGCAAAGAACTTAAAAAATTGATTGAAATTGACAAAGACAAAAGGAATGTAGATTATAGGCAATCATCCAAACCAAGTACAAAATCAAACTGAAATAACAGAATCAATAACCTACAGTACAAATAATCTATACATTGCAGAAACAACAAGCATAGAAGATAATGCCAAAGAGGAGAATTGATGTGTGATAAAGATAGTGAAATCTCTGAAGAAGAATCAAATAAAGAGATATCTAATAATTGATTAGATAAAAAATACACAGGGTAGAAGAATCTTTTGCATACACCTGAGAGCGAAAAAGAAAAGATGGTTAATGCAGAAAATGTAGATTCAATAAAAGAAATTGAAGCTAAAAAGGTAGCTTAAGAATACAAGAAAGGTAACAAAATAGAAATAGTAGTAGATATACATGCAGCATCAAAACTGATGACAGACAAGCAGTGTATAAAATCTGAAAAAATATTTTTGTGCATATGTGCATATTGGAAAAAATTATTTTGTGCACACTTTAAAAATTTGTATATAAAATTGTGCACAACCTATATATTAATTAAGAACAATTTTTGTGCACATGTGCACATTCAATTTAAAAATTGTGCACATTGTGCACATAAATTTTATTCACTGCAAATGAGGATGGATTTGTTCAAGTAATTAATAAAAAAATAAAAAAATAGTAGTGCAGCAATAGATAAAAGGCTTTTTCTATATAATAAGAAAGGATGATAAAGAAAAGCAGGGCCTCATCAGGTAAATAAATGATCCTGCAAACCTTAAGCATTATAGTAAAATATATAATTTTTTTTCTTTTTTTTATTTCTTATTTTTTAAACATATGCACAATACTATCAAAATAGTACTCTAAATGTAAAGGGTCTGAATAATAAACAAAAATTTTTTAAAAGACTATAATTTTGTTAAAATCTATAAATTAGATTTAATTTTAATTCAGGAAACCAATCTTTATAATTATGCTATTAGGAATTTTCTTGCACAGCAATAGGTCTTAAACTTTTATTGGATATCCAAAATAGCAATCCTGGCAGGAAAAAAAGAAATTAAGTTTGAAGAGATAAATGAACTGTATAATGAACAGATTTTATCAGCAGATTTAATTTTAGACAATATATATGCTGGGTTACCAATATATATGCTCCATATAATGTTGAAGACCATGTCTCTTTTTTTAATAACTAGGACCCACAGTTAGATGAGGAGGCTATTAATATTATAGCTAGAGATCTTAATGTGAACCTAAATTCATATGAAAATAGAATTAGCCAAGCTGAACTATATAACAATCCCACACGTGGCATTTTAAGGCAGAAGATGCAAGAGTTTATAGACACAGCAGAGATAATAGGGCTTAAGCCCTTTCTTATTTTTTATCATAAAACTTAGGAAAAACCACTTAATGGCCACTTGTCTGAACTATATTTTTATTGATACTAATCATATGCAATTTTGTAATAGTATAGCTACTAGATACAGAAATTCAAATTATTTATAAGCAGAATGCAAACAGTACTTCAATCAAGAATACTATAAAACAACATTCTGAAAATTTGACAAGAGATGCTGGGAACAATACAAAAATTAGAAGAGAAGTGAAAGAGGAGTTATGCAATATTAAAGATTTAGCTAATTGGGACTGTTATAAATGCATTATCCAATCAATTATAAGGGCATATAAACTGCAAACAGCACTAGAAAATAAAATTCAAAAATTGCATAAGAGGCTAACTAAGGTAAATGAGAAGATTATATGTAATAACAAATATGAAGACCTACGAGTAGTAGCAGAGAACATAAGTCAGCAATTACAGGAGAAACTATCATTATTAGCAGAAAAGTGACAAACCAGATCAAAAGCAAAATGGGTAGTACATAGAGAAAAGTCTATGAAATACTTCTTTATGTGTTACAAAACAAAATTTTCATTAACACCTACTACTAATATTAGAGATCCAAATAACCCAAAGAATGAAGAGCCAAGTACTGCTCTGTAGTACATTTATAATAATTTTGAACAACTTTATATAACAGAAATTTTTAATAGAAAAGCTGCGAAAATCTTAACCAGAGGCTCCTACAAATATTGTTAGTTCAAAATTCTAGGTTTGTTAAAGAAATCTTCAAAAAAAATTTTCACTGTTATAGATATGCTAGCCAACAATAAACCCCTGAAATGACAGTCTTAGTTATGAATTCTACAAGCTAGCAAAAAAGGAGGTTCTTCCAATACTATTAAAGTTGTTTAATATGGTATTTGAATCAGAAAAAATGCCAATTTCATGGAGTCAGAATGTTATTATAGTGTTATTATACTTATTCCCAAGAAAAAAGACAATTTGGAGGAAGTTAGTAACTAGAGACGATTATACTTACCAACTGTGATATGAAAATATTTATAAAAATTATGGCGAACTGTTTGAATGCAATATGTGCAGATATTATCAGCTCATATTAAAGAGGATTTGTGACTAGAAGATCAATATGGGATGTGACCCTGGACATGCTAACAGTAATGAAAAATCAAACTAACTAGTCTAGCATCATTGGCTTCTTATTATAGATTAGCAGAAAGCCTTTGATAGAGTCAATCATAGTTATTTGAAATAGTACTAAATAAAATAAACTTTGATATGAAATTTATTAATGTAGTTAATATATTATTTTCATCCCAACAAGTGTATATCACAGATGCAGAGTTGCTTTTAGAACAATTTCAGGTTGAAAGGGAGGTTTGACAAGAAGACCCATTGTCCCCACTTCTTTATATACTAGCTATAGAACCTTTACTAAGACGTATACATGAAAAGATTGATAGTATTAATGTTAAAAATCAACTTTTTAGGATTGTTGCGTATGCTGTTAATTTGTCTATAGGTATTGGTTCAGATAGTGATTGGTTTAACTTTCTAAAAATAACTAAAACTTACGAAGCTGCATCAAATGCTAAAGTAAACAAATCTAAAACAGTATTAATGCCACTTACAATAAAAGCACAGGAATATAAGTTACTCGGTAAATATAATTTTAAAAGAGGGCAGAAGATGATTCAATCATGATACTTGGGTACAAAGTAGATAGTAGAGGTAATCCAAAAAAGCATTTATAGGAGGATTTAGCTCATGTGATCCAAAACAAAATCAAAATTATGGAAAACAGAAATCTTTCATTAAGAGGTAGAATACTAGTATCCAAGGCACTTTTAATCTCTAAGATGTGGTATCTTGCAAACCTCACTCCTCCTAAGAGAAAGCAGTTATATGTGTTTAATAATATGATTAAGGAATGGGTTAAAAACTGGTCGAGAATGCTCCCAAGGTACACAATCTTTCAGCAGGGGTATAACCAAGGAGGCCTAGCATCCCCAATTTTGAAAGATATTCTGAATGCTAGACTGATTACAGTGCTGATAAAGCTTCTAACTGGTGATAGTTTTTGGGTAAAAGTAGAGAGAGCTATAGTCACTGAAGAATTACAAAACAAAAGAGACATAGGGATTAAAGAAGCACTTAATAGTAGGTTAACCACAACCAAAGAATGGCCAGAGAGGTGGCGGCCATATATATTAGCATGGAATAGGCTTGAAAGCCAAGTACTTGGAGAGGGTAATGGACCATGGGACCCAGGGGAACTTAGCATAGGAGAAGCAGTGTGGTAGATACTCAGAAAAAAAAGCTACAGAATACCTACACATCAAAGACAACTGTTCCTCCAACCAGATGGATCAAGTCAACTGGATTAAGGAAAAATCGACTATTAATAGAAAAAAGGATGTTGTCTAGAGGTTGAAACTTCGGGCACTCCCCCTTGGATACCGATTACTACATATCAATAGAGAGGAAAATGGTGACTGCACCGCATGCCTGGGTGAAACATGGCAGAATGATATGGACTGAAGCAAACATGGCGTCGAAACGAAACCTACCCGAAACTAGTTTCGGAAGTGTTCTAATCCGAAAATAGTTTCGGATTTTTTTAAAAAAATCGAAACTCTGAAACCCGAAACCCCGAAACTATAATCCGAAACCCAAACCTATAATCCGAAACTCAAAAATTTAATATTAAGCCTTTACAATTTATTAAATAAATTATAACATTATATAGATCATTTTTTTATTTATGTTTTTTTCACTGCCTCGGTTTGTTCGGGTTTTTTTAAAGCTGGTCAACTTTATTTTTAATATCATACCGTTATTACAATTGATTTAAATTTCTAGGGCGATAGAAAAAATTGCCAATGATGAATCGATAAGTATTTTTGATGACTCTTGATACCAACAATTTATTTAATTCTGCGGTAACTTATTAATTATATCATTAGTAGATATGGACTTACTAATTATTTATTATTACTTGATATTGTATTCATGTTTTACGTAGTAAGTAAAAAAACTGATGCTTGCAAAAGCAATCTTGATTGTCAGAATATAAACTCCAGAATTACATCTTTCATGTTATACTTGTGAATCATAACAACAAAAAGGACTGCACGCATGCATTCCGGCTCAAATAGCGTTGGATATTCAAACTTCATTGTATTCTTTAAGGAGAGATATAACATACATCAATGCGATTAATGTATATTGAAGAGATACATAGCATACATCAATGCATTTGAAAGAGATATACTGTATAATACATTACGGCTGTTTTCATAATTTCTAGACCACCTAAAAATTTTTTCGTTTCCCGAAACCTCTTCGATCCCGTTCTAAGAATCACCTACCTTTTCGGAAACTACTTCGCTGTCTCCGTATCGAAGTTACAAGCACAGCGAAATAGTTTCCGAAAAGATAGGTGATTCTTAGAAAGGGATCAAGGAGGTTTCGGGAAACGAAAAAATTTTTAGGTGGTCCATAAATTATGAAAACAGCTGTAATGCAATAAATGTATATGGAAGTTTGGGTAGTTTTTGGTGTTCAGGTGAGGTTTCGGGTTTCGAATGAGGTTTCGGGTGTCGGGTGAGGTTTCGAGTTTCGGATAAGGTTTGGAAGTTATAAGCCGCGGCCTGAAACTTTTGGATTTGGCACAAAAGGATTTCGGTGCCAACTTTGGAGAGAATAAACAAATAAATTATTGATGTTTTGGCAGTTTCGGGGTTTCGGTTGAGGTTTCGGGTTTCGGTCGAGGTTTCGGGTTTCGGTTGAGGTTTCGAGTTTCGGGTAAGGTTTCGGAAGCTATGATCCGAAACCCGAAACTTTCGGAATCGCCAAAAAAGGTTTCGGTGCCATCTCTGTCATAAACCGAGTGATTCATAATCGATTGATTTATTGATATATTGACTTATTATTTATTTCATATTTATTATTACATAACCCTCTTCCCATTTGCTGCAAACCCGTCTCATTCTTTCACCCTGAAATATTTGTTATCCATCTAACCTGATATCCCTTTAGAGGGTAATCACTGATGTACGTACCGTAAACTGCCGTATACAAGACCCGCTAGATATTAGACCCCCTATGTACTAGACCGGGCGTGAAACTCAAAATCTACAATAACCAAATGCGGTTTTTTTTCAAATATCTAGGCTGCCCACTATGAATGAAAAATATGCATCTTTTTAAAATTTTCCTTCTAATGGTAAAGACTCCAAAGACTCTCCACTAGATCCGGGTCTTTTATACGGCAGTTTACGGTACCTGGCTTTAGCCATCTCCCTAAAAAGGAAACCACCGGCGATTTTCTAATTTTGTTTGTCCCGAATTTAGTGATAAAAAATTTCGCTAACGTATCCCTAAAAAATGGTGAGCTGAAATCCTATGATCAAAATTAAAAGCTTATGTTTCTTTCGCTTCATTGGATTATAGTTTGGGTTGAACTTTGAATAATTTCGCCCAGTAAAAAAGTATTTGTATTAAAATTGGTAAATAATTTAACTTTTAATACAATTATGAGCATTCATACAATTTTTGTTACTGCATTAGTAATAATTTGTAATAAATATGTAGTATGAAAATTATAACAAATTAAATAGTTATGAGCTAAAGATTTATTACAAATTATTTACAAATTCTGTAACAACAACTATATGGATACTCACAATTGTATTAAAATTGTTAAATTATTTCACAATTTTTGTACAAACACTTTTTACTGAGTATTCGATGGAGTAGAAACGATGGCATATGCAATAAATATATATTGTATACGCCATATGTTTCTACGGTATCTCTAACATCAAATTCTTGCATCTTGAAAATATGCACCAGGATTGTGTGCCATAGCTATGGCTAGTGATAAAGTAAAACTATAAGTGATAACATTAAATCTATAATATGCTTAGATATTATACTACAATCAACTCTTGATATAATGAAATGTTAGTTCTAGCTGTGAATAAAAAAAGCTTGCTATATGAAATTACTATGTTTTTGTTATGAAACCATACATAGTCTTTTTATACTGAATTAGTTCATCATATTGTAAATTTAACGATCTTTAACTCCGCGAGGGGTCAACACAACCCAAGCATGAAAATAGTGACATTTTTTTAAACTTGACAGAGCAAGTTAAAATGGCTGTATTTGTCATGTTGGTTGGTTTGTAGCCCCTCTGCGGCAAGTTTTTTACTGAGGGGCAAAGCCCCAACGCCCTCAACACGCACGCATTAGGCGGGGTTTTTCCTAGTCTTTAACCTCAAAAATGAGCGATTAGAAGGATAATTTTTAGTATTGGAAGAGTAAATTTCAGTTCAAAAATCAGAATTATTACTTAATTACATTTTCACTTGAGCTAATTGGGAATATTTTTCTTGCCACCCTAGATAAGGAGAGAATAAAATAATATATTATGGTAGGAAGACAAGTCAATGTTTATCTGAAAGAAAAAAATTACGAGGCGGTGCGGAAAATGGTCGGGCCACGACAAATAAGTCGTTATATTGACCGAGCATTAGAAGAAAAGTTGGGAAAAGACCAAGCCAAAGAACGAGAACAATTTCAGCAAAAATTAAGAGCCGCTTATATGTCAGTAGCCCAAAATAGAAAAATCCAAAAAGAACTAGAAATTTGGGATGAGGCAGTCGACGATTACATCAATAAAAAGTAATGGAGAAAATAGCTAAGAAACCACAGCGAGGAGAAATTTGGTTAGTGAAGTTTAAGAAAGCCAAAGAAACTCCTAAAACTTTCAGCCCTTGTTTGGTGATTAGTAATAATACTCAAAATGAAGCAGACGATTTGATAGTAGTGGCTCCAATAACTACTGACAATATTACTCATGTTGAACCTTTTGAAGTCTATGTTAAAAACACGCCTGAAACTGGTTTAGACGAGCCGAGCAAAATCCAATTCACTTATCCTATTACTATTGATAAAGAGTTGCGTTTAGTGGGTCAAAAGTGTTTAGGAATAGCCAGCAGAGGAATAATGGAAGAAGCTAAAATAGCCTGACAAATTTCTTTTGATGTGGAAAATTGATAAAAGGATTGTTAACTCGCTTTTCCCCTTTCGTTCACTTGCCTTTCTAATTCGGCGACTTTTTCTTCTAGTAGTTCATTTTTTTTCTCTAATAATTCAATGGCTTTTCTTTCTTTCCCGTTAATTCTTTCTATTTCGTAAATTTCTTTTTTGATTTTCAGTTTTCATTTCTCTATATACAAAGAATAACCAAAAGACAAAGGAAGCAAAATAACTACTATTCAGCAGCAAGGATCTCAATTTATTCCCCACAATTGCATTTGCTTTGTTTTTCTTTTAGTTTTGCAATCTCTTCTTTTAAGTCCTCAAACTCTTTATTGGCTTCCTCGGCTCACTTAATTGTTTGATTGGCAAAATCTCCCAAATTGGGAAACCATTTATTTCTAAAATCGGCTCCTAAATCGAATGGCATAATACTCATTATAATTACTCGAATACAAAAATAAGTATCTCGTCTTTGTTGAGTTAAGTTTTTTTTGTAAACAAGGGTAGGTGTTAATAATTGCCTCTTTCTCGTGTTTTATATTGGTTTTCACCCTTATATTTTTTCTCCGGTGATAAAAGATACACGAAAGCAAAAAAGACGGTGAAAGATGGGCATATTTGGCACTTAATACAACATTATTATTCCACAATTACGCAATAGGCGAAGTTGTTTTTAATTCATTAAAAAGGAAAGAAAAATTTTTAGATAAGGAAAGTGGGTAAAATTAAATTATCATAATGGAAAAAGAAAAGGAAATCAAAAAAGTAACGGCATGAAGTGTAGCCAGATATCTTTTGTTTGTTAATATTTGCGATTTAATTTGATTTATAATTTATAAGTATTTATTAATAACATATAACTTTATTCATTATATTGATTACATTTCGGATGATAAATTAAAATAATACGTTAGTTACTGTATATTTCCAGGGTTCATTATATTATTGGTCAACAAATTCTTCGGTCAAACTGGTCCGGTCAATTGATATATAAAAATAAAATATATATATATTATATATATTTAAATAATATTTTACCAATTTGGTAATACTAAACTCTTTGACCAACTGGTCAGATTAGGCAAATTGATCTTGTCAAGTTTGACCATTAAGCAGTCCGTGCCAACTCAGTATATTATACTAAATATTCTAAATTATTATAGCCTTATTTCTATATTTGGATTGTTTGATTTTAATTTGAAATTAATATTATTATCGTAAAGATTCAAATGAGTTAAGGTGGTATTCTTACAGAGCGCATCTACTAATTCCTTTTCTCCTTCTGATCCAAGAAAATTAGATGCAATATTTAAATCTTTTATGGTATTATTCTTGCAAATTGCATTTGCTAGTGCTTTTACCCCAGTTATCCTAAGATTATTAGAACCAAGATTCAAAGAAGTCAACGTATTATTCTTACAAAGTGCATCTAATAATGCTTTTCCTCCTTCTGATCCAAGATAATTACTATTGAGATCCAAATATGTTAACGCAATATTCTTGCATATTGCATCTGCTAGTGCTTTGCCGCCTTCTGATCCAAGATTATTATGTCCAAGGTTCAAAGAAGCTAGTGTTCTATTATGACAAAGTACATTTCCTAAAGCTTTTCCTCCTTCTGTTCCAATTTCATTATAGCCAAGATTCAAAAAAGTCAACTTAGTGTTCTTAAAAAGTGCATGAGCTAGTGCTTTTCCTCCTTTTGATCTAAGATTATTACTCCAAAGGCCCAAAGAAGTCAGAGTAGTGTTTTTGCAAAGCGCATTCGCCAACGCTTTTCCTCCTTTTGATCCAAGATTGTTACCATTTAGGTCCAAAAAAGTTAGTGCAGTGTTTTTGCAAAGTGCATTTGCTAATATCTTTCCTCCTTCTGATCTAAGATTATTATGACCAAGGTCCAAATAAGTCAGCGTGCTATTCTGATAAAGTGCATCCGCCAAAGCTTTTCCTCCTTTGATCCAATTCTATTATAACCAAGATGCAAAAAAGTCAACGTAGTGTTTTTGCAAAGTGCATCTGCTAACGTTTTTACACCTTCTGATCCAAGAATATTAAAATTAAGAGTCAAAGAAGTCAATGTGCTGTTCTTGCAAAGAAACATTGCCAACAATTTCCCCTCCTCAATACCAATTTGACTATTACTAAGACCTAAGGACTTTAAGACAGTGTTTTCATAAAGAGCATCCAATATTGTTTTCATTCCTTCATACCCAAGTTGATTATATTGAAGATTCAAAGAAGTTAATGTAGAATTTTTATAAAAGATCTTTACTAATACATTTATTGCCTTAAATTTAAGATCACCGCTGATATTATATAAATCCAAAGTGGTAATAGTAGTGTTTTTATAAAGATTTTCAAATATTATTATTTGATCACAGATGGTTCCATTAAGGCTTAAATATTTAAGATTTTTACTAATTCGTAAAAACATTGCAATTAAAGAACATTTAACAGCGTTTTCAAGTTTATAACCTGTTTTATGTTCTTTATAATAAAACCAATTTTTAACCCCATCATATAAATAATGACTAACAGATGTAATATAACTTGTATATTCAAATAATGGTTTTGGATAATTTGGAAGTGTAATACTAAAAGGAATTAATAGTGCTTGCTCTTCAGCATTTAAAGTTAAAAGGAGTATTTTTATAAGTCTTATATCTTTAAAATGTTTTTTTGGTTCACTCCACAATATGGGTATAATAATTCTACACCATCGACGATTTACAAGTGCACATGAAAATAAATTTTTATAATTAGGTAGGAGGTAATTAAATATTAAATAGTAACATTCATTAGGTAAAGTTATCATATTTGAAAAAATGGATAAAAATTTTACGCAGTACCCGAACTGAACAAATGTAGGATTTTTTAAGTAAGCAAATAAATGCTGTGAAACGTTGTCAAAAAAACTAAATTTAGAAATATGGAATTACTTACTAACGCTAATGCATTACGTGCTTCACGAGTAACACAACCTAAAAGGAAATTAAATAAATTAAGTGCGTAAAGATAGAAATTTAGGGTTAAAACGTTAATGTTAAAGGCTATAACGATAGGCTAGGCGTAAGTTAATTAATATACCAAGATCGGTTTAAACATCAGCTTTCGAGGCTTTCAAGTATTTCGCTTTTTTTTTTTCTTTTTTTCAGGAATAGTCAAAATAGTGCTTTCTGATTGGTCATTTTCTTTTAGGAGGTTTTTTTTTACAAAATAATAGATTAGTGGCCGTACGGGTTTTACTTATTTTCGCGAGTAACGCAAACCAAAAAAGGAAATTACATTTTTTTTTAAATGGTTAAGGCGTTGATATTGTGACAGATTTGTGCTTATTACTATGATTTTTTAATTAAGCACAAAGATCGCTCACCTTTCGCATGTGTTAATATTCTATCAAAACTTGTATGCTGATAATCCATTTCCTTTTATGAGTTTCATTAATCGCTAAAATTAGCTCGTGCCATATTTCCAGTAACTGGATTTTGTGGCAAACAAAGTTCAATTCCAGACTTTTGATTTATTTTTAGCTCTTTATTATAGATTTTTCGCATAAGCAAGTCACATTTTTGAATTCAATTCGTAGGTTAAATTTTGAAATTATTATATTTGTAGTCATCGACTAATTAGAATCCAAAATATCAAAATCAGTTAGAAAACGTCAGACGATGGTTTTTCCTCGACTATTCCCCCATTTGATCTAAGATACTTGATAAATTCAGGATACAGGTATTCCTTTTATTCAAATCGTTATATATGTTGAAAAATCTAAAATTTTGGAATCTTATCTAAATTAAGGTTAGATTATAATTAAACTAGTGCGACGGGTGGCGCATTCGCGCCACCCATCTTATTCAGCATTTTTAATTATATTAACTATTGCAAAAAATTCTATAATTAAATCACATTAGCCAATATTACAATTTGGTTTTTAATATAATTATGTAAAACATTCAGTTATAAACTAAGTTGCAAATATGGTATATTCAATGGTTAAATTTTATTATATTTATATTTTTGATATGATTTAATCATTACAGTTTCATTTGTAGTGATGGGGAAAATGCGCATTAATGCACATGTTATATAAAATGTACATGATATAATTTTTGGAATTTATATCTTCCTTCGGAAAATATCAGATACACACTCAAATTTTTACCCTGATCTTGCTCTTTTATGTTAATTCATTTTCTTTTCGGAATTTTTTTAGACTTTTGCATCTATGTTTCCTTAATTGATTGGAATTAACTTTGTGTAGGCTTAAATGTGAACATTATTCTATTAATTTACAGTAAATTAAAAAAAAAGAAAAAAAAAAACTATTGACCGGCCCAAGTTTTCAGGTTCTATGTAATGCAAAACAAAAAATCAATTTGTGTGGCCTTAGACTTAAGGTTATGCAAAGTTTATTTTCGTTTTTGCATTATAGCCAACTCATTTTTTAATTTTTCAGATTTTTTTTTTAGACCCGATTGTGCCAATTGCTTGATTTTTAATATTTATTTTTTTTTCCTCTGGTGTTACATGAACATGATGGCAACCTTTCCGATAGGACTGATGGAAAAAAATGATTGCTGACTCAATTTTTTGATTCCTTGTTGTGTAAAATTTACAATTAACCTTGCTTAATTTAGATATGAACATTATTATATTCTATTATTTACAGTAAATTAAAAAAATGACCTGACCGACCCATGTTTTCAGATTCCATGTAACGTGTAAAATGATTGCATTGGGTGTTGCTGTGGGAGCAGTTGGTGGTTTCCCGCATACCACGGCAAGCAGACTGAGCGAAGAGATAAAACTACACAAAGTTGATTTTCATTTTGCATTACATGCAGACCCATTTTTTCAATTTTTCAAAAAAATTTTTTTTTTAGATCTTAATTGTTCCAATTGTTCGATTTTTGACATTTATTTTTTTCCACTATTTTTATCCAATGGAGATCTTATTTCTCATAAATGTTCGATAGGTTTGGCAGTAAAAATGTAATTGCTGACCTACTTTTTGATTCCTTGTTGTGCAAAATAAAAATTAGCTTTGCATAACTTTATATGTGAATATTATTCTGTTAATTTAACAGTAAATCAAAAAAAAAAAGACCGACCGACCCATGTTTTAGGATTCCATAACAAAAAATTAAATTTTATACTAATCCCCAAAAAAGTTAATCAAGTGAAAAAAGGTGGCGTAAAAACTCTTAATGCAAAACAAAAAATTAACTTAGCATGACCTTAGGAATTATGATAAGATGTTAATTGGAATTAACTGTTGTTGTTTCTATCTAATTTGATGTTAAATACTTACTGACTATTGCTGTATTGTGGAAATTTTTAAAAAAATTTACTAATTGTACTATAATTTGGTGTTGTCATGGCTCAGGAGTAGGGGCTCTGAAGTCCGGGTCCGGGCGGACCCAGACTCAAACCCGGACTCGATCCATAAATTTTGGAAATTTCGAACCGGACTCGGACCTGAACCTAAAGTACCGAACCCGAACCGGACTCAAACATGATTATAGGTTCAGTCCGGGTCCGGTTCGAAGTTCGTGAACCTGTCCGGGTCCAGGATTAGCAGTAAAAAAAAGATGAAGTTTACAGTACTTTGTACATTTTATTCTAACTTACGTATTCGTCAAGTGTCATTAGTGGCCAGACAAAGAAGATCTAGGTGTATTTCAGAAATAAATAAGAGTTTAAAAAATCTTATTTGTGTATCAAAATTTTGAAATCAGAAAATGAAATGGAAGTATTTAGAGATTCCCATTTGACGAAATTATGCCAATCAACAAACTATTTTTTTAAAGTAGAATACAGTTTGTTTGTATAGTTTTGTTCTAATTCGGTATTTCTGTACTTTTCTTGTAAGATACTTGTTTTCTATATTTGGGGTTTCCTTTTTTTTATATATTATTTTAATTAAAATAAATAAAAATTTTTTCTTAGTTACCGTGAAAATACTTGATCAAAGATCAATCTGTCTTTATCTGCANGTCATACGTACTGTACATACGTTTGTACGTCACATTATCATGCTTATCCGGGTCACCCGGTTAACGATAGCTATGACCCGGTTGACAGGTGTTAACCGGGTTACCCGGGTAACGCTTATACGGGTACAAGCTCTATTAGACTTGTCATGCAAAGTTTATTTTTCGTTTTTGCATTATAGCCAACTCATTTTTTAATTTTTCAGATTTTTTTTTTAGACCCCGAATGTGCCAATTGCTTGATTTTTTAATATTTATTTTTTTTCCTCTGGTGTTACATGAACATGATGGCAACCTTTCTGATAGAACTGATGGAAAAAATGATTGCTGACTCAATTTTTTGATTCCTTGTTGCGTAAAATTTACAATTAACCTTGCTTAATTTAGATGTGAACATTATTCTATTCTATTATTTACAGTAAATTAAAAAAAATCTGACCTGACCGACCCATGTTTTTAGATTCCATGTAACGTGTAAAATGATTGCATTGGGTGTTGCTGTGGGAGCAGTTGGTAGTTTCCCGCATGCCACAGCAAGCAGACTGAGCGAAGAGATAAAACTACGCAAAGTTGATTTTTCATTTTGCATTACACGCAGACCCATTTTTTCAATTTTCAAAAAAAAAATTTTTTTTAGATCTAAATTGTTCCAATTGTTCGATTTTTGACATTTATTTTTTTCTGCTATTTTTATCCAATGGAGATCTTATTTCTCATAAATGTTCGATAGGTTTGGCAGTAAAATTGTAATTGCTGACCCTACTTTTTGATTCCTTGTTGTGCAAAATAAAAATTAGCCTTGCATAACTTTATATGTGAATCTTATTCTGTTAATTTAACAGTAAATTAAAAAAAATGACCGACCGACACATGTTTTAGGATTCCATAACAAAAAATTAAATTTATACTAATACCCAAAAAAGTTTATCAAGTGAAAAAAAGGTGGGGTAAAAATTCATAATGCAAAACAAAAAATTAACTTAGCATGACCTTAGGAATTGTGATAAGATGTTAATTGGAATTAACTGTTGTTGTTTCTATCTACCGGTAGTTTGATGTTAAATACTTACCGACTATTGCTGTATTGTGGAAATTTTTAAAAAAATTTACTAATTGTTCTATAATTTGGCGTTGTCATGGCTCAGGAGAGACGTTATGAACTTCGCTACCAATTTAACCTTAAGCGTGGACTTTAGGATATTTGAAGAAGATAATTTTTATATTATTAAGCAAGTGATTTATTTATTATTCGTTTTGAGTGTTTTTCAAAGATTCTCTAAAAGATTTTTTTTCTCTTTACATGTAGCGAACCTTTATGTACAATAACCTATTCACCAAAAATGAGGTAAGATATATGACAAAGAATGTGGTAGTGGGAATTCACCATGCAGAAATATAGTAATTGTTACTCGAAATGTGTAATAAGTTGATAGTGACAATGTAATAATGCTTACTATAATGTCGGAAGAAATGTAGTAATATTTAAGTCATCAGGGTTTATTAATTTTACATTTTCGTAGAAATGGATTTTTACAGGGCTATCCCCAAATTTCCGGGTCAGAAGCGTCGGATCTAGGTCAGCGTTTATCCCAAAATGTTAGCAGATTCTATAGCAAAATTATCAGTTGGGCATTTTTTATTTAACGAATGGATATGATTTCATTAGTAAAATTTTTTATGATTTTGGGGCAAAATTGATCAATTCCGATTCAGCCGACTATGGTTTCGATGACTCCGTCACATCCCGACCCGGAATTTTGGACCCTCTTAGAAATGTAGTAATAGGTCGGAAATTGCATCATACGGCGATTGAATCGGCTGATTTTGTTAGGTGACAAAATTTCTTGTGACACTGTAAAGAATTTCATATGTGGTTAAGGTTGATTTGGAATTATCATGATTAACAATTGCTAAGAATTTGAATTGTGATGACATCCTTGATCATAGTTCGGGTTGTATAATAGCTTGATCATATTGCTACATTAGTTTTAGCACACTGATCACATTTTGATATATCTATGATTCTATAACCAATGACCAATGAAATCGGTAAAGCATAAATAGCTTGATCATATTGCTATATTAGTTTTAGCACACTTTGATCACATTTTGGATATAATTGTGATTCTATTGGTTGGTAGATCGACATAAAAACTACGAACTATTTAAATCGTAGTAATTATTAGATAATCTGGACATCAAAATTTCCCACCAAAATTTACAAAAAATGGAAAAATCTAGAAATCAATCATCTAAATCTTCAGCGGAATGTAATTGTTTTTTTAGTATTGGCTAATATATTCAATATTTTTTATTAATATCTTTTTTTATCTATTGCGGTGTAATTGTTCTTGCTCTTGCATTTTCACTTGTATTTATCTTGCACTTGCATTTGAACAGAACCATTTTACAAAACGCTTTCAATTCGTGTGAAACGTTCTTTGGCTTAATCAGGCAATCAAAGAATAGAAGTAAATTTGGAAAATTCATGTTTCATGATTTTGAGAAAGCTTAAGGGCGTTAATAATCATTGCTGTGCCAATAAAGAGATAAGACACATGCTTGATGTATTAAGCATACGGCATTAAAATTATGTCATTACGACATTACTACATTACGTCATAATATTTAGGGTAATTAGTTATTCTACCGCCAACACTAATGAACCTGATCTGTGTGTAACGAAGATCAAGCTTATGGTATATAAAAAGATTACATCATTATGACAACATTCACATGTTTCGATTTACCCAATCAAATCAAGAATAAAAGACCAATCAGCGTGCAGATTTATGTCGATCCGAGTGCAAATTATTTTAGATTGTTTTTAATAAGATAAATACTACTCAATAACAATATAATACTAATATTAATTTAATTATCGCTACTTGCTAAATGGATATTTGCGTCAATATCCTCAAAACAGCACTTCATATTTTCAAAAACAGCTTAGTACAACCGCACAATCAGACGGTAATCAGGCAAACCGCGATAATTAATTCCAAAATCAACATACTAGCATATACTATTCTAACATATATCTTCCATAAACATTGATCATCTTATTGCTCATAGAAGTATAAAAATTAATAAAGTGGTGTGATAAAGAGGAACAAAAGAGCCAAAATTTACCACAATGCAAGAAATAGTAAAATAAAAAATAGTCCCTTCTTTGAACGAGTATTCTCTTTATTAGATGATAGTTACTTATTCTATTTGGCCAAAAATTTTTAATGCAAATGATTCTTAGCTGCAACATTTCAAAATTAAAGTCTTTTTTTTTTTTTTACTTAAATTTTTAAGCATAAATTTTTTTAAGTTTCAAATTTTCGTATTCAAAAATAAATTGTGAGGATTTATAAATATTAAAATTTTCTGGCAAGTATAAACTTTTAAATACAACTCGTTCTCATTATCATGAAGTTAATAAAGTGGCAAGAGAATTATTAGTAAATTCACCATATTAAGAGAATTTTTTATTACTGGTTTTAAATTTAATATCACAATGTCAGAGTTTTACTATAACGAGAGTAACTTATATTTTTGTACATTTTAGTCTCAGCAGTTTCTATACCATACTGCAAAAAAAAAAAAAAGGCCAAGTTCGTTATTCTTTTAATTCTTGTCATGAATACGTTGTTTTAACAACAATTCCCAAAAACCGAATTAACTGCTGGAACAATTATCAGAAGAAAAAAAATCTTTGAAAAACGCATAGCTAAACAAAAATTTGAACTGGATAGATACTCTTAGAATTTTTTGTATTCCGCAAAAATAATTATTTCGAAAGACATTTTCATCATATAAGCAATGGAACGACCAAGCAATGATAATGATAAAATAATTTGAGCTAATACGATATTTACGGAATTTAAAAGGATGGTACCTGAACTAAAACTGTATGTATTTTAGTATGGAATGTAAATTACTGGTAACAGCTTTCTTCTGTTTGTTCTAGTAGCATCCTTTAATCTCATTGTGCTCATGTTACCTCCCAATTTAGACCTAAATTTTTTGCGAGTCCGAAAGATTATTACTTTCAGTGGACAGGTGTGAGAAAATAAAGCGAACATGATTCCATAGTATGGTTTTCACACTAATTAGATATAAAATTCAGTTCAAATGTACATGCTAAATGTTATTAAATATGTACGTATCCATTGAATCTTCACTATGGAAAACTCATTTTATTAAAATTGAAGCAGAAAATAGTTGTACGAAATTTTTGCAAAGAAATTTTTTGTTGAAATTCGAAAGTGGTTTTGTATACATAATTTTTAAGAAAATAATAAATTCTATAATCAACGTTTATTAAAAAAGATTTTTTTTAAAAAAAAAACAATATAAATATTAAATTATTTCTCTACATTTTTACTTAGATCATCATACATCAGCTAATTTGTAATTTTTGAAATATTGCATTCTTGATGTTAACCACCACCATATGTGCACCATATATGCGCTTTATTGATAGCCAGCCTTCTTATGAATTTGAAATACTTCATATTCATTTATAGTAAATTTTGATTCACAAATTGATGAAAAATTTTTATCAACCTGATATGTAGATGCTTTTCTAATTTTTTCAAATTTAGCGTTTTCAGTATAAGTACAACAACATCTATCAGGCTGATTTAAATCATAACCGCTCCTACCCATATAAAGTCCAGATGAAAAAGATGGACCATAACCGGAATTACAATAAATCACTCTTTCTGGAGTTAACGCACGACTTAAAATAGATTCTTGAGCTTCATTATTTTTCAATGAAAAAATAAAGCAATCATCACAATCTTTATAATGATATGTTTTCCGTGATTTATCCCATCCAATAGGATTATAACCACCAAGTATTTCATTAGTACTATCAACTTTCATTACTATAAGAACATTTATCCGTTTATTACATAAATTCCAAAACGAAGTAGGTGCAAAACCATCCCTCGATCCACGAAGAAGTAATTTAAATTCATATGGAATATTCATTGTAGAATAAGGTAGTTCTACATCGTCAATCCATGACGCAATTTCAGCTACATGTTCTTGATTTATAATAGCAGAAAATGGTTCTATTGATCCAGTTGGTGTCGAAATTAGATTGGGAGGAAGTGTTTGATTTGAATCTGAATCTCCATGAGGTGGAAGAGGATCTGAATCTCCACGAGGTGGAAGAATTTTAGATGGATCCGAAATAGCACGAAGAGGAAGAATTATTGAAGATATTGGTCGATTTGAATCTATAACTCTTTTCAAAATATCTTTCCAAAGGTTTTTATCTAAAATTTGTTGATATGGATATACTTTGTCAATAATATCATTTCCAGATATCTGAAAGTAACGAATATGAGGTAAACAATTTTTCAAAGATGTTTTCAAGGTTAGAAAATCTTCTTGTGACCAATCTTCAGGATCAGATTCCAAATTAGAATTTTGAGCAATTCCCCAATCAATAATATGATTCCAAATTTTTATTTCGTCCATTTGTAAATCATCACGTTTAATTAAAGAGACTAATGCATTTTCTTTAAGAGAAGTGAAGTCTTCAGAATCAAAAATTTTACTTGGATATTTTGCTACAATAGTGTTACACCAATTCTGTAATTCTTGAAGGTCATCGTTTTGAAAACTTGTATCATAAATTTTTGAAAAATTTAAACGAAGCCAGTGAGCCTTGACTTCAATTAAGTGAGATTCGAGAAAGTTGGCTAATTCATTAAAAAGAAGCTCATAAGAAATAATAGTAAGATCGAAAATAAATGGCGCATCAAGATTTTCTAACTCAACTAAACCCCCATAAATATATCTTTAAAATTAATTAAACTTAAGTTAATGATTTTTTAAAAAATATTTCAAATAGAAAAATCAGATAAAAAAAAAATATCTTACTTAATAATGATTTCAAATTGTTGAACAGAAATATGATCTAAATTTACCGTTTTAATATTTTTTTCATCCTTATTAATTTCTGCTAAAATACTATCAAAATACATAGAACGACATCTTAAAATATTTGAATGTGCTCGAAATGTCTTGGAATCTTGAAAATCACCAACATTAATGAACACATCAAAGCCTTCATTATCATCAAGAAGTTGAAGATAATTATTTGAAAGATTTTCAAAAAATTTTGCTGCCATTTTTTTTAATATCAAGCATGTACGAAAATGATTTCATTATAAAATTATTAGCTAAATAGAAAGCTGTTACACTACTTACGTATGTATCACAGAACACTACCTCAGACCTTAACATTACTGCATAATTATTAACTTGTTAACGACTTATAGTGTTTAAGAATAATTATATCCGATTTAATTTCGGTCGTGAAAAGGTTTATTATTATATTGCTCTTTTTGCTATCAAGCAACTATGCAGTTTCTTCTAAGCATCAATTAGCTTCTTTTTTTTTATATGTATTACATAGAATTAATGCATTGAATTACAACTCGAGCATAAAGGTTTACACAAATGTAAATATCTGCAGCCATAATTGACTTGAAATCCATTTATTTAATCCGATGCTTATGCCCTCATCCGAGATTTGATCTTTAAACTTATTGAAGTGTTTTAAACTTTCGTCAAAAATTGTAATTCTTGTTGAACGGAACCGGTTTGAAATCCAAAAACTGAATTGGGTGAGTTTAAACCGAATTTAAATCAGTTGAATGCAATATATATTTTCATAATAAACCCAAATTTAAACCTGATGTATCGGAATTTTACAACAGAATAAAAGTATTTACTATAATCTGATTTACTATTAAAATCAGGCTACTATTAAAACCGTATTGACTTTGAATTTCAAATAAACTGGTTCTGATCTCTAGTTGAGGAGTTAATTTCACACGATTTGTAAAACTGTATTTCCTACTAAATTAGAGCGTAAAATCACACAGATATAGAAAAACAATAATAAAGAACATATCATAAATATGGAAAAATTATAATAAAATACAGAAATATGTAATGATAAAAGCACATTTGATGTAACACCGCCAAAATTTGTAAGCAAACAAAAAATGATCCTTTCTAATTTAGGCACCATCACGCGATCAAACAAGTTAATCATTAATTCTGTAATTTCATAGCCAAAAAAATAAGAAACAAATAACTCAAATTCGTAAATATTTACCAGCAAACAGTAAATTAATTTAGAAGCATGAAAGCCATTAATCCATTCATATATTTAGGCCGTTCAAAGTTGATTATTAAGTTAAAGTCAATATTTTAGGCTCAGGCACCGGAGGATTTAACCAAACACAAGAATATTTGATCAAATATCATTGGTCAAAATTACCTCGGTCAATCATGTGATCTATAACTTTATAGTTCTGATCAGAGAAACCTTTTGTGGCGATTCCGAAAGTTTCGGGTTTCGGATTATAGCTCCCAAAACCTTATCCGAAACTCAAAACCTCAACCGAAACCCAAAACCTCGACCGAAACCCGAAAACTCAACCGAAACCCCGAAACTGCCAAAACATCAATAATTTGTTTGTTTATTCTCTCCAAAGTTGGCGCCGGAACCCTTTTGTGCCAAATCCGAAAGTTTCAGGCTTCGGATTATAACTTCCGAAACCTTATCCAAAACTCGAAACCCCGAAACCTCATTCGAAACCTGAAACCTCACCTGAACACCAAAAACTACCCAACTTCCATTTATTGCATTAATGTATTATATATCTCTTTCAAATGCACTGATATATGCTATGTATCTCTTCAATATACATTAATTGCATTGATGTATGTTATATATCTCCCTAAAGAATGCAATAAAATTTGAATATCCAGCAATATTTGGACCGAAATGCATCCAACAATTTATTGCATGCGTGCAGTCCTTTTTGTTGTTATGATTCACAAGTATAACATGAAAGGTATAATTTCGGAGTTTATATTCTGACAAGCAAGGTTGCTTTTGCAAGCATCATTTTTTACTTACTGCGTAAAACTGGATCAAGTAATAATAAATAATTAGTACGTCCATATCTACTAATGATAGAATTAATAAGTTACCGCAGAATTAAATAAATTGTTGAAATCAAAAGTCATCAAATACTTATCTATATAATGTTATAATTTATTCAAAAATAATTTTACATTTTGGGTTCATTAAAAATAAATCAACTTTACAATAATTTTTAAAGGCTTCAATATTATATTTTGAACTTCGGATTATAGGTTTGGGTTTCAGATTATAGTTTCGGGGTTTCGGGTTTCGGAGTTTCGATTTTTTTTAAAAAATCCGAAACTAGTTTCAGATTAGAACCCTTCCGAAACTAGTTTCGGATTAGAACCCTTTGAAATTAGTTTCGGGTAGTTTCGTTTGCCATGTTTGGTTCTGATACAGTGCGTATTATGGTTCGAAATAGTGTTTCGGGCGAAATTCCATTTTCAAAATCCGAAAGTCGAAACCGAAATGCTCCCAAAGGCGAAATAAATCTGTAATTTCCGAAATTTCAAAATGGGCGAAACTTCCGAAACCCGGCGAAACCGAAATGGCGAATCTCCGAAACTTTTTCGATTTTTTTTTTTTTTTACTTTTTTGGATTTCTATTGTTGTATTATTTTTCTTGTACCTAGAATTATAAGTTAATTCATAATTTATTTTGTAATTGCTAACATTTGATTTTCTCTATCTATTAATACAGTGCTTAGGCAAATTTGCTTGCCAAAACCAAAACGGGTGGCAATCAATTACTAGTGGGACAACGTGAAAAATTTTTGTTGATCCGCAGTAAATTTTCGGTAATTTCATTTACCGAAAATTTTATAGTTTTTCGATAATATAATTTTGCCCGAAATTATCACGGTATTGATTGTTTTGATTTTCGGACTGATCCGGGATGTTTTGTAACAAAACATCCCGGATCAGTCCGAAAATCAAAACAATCAATACCGTGATAATAATTTCGGGCAAAATTATATTATCGAAAAACTATAAAATTTTCGGTAAATGAAATTACCGAAAATTTACTGCGGATCAACAAAAATTTTTCACGTTGTCCCACTAATTTTGAAATCAGCTGTAATCGACAATCACTTCACCGACATAACATTTCACCGACAATTATTCACCGACAAGTTCATTTTACCGACAGTTTATTTCACCGAAGCTCATTTCACCGACAAAGTAATTCTGGTCATTGTCGTTAGGGTCAGGGTAGAGTTAGGGCTAAAGTTAGGGTGCTTTTTGAAAAGAAACTTGTCGGTGAAATGAACTTCGGTGAAACAAATTGTCGGTAAAATGAACTTATCGGTGAGTATTTGTCGGTGAAATGTTATGTCGGTGAAGTGATTGTCGGTGAAATAATACGAACCCGCCAAAACATAGTAATATGTGAAATATACATATGACGAATAATACTAGGTAAAATAACAATTTATATAATTTAAAAATATTTATTTAAAATTTACAGTATTACATATATTTAAGATAAAAAAATATATATAATTTTTTGCTCTATCTTAATAACTGGTTTG
This sequence comes from Gigaspora rosea, assembly GCA_003550325.1. Taxonomy (NCBI): domain Eukaryota; kingdom Fungi; phylum Glomeromycota; class Glomeromycetes; order Diversisporales; family Gigasporaceae; genus Gigaspora; species Gigaspora rosea. Next base: position 27,903 of record QKWP01000195.1, on the reverse strand, counting down.
TTTTATTTTAATTTAAGTTAATATTATTAATCCAAAGATTCAAATAAGTCAGCAAAGTGTTACAGTATTGAAAAGCGCGTTTTCCAATGCTTTTCATCCTTCATCTCCAATGTTATTATATTGAAGACCAAAATTTTTCAGCGTGGCATTTCTACATAATGCATCCGCTAATACTTTTGCCACATTCAAATTTATTAAAACTGAGATCCAAAGAAGTCAGTGCATCTGCTAACGCGTTTCCTTCTTTTGATCCAAAATTATTGCTACCAATACGCAAAGTAGTTAATGTGGAGTTCTTGTAAAGCGCATCTGTTAATGCTTTTACGCCTTCTGATCTAAAATTATTGGCACTAATATATTAAGTAGTTAACCTGATATTCTTGCAAAGTATATTTGCTAGTGGCTTCCTCCTTTTGATCCAGTATTATTATCATAAAGACTCAAAGTAGTCAACGTAGTGTTTTTACAAAGTGCATCTGTTTTTTGCTCCCCCTTCTGATCCAAGATTATTGCTAGAAAGATCCAAATAAATCAACGTGGTGTTTTTGCAAATATCCTTCCACCTTCAATACCAATCTTATCATCTTAAAGGTCTAAATGTTTAGGGCAGCGTTATCATAAAGAGCCTCTGACAATATATTCAATCTTTCAGACCCAAGATTATTAAGTTATTAGAGATAAGACTTAAGTTTTTAAGACTTTTATTAGTTCGTAGAAACATTGAAATCAAAAAAAATTTAATGGCATATTTAAGCTTATTTGTTCTATATTTAATATAACGGAGCCATCTTACAATTCCATGATCAAAATAATCATTTAATAGATGTAATATAACTTGAATATTCAAAATAATGGTACTGTATTGGGTGACTTGGAAGTGTAATATTAAAAGGAATAACAAAACCTCTCTTTAGTGTTTAGCATTAAAAGGATTTTTATAAGTCTTATATTTTTTTAAATGGTCTTCTGCTTTACTCCTCAATATTGATATAATAGTGATATAATAATTCTACACCATTAACGATTTACAAGCGCACAAGAAAAAATATTTTTATAATTGTCCTGGAGATTATTAAATATTGAATAATAGCATTCGTTCGGTAATGTATCTTTGAAGAAATGACGTACTGTACGTACGTACGTACGTACGTACGTATTACTGGTATAAAACCAATATGAATTGGTGAACCGCTGCAGAGAAATCCAAATTTGGTGGTCGGCTAAAGCGGAGCGAGGCTTAGGGTTACCTTTTTGATGCAGTTATGGTTTGAGTGTTATATAAATTGGTTTGTTATAAAGATTAGGACATAAATAAAGTCAACATGATAATCCAAGAAAATGAAAAAAAATTCAGTATATTATATTTTTAATTTGCAGTACAAATAATGTAACATATAATTTGATCGAAGATCAGTTAATATTATCATTAAATATATTTTTGTAAAAATTATGACATTAACATGTGGCGAGTAACTATTAAGCCAATAAACTAACTTTAATTGATGTGTATATTATATTATTATTCTGTACATCAAATTAAATTATCAATTTCATATTTATTTTTTAGCATCTAAAATCGTGGAATAAAGCCAAGCATACTGTAGTAAGGATTAATTTTTTTTTCTATTAACTAGCAACCAAGTAATATATTAGTTATTTCAATATACCGGTAGTTAAGAATTTAAAATAATTCTATTAAATAGCAATCAAGTCAATTTATTTTTCTTTTCAACACAGTACATAATTAAAATAATTTATTAATAACTGGGTTGGTTTTTTTAAAAAAATATTATATAAATTTTGCAAATTTTTTTAAGTTGTTTTCTTAAAATTGAGCAAATGGTTATTTGGTCTATTCAATTAGTTTGTAATGTTAATTACATAATAATAAGGGTTTTATTTCTGTAAATAAGTAATGTATTAAAAGTCTTATTTGTGCTTAAAAAATGGATGTGTATGGAAATTCCTATTTCATAAATCATTAAACTTTTTAATGACAAAGATTATTAATTTGAACTGACAGAAAATGAAATAAATAAGCTTGATAAATTGCTTATTTGAAAATAAATACGCATCTATTTTTTTCAAAATCTGATTTCTGCGCTATAATGCTGAAACCCCAAATGTGTATATCTTTGCTAAATGACACAGTGTTAATGCTGTAATGTATATTGATATCATTATTTTAGTTTTTCTAAACGACATTTTCAAAGCATATTTTATTGCTTCAGATACGTTAGATGTTATTAAATCAGCTGTTTCAATATACTCATCTGATTCATGTTTTTTTTATAAGCTCGTTATACGGTAACTTATTAAACCATTTAAATAAATAATAACTTATATAATAAATTTTTTACTTTGATTTTGTTTGATTTTTCTGTTTATAATTCTCAATGTAGTCTCGACAAATATTAATAAAACTTATAAAACTTGGTTGTTTTGAATTATTATTTGCATTATATTTTTTAATCCAATCAAAAATTCCTGTCTAACAACCCTTTTTTTTATTAGTGCCTGCTCGTATAATATTTTTTTTTTTTATTGAAGTTTAGCATATATTTGGTACCTTTTTTACACATTTTGTTAAATCTGTCCGTTAGTAGGAACAAGCTTCGACATCAATTTCGTGCAGATCAAAAACATCAAACATGCTGGACAATTGAACATGTATTTTTTTTTTTTCAAAATGGAAAACACTCAATGGCGTACTTTATTCAAATTTGAAACAATTATACAAATAAAATTAAATTTTACGTGCTACAACTATACTGACTACTGAATCTTTTCCTTCGTACTATTGTTCTTTCCCTTTCTATACCCTAATACCTTAATTTCTTTCCTGATCCTGGTCTTAATTGAACATGTATTCAAACTAAAATTTAATTTTAAATGTGTTAATCTTACAGTATTGTTCAGAATACTATCGTTATGTATTAAATAATAAACATCGCTATCAAAAGTTATCACTTCTGAATCAAAACTTATTGGCAAATAATCATTTTGGTAAATTTTTCATCAAAAAAAAAAAAAATAAATAAAAGAAAAGCTCCACCGGGTCCATTTAAAAGTTTCATGCTATGAAAACCATTTGATTAAATTTGAACGTCCTAATAATAAAATTATAAAAAATAATGAAAAACGCGTCTTCGGCATAATTTTCAATTCAAATTAAAGTATAGATACTTATATGAATTCCACTTTTATTCAATATTAATTTAACAAATTATCGAGATTTTTCGATTTAAAAAACAATTTTTAACAATTCGATGTTAACAAAATAATAAATTGAAACCTCAAAACTATTCGTCGAAGACTGACTTCTTAGTCCATTCCCAAATAAGCTTAAACAATCTGCTTTGTATTTAATATTATACGTAATCGCTGCCATTAGAATATCAATAAACATATAGCATTATGTAGATAGGACATATTAAAGTCACTACTGATAATGTAAACAAATTATTAGAGGGATTTATTACATAAAAATTGATAAAATTATTCAAACAAGAAGAGGTAGTTTTCTTCATTATGTCATGTATATCATACCAGTTAAATGATAAAAAAAAGCTTAGAAACAATGTATTTATGCTACTTAACAGATCGGTTATTTTAAAAAAAGACTTACAAAAAAGGTGATTTTTTATTTTGTTCTTTCTTAGTAAGTTGTAATTTCCCATGTCAAATATATATTTTAATCTTAAAGTTAGAGATGTATTGTGATATCAATGAACTAATACATTAATTACAATTAATTTCATAGAATTTGTTTTAACTTTATGCCACATTAATCAATTTATTGCATAATCTTAATATCTATTACAATTAATTTCATATTATTTATCTTAACTTTACGCTACTTTAATCAATTTATTGCCTTATCGAAATATCTGGATTGTTTGATTTTAATTTAAAGCTAATATTGTTATGCACAATATCCAAATAAGTCAGAGTAGTGTTTTTGTTAAGTGCATTTTCTAATGCTTTTCCTCCATCATCTCCAATATTATTATACCAAAGTTCCAAATCTTTCAGCGTGGCATTTTTACAGAGTGCATCCGCTAATGCCTTTGCCACATTAGATCCAAAATTATTATATCCAATATTTAAATAAGTCAGCGTAGTGTTATAACAAAGTGCATCTGCTAACGCTTTTCCTTCTTCTGATCCAAAATTATTGCTACCAATATGCAAAGTAGTTAATGTGGAGTTCTTGTAAAGTACATTTGCTAATGCTTTTCCGCCTTCTGATCCAAAATTATTACCACCAACATATAAAGTATTTAACCTATTATTCTTGTAAAGTGCATTTGCTAGTGCTTTTCCTCCTTTTGATCCAATATTATTATCATGAAAATACAAAAAAGTCAGAATAGTATTCTTACAAAGTGCATCTGCTAATGCTTCTCCTCCTTCTGATCCAAGATTATTGTGAGAAAGATTCAAATGAGTCAGCGTGGTGTTTTTGCAAAGAAAATTTGCTAATATCCTTCCCCCTTCAATACCAATCCCATTACTATAAAGGTCTAAAGTGTTTAGGGAAGTATTATCATAAAGAGCCTCTAATAATGTATTCATTCTTTCAGGCCCAAGTTTATTAGAGTTAAGACTTAAGTATTTAAGACTCTTATTAGTTCGTAGAAACATTGAAATCAAAGAAAATTTAACGACATTTTTAAGCTTCTCTGTTTCATATTTATTATAACGGAGCCAAAATATAATTCCATAATCCAAATTATCATTAATTGAAGTGATGTAACTTGTATATTCAAATAATGGTATTGGGTGATTTGGAAGTAAAATATTAAAAGGAATTAACAAAGCCTGCTCTTTAGTGTTTAACATTAAAAGAAATATTTTTATAAGTCTCTTATCATTTAAATGGTCATTTACTTTACTCCATAATATTGGTATAATAATTCTACACCATTGACGGTTTACAAGCGCACATGATAATAAGTTTTTATAATTGTCCTGGAGATTATTAAATATTGAATAATAGCATTCGTTCGGTAATTTTATCATTTTGACGAAATTTAGTACGTACAGTACGTAAGTACGTATGTATTAGCATAGCATAAAACCAATGAATTGGTGAAACGCTACAAAGAAATCCAAATTTGGAAAGGCGTAAATTCTTACGTACGTTGTGGAAGGTTCTGGAAATGAATTTTTCTTTATAAAGTGAATGAATGATATTTAACTGGTATTTATTGAATGGAATAGATGCTGCGGTGGCTCAGATCGAATTTAGCCAAAATTAGTATAGAAGTTCAATTATGAACATTTTTCACTTTTAGTACCTTTAGTACTTCAGGCACTTTTTGTACTTCTTGCACTTTTCGTACTTCGGGTACATTTGGAACTTTGAAGTAAGTCATTTAGCATAGCTTCATATAGTCACTAATAGTGTAGAAACTATAAATATGATGCCTTCTGGGTTCATAATAAAATTAACTCTGCAGAGTTGAGATCTGTTCTAGGGAAGAACTCTATAGAATTCTAATATTTTTTTCACAAAAGGCCACGCAAAGTTGATTTTTCGTTTTTGCGGACGGGGAGTTTTTTTTTTAATTTAATTTAATTTATTGCAAAATAGAATAATGTTCACATTTAAGGTTATACAATGTTAATTTTTCATTTTGCACAACAAGGAATCAAAAAATTTGACCAGCAGCCATATTTTTAATTAAAATCTCCATCGGATAAAAATAGCGTGAAAAAATAAATGTCAAAAATCGAACAATTGGCAGAATTGAAGCAAAATACCGTAGTAGTGGCTAAGTAATATAGTATATAATAAGGGTACTGCTATTTACACCATGGTTTTTGCTATTTGCACCATGGATTTTGTGTAACATTAGTTAGATCATCAATCACTAGGTGGTAACTCAACTGTAAATCAAAACTATGTCAGCAGTATTAGTAATTTTAATATGATCAGATTTTAATCAGTGAAATTAAAATAATCGAGTAAATATCTTTTTTTTTTTAACCCCTACCATGGGGACGCGGATAGAGTACTTTATTTTAACTTTTTACTATTGGGGGCCTCCCTAATTAGCAAGGTCCCCTACATGCTTTTTATGTACAACATACTTTATACAATTATATGTGTGGTCCTATTTAATTTTCCAACCGGGCTTAGCCAGCTGACCCATTTACTACCGGGGGATTTAACCGGGACTGTCCAACTATTTATCCAACCAGAGATACCCGACAACGTTTTTCGGCACCCGATCCGTTCTGATTCTTCCAGAAGTTTTCATCCCTGAGGGAGTCGGAACCTCGTTAGAGCAGACTACTCTACTTCCGTCCAATTCATCCTGGGGCGGCTGTCCTTCCATTTCAGGTAATATCCGGTTGACCTATTTTACTACTGGAAGATTTAACCGGAACTGATCCAGTTTTTCAATTTTTCTGCAGGAGGTTACATGCACACGCACATGTGGCTGGGCCACCCAAACGTGGTCCTAGCATCCTGGTTCAGGTCATCCATCCCATGACCTTATGTAGTTAATTCTGTGTTCTATAGGACTTGAACTGGCGACCTTACGTCTAGGCTGGCTAACGTCCTGGGAGTGCAACCACTACACTATCGGCCCGCAGTACCAAATATCATATTGATATATATTTAATTAATAAATAACGCACAAAATTCTAAAGAACGCACCTTGACATCACACTTCTTTTTCTAATTTCTTTTAACTGAAAGCTCTTTGCAAAAGTCATCTCTAAAAGGTTACACTCGATTTTTCGCAAAAATTCTATTAAAGTTTTGACTTGTATGTTAAGATCTAATTTTTTTCACTTTAACTAATGAAATTTAAATTATTTAAAATTATTTATAAGACGAACGTTCAAATTTATATGTTAATAGAAAATCTGAAAGCGTAACTTTATTCTCCAATATTTAATAAGTTACTTGTGAAAATTTCAGGGTAATTCTTTGGGTTTTCAAGAAGTTGTGTCGTTTTAAGTACTATAATTAATTTTAATAAATATATTAATTTTAAAGATGCCAATCTCTAAACGAAAACATCAATCACGTGAGGCAAGCAAGGCTTCAGCAAACAAACGAAAGGTCACCCAGCGCGAGAAATATATTTGTAACTTAAATCAGATTTTAATACAAATGAACGATAATGAATTGCAATCAATTTACCAACATGTGGTTCAACCAACTAATGATCAAAAAGAAAATAAAACTACACGTCGTCAAAAATTAATTAATATTGTTGAACATTTACCTGACAATGAATTAAAGTCTGCAATTCATTTATTTGATACCATGCAGTATTCAAAAGGATTAAATAAAGGTAGTTTACTTTCACCTTTTTTGCAAAATAAGGCTTTAAGCTTTATAAATTCATCGCTTTACAAATCAGGTCAAAATTCAGACTCATTAACCCAAAGTAATAAAGCATTACAAAAAAAAATAGATCAATTAGAGCATTTAAAAATCAAAAAAGATCATAAAATCAAACAATTAGTAGGAACATTGTCACAGCATAAGCACAAACAAAGCCAACATATTTCAAAAGAACGTGCTGCTGCTCGTAGACCCTTACTTGCAGATTCACAAAGCTTAAAAGCAAGTATTTTGGTCTTAATTATGAAAACCAAACGTCAATATACAACTCAATTTATCAGTATGACTATACAAGTATCGCTGACCCTATGAGAAATTGGTACACATAAGTACACACATAAATACGGAATTATATACGGGTAAACACGAGTAACTTAATCGCTGCACAGAAACTGCACGGAAAATTATCATCCAAAAAATTTAAAACACACTATTACACGAAAAGTTAGAATCTGTGCACTGACGAGCACAATCGTTAAGACTCTTAACGATTAAAAATTTCATACATTAATGTGCACTATTATTAAGATTTTAATTTCCGTACATTATTGTGTACACAATCATTAAGATTCTTAATGATTATAAATTTTCGTGCACTGACGCGTACTATGTTTACTTTTTTGTTTTTTTTTAATTCACTTTTTTTATATATTTTTTTTTTGTTCACCTTTTTTGCCTTTTCATTTTCATTTTCTTTATTTTGATTTCTTTTTCCTTTTTTCAACTTCCACTTTTTTTATTCTCTTTTCTTTCTTTTTTTCTCTTTCTTCTTATCACTCCCCTTTTTTTTTTTGCTTTTATTTTTTTATTTTTTTCTTTTCTTTCTTTCTTTTCATCTTTTTCCTTTTCCTTTTCACCATTACCTTTTTGCTTTGTCTTTTTTTCCGTTTTTGCTTCTTTTGTTTTCTTGTTTTGAGCATAACTAACATGTCTTTTATTTCTTTTTTTTTTTTGTCTTTGGAGCCGTCGCTATTAGAGTCATCATTGGAGCCGATATTTATCTGTTTTGGAGTTGTTATTCATCACTTCTGGTGCTTCATTAGGGTTTCATCTTTGAAACCATTTTCGGTGTGATTTTCATTGCTTTGTGGATTTTATCTTTTGCTATTTGAGTATTACCTAAGCATTTTTTTCTTTCTATGATTCAACTAAACAATTTTTTTCATTGTGGTCAATTGAAGTTCGGGAAAGGTTTGAGGGTTCTTCTTTCTTAAGTTAGTAATCTCGGATGTGATTAATTGTGGTACAGCGAGTAGTGAAATATGTAGTAGTTGTTTTTGAATGTATATATGTAAAAAAATTTTTTTTTAAATAAATAAATAAAATAAAATAGATAGTCATTTACATTGTAATAAGAATTTTTTTAATTAGTATAATTTGTTATATGAAAAATCGCGTTTTGACATTTTTACAAATAAATTATATGAAATGTTGCATATCGTTATTGCACATTACTGCACGCAAAAATACACGGGACAATGCATGTGAAAACACTTGAAAATGCACGTTAATAGTGCAGCGTTGCACGGAATCTGCGCCCTTTTACGTTCCATGAACTTGCTTTCCGTGCATTGTCCCGTATATATTTACGTGCAGGGTTATGTGATCACATATTCAAACTTTTCTGTGTATTTCAGTATTATTCCGTGCTGTAATTTCTCATAGGGAGATTAACCAAATGTCATTTCAAAGCAATGTTCAAGCTACACAATCAATCTTGGGTTTTTTAACCCGAGAGGATTTACCAATTACACGCCAAACTATTACTAATTGGAATAAGGAAATTAGTGATCTTCATATAAATCAAGTTTTAAGTCAAAGTAGACTTACAAATTTTTTTACTATTGGAATAATGGTAGACACGAGGTCAGCAAAAGATATTTGTGCTGTGTCTTATATTTTGGAACTCAAAAAGCAATAAACCCGATTTTCAAGTATTAGAAATGAAAGACTTGTTATATTGCACAGGAAAATCAGTCACAAGCAACGTATGATGCTTTAAGTAATTTTAGTATAGATTTACAGCAATGTTTAGTTTGTGTTTCTGATAACACAAACTACATGAGCAGTAAGACTGGAGATGCAGTTGTATTATTTAGCAAAATTAGTGGATCTAAGCTATTTCGAATTCCATGTGAAATCCATGCTTCACATATTATAATGAATAACTTTGAGGAAGTTACATTCGGGAAGTTGTCTAATGCTGGCGGATTTTCACGGAAGGAGCATCCAGCAAATCTTTTGTATTTAGCATTGGATCTCAATGATGGTTATGATAAAAGTGATAAAGATAAACCAATGGGTGTACTAGGGCTCCGACGGACCCGAACTAAGGCTGGACTTTAGTCAAGTCTGAGTCCGGTTCAAAATTCGAACCGGACTCGAACTCAAACTATTTTAAAACTCAGTCCAGTCCGGGTCCAAACATCAAACTTTTGGCTTGGTTCGGGTCCGGTTTGAGTTCGGTCTAACAGTTTGAGTCTGGTCCGAAAGTCCGAAACCCATTCCAACATGTTTTAAGACAACCAATTTTTTATAAAGAATGTCATCACAATTTCACAATTCAAATTCATTAACAATTGTTTAATCACGACAGTAATGTGTCGATTTGTAACAACGGTAAATCATGAATCAACCAAATATTGAAAGATTAAAGCAGAATGAATGGAATAAGTGTATTTTTCACCCCTTTACACTCCTGCTGATTAGTATGATATAGATGAGCAGGTCAGCAAAAATACAGGCTGATTTTTAAGACCTGCACCATAATCGGCAACACTAACACTAATATATATAATACCGGATCAGTATGGTGCAGATTTTAAAAATTCAGGATGTGCTGTACCGATATGCTCATATAATATTGATTTGCAAAAATACTAACCGATACCATACTGGTACCATACTGTAACTTCCCACTAGTAAGCTTGCGGGTACTTGCGGGTTAAATACAGTGTTCATAGAAACAGAGCACATGACATGATATCATGAAATAGCTAGATCCGGATCACGGTTAACAATTAATTAGAAGGTAAGTGATCGATTTAATGTTGATGCGGAAGAGGTACCTTATTTAAGGGTAGGGTGTCAATATTTCCATTTTCATATAAAATAGATTGTAGATCAACTTTGTATAACCATATCATATGATATACATATAAACATCATATAATTCGACCAATGAGGCTTATCAAATTTTTGTGTAACCCAGGAAAAACATATAGTGACCTCGGAAAATTTAATTCTATATGAAGTTTATTTTTTTAAAGAGATGCATTTCTTACAACTTCACTATTATAAACAAGCTACTTTAAACTATATATTATATAAATATGGTAAAAATTGACTCAGATAATAAAAAGTTTTATTAGAAGCATATTTTTATTTACTATATAAAAATTCAATCTACCATATAGATCATATGAAAAATGATCTATGTACACCTACCCTTAAAGGTAGTTGAAGCAGGAATAAAAATAAATAGGATTAAGAGAATAAAATGATGGATCAAGAGAAGTAGCGATATTTCAGATAACTACAATGATTTGCAAGAATGACGAATTCCTTAAGGATGATTCAAGATGATTATTATAATATAACGAAGGCAATAAAAATATATTATTATGTATCGGGTAAGTAACAAAGATACGTGTATTTAATACTATATTATAAATAAAATTTATAACACTTGAGTTATTTAAAGACATCAAAGTCTGAAAGAAACTTTTATTAAAGCAAAATTTCTAGCTTTATAAATATTTTAATTTATTAGACTATTGCACTACATCATTTTAGTTCCCCTCAATTCCTTCAGTATTTCCCACAATTTCGCTCTCCATATTGTTTGCAATTTTACTCACAATATTGCGCACAATATTGTTCACAACATTGTTCACGAAATTCACATGCTATCGCATAATAACAATAAATAAACGAATAAATAATTAATTAAATCTATAAGCCCACATTTCACGTTACAAACCTGTGACATCAGGTAATCAAAGGCTTAATTGATTATGTTTTTATATAAGTGGGATTAATTCAATCTCTCTTTCCTAACGAGCTATACTAAAAGAAGTTCGAATCATGAATTATAAAGTCATAACTAAAAACACGACTTTAACTTAGAATAATAAATATTCTTCAGGTATACTATACAATTCTGGTAATTCGTACAGAAAATTTTTTACAGTAACTCATAATCGGTAAGTTTTTTGTAAAAAAAATTTACAGTAAATTGTGATAGAAACCACAAATGTTAATCCAATACTAACCATATTGCATTGGGCTATGAAAATCAAATCTATGTGTGGTATCATACAAAATTCTAATAAGACAGATTTTTAAATGATTTTCTGAATTAACTTATCTAGAGTTCCAATCCGGATAGCGTTTATCTGAATAATTATCAGGTGATACCCACTCGGGTCAAATCACTCAACTAAAAAAAAAAACTTAAATTTATTTGTTAAAGAACTTCCTACACTAAATTCAATCTTAATCTTTTGATATACAAAATTAATTATATTTTGAATAGCTCATTGCATTTGTCTGACATGTTTTTTGTTAATTTATTAAATTCGAAATTGGCATTTCATTTTGTTAGATATTTGAAATAAACTATTCAAATTTGGTTTATTTCAAATAAATATTAGCATTTGTAGCCAAGTTTGTAAATGTAATGAGTGAAGTGATAGCACTTTGTGCTCATATAGAATCCAGATTCAATAATTGAATTTGAATTTATTCAGATTCAGATTATCATCTGGATACACAAAGTAGGATCTGAATTTAATCAGATGGCCCTTAAAGAATATGATCGAAGCACTAAATAACATCCTTATTTTCACTGTGAGTAATATCCCGGACCCGGACAGGTTCGCGAACTTCAAACCGGACCCAGACTGAACCCATAATCATGTTTGAGTCCAGTTCGGGTTCGGTACTTTAGGTTCGGGTCCGAGTCCGGGTTCAAAATTTTTGAAATTTATAGTTCGAGTCCGGGTTCGAGTCCGGGTTCGACTGGACCTGGACTTCGGAGCCCTAGAGTGTACGATCAGATTATATTCGCGTGCTTTATAAAGAGAGGTTTAAATATAAGTTAACCAAATATCAATGGCCTATTCGGTCATGTTGGCTTTATGAATTAGTTTGTGCTGAACAATACTTAGAGCGTAGAAATATTCACATACAATTTGCAGAATGGTTTTTATCTCGTCTCAAAGCTCGAAATAATACACCCAAATTATATATCAATAAATGGGAGTTATTTAAAAATTGGCTCAATGATTCATTTTTAAATCTTCAAGTTAAATTATTAGTTTGATTTGGAAAACAATTTTATAACCAATGATTAAGTTTCTTACTGGATACAATCCTGAATTACAAATATTAATTCAAAACACTTTGTCAATTAATCTTCCTTCGAGCTGACACGCACACCAAATGCCCGATTTTATAGTTCGTAAAACAATGAAACTTAGGAATATTGTTGAAGATCCTTATTTATTTTTTGAAAAAGAATTGTTAGAAAATATTAATTTGTTAGAAGACCATCAACTTAATGAGCTTATTTTAGACCTTGAACGTGGTACTAAAAAAGCATTAGAACTTCACCAAAAATGGTTGGATTGTTGGCTGCATTTACTATTAAGTATTTGCCATTTGGGTGTAAAATATGGACATGAATTTGCACGAAGCTTTGCTTTTATAATTTTAAAAATGCCTTGGTCATCAGTTCCCACCTTGCGAGAGTTATGTTACGTGAAATTTTTAGAAACAGATGTTGAATATGGCGAATTTAATGACTTTGGTTTGTCAGATACATTACATGATTCTACATTTAATTATGAATTTCTCCAATTTATTCAGGAAAGCCAAGTGTCCTTAAATCAGTTTCCCAAAATATTAGAATTTGTCAAATATCGGATCTGGTATATTGTTGTTCACCAACAACAAGTTGAAGGTCTCTTCAATAAATAGGACCTTAAAACTCATCCAAATATGAAAAGTAATCTTCAACAATCAAAATTGCGATTATCAAAAATTTCACTTTCTGAAATTAGTTGTAATTCTTTGGATTTGATAGAACTTAGATCCAAGAAACAATGGCAAGCAAAATCAATTTCTAAATCAAATTTGATCAGAACAATTTCGATAATGATGATAAACGTGAAGAAAAAGCAAACAAATTGTTCGAAAATTTATTTGGCCAAAATGATTTTTTTATTTTTTATTATGAAAGTAATATTATGATAGCATTAATAACAATAATAATAATATAGCAATAATTAAATAACAATAATATAACAATAACTATTAAATAACAAGAATTACTATAAATAACAATTTATGTAGCGATCAATAATTAATACTGTAACGATAATTAAATAATAATCATATAGCGATGGTATAACGATAACAATTAAATTGATTAAATTGATCTTTGTTTGTGTAATATGAAAAATCTGATCATAGTAAAATTACTAATACTGCTGACATAGTTTTGATTTACTAGTTGAGTTACCACCCTAATCAATCACCTTTTTTTATTTGCACCATGATGATATATGTTGCACCAATAAAAACTTCTTTTTTTTTGTAAATTAATACTATGTAAACAAGAATTTTCGCAATTTTCATGTAACCTTGAACTTTTTAATATTGCACCAATAAAAACTCACCTTTTTTAGTAGATTAACAGTTACTTGCACTATTAATGGGTTGTCTAAAGCCAGGTGCGTTCATGTGATAGAAAGCCAATCAAATCATAAAATTTGATTTTTACGGATCAGCCCGACAAGGTGAAAACAAAGAAAAAAAGTGAAAAATGCTGAAAATACAAAAAATGAGTGTCTAAACCTGTCTGAGAGCATTAATAATAAATGTTGGAAAGACTATTTTATATATAAATCAAGCCCTAAACCTAACATCTACCTAACCCTTACCCTAATTTTAATTAAATAATCAAAAACATATAAATGTACCTGGCTTTAGCTATCCTCCACTAATGTCATGTAACATTATACAAATCTTATTTTGGTAACCTAATCACTGGTCGAAATTTTTTAATATGATAGGCCGATATTGAGAAGATTATAGGCAATATGTAACAAACCAAATATTATAAAATCGGGTAAAAGATATTCGGCTAATTAATATAACCATATAAATATCTGCCATCCGATATCTTGTTGACATATTAATTTTTTAAAATATAAACCAAAAAAAGGCCGATATTATTAAGGTTGATATAACAACTAGATATCGGCTTACAATATAAACTGATATTCTAATGAACAACTACATTATAAGAAGATATAATACTGAGTAGTTAAACTGCTAATTATAATCAAAATTTATGCCGATATTTTATTATTTTACGTTGATATATAATTATATTTTTATGATATTATACATTACGCAAAGATATTTAACAGATTCTATTAATTTATTTTTTTAAACTAAATTTAAGCCAATATTTGGTTGATTGATTTATTTTTCTATTTTCGTTTTCTGATATATTTCTGATTATACACATTAATAGAAGATATTTTACTGATTTTATTAATTATCTCTATTAATCTTTAATTTAGACAGATGGGCAATGATATATAACGATATTTTTATGATATTATACATTACGCAAAGATATTTAACAGATTCTATTAATTTATTTTTTTAAACTAAATTTAAGCCGATATTTGGTTGATTGATTTATTTTTCTATTTTCGTTTTCTGATATATTTCTGATTATATATATTAATAGAAGATATTTTACTGATTTTAGTAATCGACCAGTTTATAAAAATAGGACGTAATTCGGTTATTTACTCATAATAAATTATTTTGATAATATATGATTTATACAAATATTTATTAATAATATGTTATATATTTATTAATTATATATTAATCAATAAACTATCGGTCTAATTATATATTAAATCGTTTATTTGTAGGAATTACTACTAATATTTTTTGTACATTATTACCAGATTGAAATCTATACGAAGAAGGGATAAATCGTCCTAATATCCTCTGTATGGGAAGTATACAATCTCTTGCTTCTTCATAAAATTTTTCTCGCCAAATTTCTATATCACAACGTGTATCATTATTCGACTGTAATGATAAGAAAAATTGTTTTGAGGAATGTGGCATATACCATCGGACATAAGCTAGATGGTGCGTTTCATTATTAAATTTATGTTGAAAAAAGTATTGTATTTGTCCAGGATATATATCTTGAGAATTGTCACGATAAGCAAGGAACTTTGCTCTAATATATGATCGACTTCTATATCTAACGGCATTCTTCGATCCATATATTTCTGCTCCTATTTTTAATCTTCCAAATTGTGTAATTACTCGATCGATTGATGGTGCCATCATATCATCTGGATCGAAATTATATAGTGTAGAATAATATTCTCCTAAAATTTGATAAATATTATCGGGAAGATTTACATTCTCGTTTCTTGGTCTAAGCATTTCTCCAGGATATCTTTCTGTTCCCATGATATCACTACCAATAGTTATTTTATCTGCCATATCCAGATATGCTATTAAATCCTCACTTTCAAAATTTTCTGTCATCTTCAAACTTCCACGCACTTTTTTATCTAAAAGTGGAAGAATTTTGTCAAATAGTAATTCAGTTTCGTCATTATTGACCGAATTTATTCTATATTCTACTTGCGCATTTTTCATTAAAATGCACATAAGTTCAGGTTCAATGGATCGATTACTAGTTGGATAAGATCCTAACAAACCATTCATCCTTTCGAAAGAATAGCACCAATATGCATATGGCGGACCATAATCTAGGCAACATTGTTTAATGTGAAGCGACAAGTGAATATTGGATGTTATCAGATGTGGGCCATAATTTTGTTGAATTAACTTTGCCATGTTTATTAGCCGATTATGTGCTTCGTCTATGTCACTTTGCCTGACTATTCGGCTTACTAATGAATTGCATGCACAGACAAAATTAAAAATAATTTCTTTATCTCCATGTGATAGCAAATCCCACATGCACGGTATAGCATACACTTGATAAAATATTCTCCACTGATCTGCAGTAAATCGACTAAATCCTTCTGCTCCACGTGCGACTTTTGATGGAATACGACCTATATCTGATGGAATTTTAACGTTCGACATACGTTGTTCAATTATTGAAAGTTGTTTATTATTAAGTTTATTATGATCTAATAAGCACTGCTTCATTATCCACTTGCCGATACCTAAAAATAGGCAATGCATTGGATCAACTACCATAAATTTAACTGGATCAAAATAATTTAGCTGATATAGTTCTGACCATCTTACTCCCGTTTCTGAAACATGCTCATCACGTTCTTGTTTATTTGTACAAAGTAACCATTGATTTGCTGCACTAAAATATTGTGAAATATCTACTGGTTTGAACCATTCATCCATACTTTCAAAACCACCGTAGTGATTTCTTTTGGTTTCACGATCATATGTTGCACATTTTGGACAACGATGGCATTTTACTAAATAACTTGCATGACCGCATATTTTTCTTGCAGCAGGAACATC
Source organism: Gigaspora rosea (assembly GCA_003550325.1). Classification (NCBI taxonomy): domain Eukaryota; kingdom Fungi; phylum Glomeromycota; class Glomeromycetes; order Diversisporales; family Gigasporaceae; genus Gigaspora; species Gigaspora rosea. The sequence goes on along the minus strand of QKWP01000195.1, from coordinate 10,961 downwards.
ATTAGCCGATAAAATAAGTGCAGCGTATATCTTGCGTCCTTCTTTATATTCAAATGTTGATGGTAATTCTATACCGGAAGAAAATTCAATTAACTCGTCGACGATTGGAGCAAGATAATGATTTATTTGATGTTTACTAGGCTCATTTGGACCAGGGATGATACCTAATGTTAAAATATTGTTTTGTTTGAATCGTTCTTCACGTGGTAAATTACATAAAACTCCATAAATTACCCCAGTCCTATGAATTGTATAATCGAATAGTTGAAACCAGTCGATATTCATAGCTAAGCCGATATGGCTATCAAGTGTATCATTTGTAAAAAATGGCGTAGGATCATCAGGATTTATAGCGAAATTTTTTCAGATATTACCCTCGTATATGTTTGAGAAAATTCCATTTGGGACATTTCTATTTCTAGAATGCCGTAACATCACTTCAAATCCTGGCCGCTAATACATCATATAAAGCTGCTGCTTTATACTTCCAACTGGGTAAAGCTTTAATGCTCGTAATAAAGTTCCTTCATTTGTTTTTATTATCTCTGCTAATGGTTCATTACATGCCGATCGTTGTGATTCTGATCTATGATTAGGATATTCAACATATGTACACATTTTGTATGCTGGTTGATTTTCCTCTGAATAATTTTTGACTTCTAATAGATCATAAAGTTTATGTCACTTCGGGCATGCAACATATTTTTTATATTTAGTTAAGATACCTAAAGACGATTTTGTTGTGGTCAGAGAAGTAG
>QKWP01000194.1:431676-443606 GCA_003550325.1 Gigaspora rosea | reverse complement strand
TAGCATCTAAGCTTTCATTCAAATATTAATCCATTAAAATAGCTTCAATAAAAGTTAAGATATTAATTTTTTTTTAAAATGTTAATTTGCCTAATTTCTATTAACAGCAGCCTATATATACACAGTATATATATACACATTAATACCATGACTACTGCTTTCATACTATTAAAATTCGAACCTTTAATGCAAATTATAATATCAAATATTGAAGCTCAATTTATTAAAATCCAAAAATTAGAACCTGCACTATAAATTTAAGAGCAAGATCCAAATTTCTCTAACATCGCAATTGCATAAATTACTCAATGCTATATGTGTTACTTTATGCACAATTATAGCTATACACACACACATCTTTGATAATTCAATATCCTATGCACAACTTTTTTCTATCATGATTATTGATATTACCATGCCTTCAAAACTTGTCTTAATTCTAATATCTATCAATTTTGTAACAACTCAAACAGTTTACTTATATTGAATCTACAATGCAATGCGCACCATATTACGTATAAAATGTCACACAAAAATTCACATTATAAGGCATTGGATAACAAAAAAAAAAGCGCATGGGCAGGCGCATGACTTGTTTTAAGATACTTTAATTTATTTAATTTTTACATTGTACTATATATAAAGATATTTATACAATGATATGTTTTCTATAGAGAATCTTGAATCTCATGAAAATATTAGACCTATCCTATGCTGCTTTAAAATTTAACCTCAATAATATAAAAGAGCTCATTAGATCAAATATACACTTTAATGAATATTGTTAACAATTTAGGTTGTTTATGTAAATAAATATGATATTTGTTATTGCAATATGTCATTTAATTTCCTGTATTAGCATTAGTCAATCCTGCTAACTAAAGGTTTAGACGCATAAAAGTATCGTTTCTGATCCATATTAAATTTCTATAATTTTGATTATCAAGAAAGACAATGGACAATGGCACAGTAAATAGTTGCTGTTTCCTATATGCTTTGCTCGAAAATTAATATTAGCGAGAATCTACAACCATCTATAGCATAGTGTTAGCGATAAAACTGGCCAAAATCATTCCACATATTTTCTGTACCACATGACCTTGCAACGCCCAAAAAATCGTGAAGAAACCGTTTGCGAAAAGCCTAAGATCTCATGAAAAAGCCTGCCTGATAAATGGACTTCTACAAAAGGAAATAATAATTAGTAAAATGGGGTCGATGTTCGGGATTAATCCAAACAAAATGAAAGATGTTAAACAGCTCAGTTTAGCTGGGTTTCAAATCAGTTAAAATCAAATTGTTTAAGCCAACTCTACTTCTAATATCATATGAAATTTGAAGATGTAGCAAGAGTAACTTTCAATTTGTACTAAAATATAAGAAAATTTATACATATATAAGCATTAAATCTATAATACCTAATCGACGTTTGATTTAATACAACTCGATTAAAATCGGGTAAGTTCGAACCGAACAATTAATGTCGTGGCTTGGCCTTTTGTTAGGGAGTTTTTTTATAGAGTTAGGTTAGGTTTAGGGTTAGGTTTAGGGTTAGTTTTAATAATAAAAGAGTATAAGTGGATTTTAGTAGGGCTTATATTTTTAAATCAAGGTCCCTAATTCCTACTTACGACCCACGATTAGAAAACTATAAAACGTAATTTTTAAAATATTCATTAATATCTACTATCACATGACCCATTAAACAAAAAAAATCACATATCAAAAATATTATAGTCCGTTTATTATCAAAGCAAAAAATCTTACACATGCCTGTGTAATGAACAAAATAATGATTATACCAAATCACCGGTTTCACATTGAGATGTACCTTGCGCGAGCTCACCCACATGCAACCTTTTTTTATATATTTTTAATATAAATTGTCAAATATAGCAAACACGTCAATCATCAACCGTTTAACTGTTTCTGTTGGAGGTGATAAAGCCGGTGACAGAGTTGAATATCTTCGTTTTGTTAGTTTGATTAATTTATTATTTAATCATAACAAAGTATGTTATACTTAAGATGCGAATGTTTATTCTTAGAAAATGAGAAAATTCAAAAACAATAATAAAATCTACTAGAAGATAAGGGTTTTTGAACTACTAATGTTGCCATCTCGTTAAAATAATAGAAATTCGTGGATTGATGATAAATCATCGAATATAGTGACCTACAAATTTTATTATTGGCAAAAGTAAAAAAGTTTTTTGGAAAAACCTTAAAAAAGAGATTTGAACATTGCATACGATTTGCTTGTATTCCAATTGTGAATATATTCTCAAAATCTCTCTTTTTCAAATGCAATACATCACGAAAATTATCTAACATATCCTTTAACTCTATTCTGAGTACGGAATGATCTTAGATGCAACGTGCTCATTTGGTATTTCCAGACTTCTAATGCTAAAATTCCTACATGGTAGCTTCGAAGTTTTACAACCATAACTAACTGTGTTGACTTATTTCCTAATTTGATACACTCAGGATGAATTTTCAGTTTCTTTCTGGCATTTGTTGATTCGGAGGTTTTTTTCAATCAATAAATATGAAAATGTGAAAAAATTTACAAGTACTTAACAATAAATAACAAAATAACATACCCATATAATTCAAACGTGCAGTCAAATTCTTCAAGTAGATCAGTCATCAAGTCAAGAGAAGTAATATTCATGAGGTGTAATCCCTTTCGCGTAAAAGCATTGATAAGTGATTAATTTATCGTCGAAACTCTTATAGCTAGAAAAAAATATATATATATATAAGCAATATTAATTTAGCATTGTTTTAAAGTAATATTAGAAAATTTTTATCGTAATATAGTGCAGGACTCCTTAAACCAACAACTTTTTTTAAAGGTGGCCAAATTTAAGACAAAATATTAAATTTTGATTGGCTAATATCTTAAAATTAATATAAGAATCTTTAATTACCAGTGCTAACTTAGTGATCCAATCCTATATTTAAAAAACAATCCGAATTTAATTCGGATTCCTTAGTTAAATCCGGATTACTATCCGGATAATAATCCGGATATAATTATTATTATCCATCCTTACCAATCCGGATCTTAAATAAATAATAGTAGTAAATTTATTAAATATTGGATCTGATTAAAGGCGATAATAGTAAATTAAAAGCAAAATGCATATCAGTAATATCAGTAATATGGAATTGCAAAGAAACTATTTATTCGCATAAAAGCTACCTTATAATTCTAAGTTGAATTATGTAGATCATTGGCTAAAATTACCGGGAGTTAAATAATCGATTACATTATGTAATATTTCAATATAATATTCATTAAGATTTAATGTTATTTTTAAACTATAAACATTAATTATATTTTATAAAAATTTAAAATTGACCGATTTTTATATAGTAAAATTAAATAAATTTTTTTTAAATATGCACGACCCCTTAAGATATTACTAAATTTTTACTTTAAGTATTAATCCATATCAATATTTATATTTAAAATACATATCTGATATGTACGTATATACATGTAATATGTATATGTCGTGCGTCGGAATGGAATTATTGTGGATTTAGAATCCACCTAGATTGATTCCAAATAATCATAAGTTGTAATAAAATTCTAAAATGTGCCTGAGTCGTTAAAGAATTCCAATTCAACCTACACTAAATTTATGTGTATTCCGAATTATTTCATCAATGCTTTTGTTTTGAAATTTAAGTCATTTAATATAAGGTTTATTTTTTAAAGCATCACATGAAATTTTTACATACATATTAGTATTTCGCACGGTACAAATTTTTCATTTGCAATGATTTTTTTCACACGCGCTTTTTGTATTTGCAGTTAATATTATCTGATTGTGAGGAAGATTGCATAATAGACACTTCTTGAACGTTTACGTACGTTGAAAAAACATTCGTTATAGAAAATTTTTGTGCTCGTTATATCTGAAGGTGTTATAGGAACGTTCAAATCTCCAGGGTTGACTGTACTACAGTATTTAATTCTAGAAATTTATAAGTAATCTAATAATGTCGGAATTGTATCCAAGCAATATGTGTCATTCGAGGATCTTGCAGTGAGAATACTTTTCGATCGTTTTCTTGTATTTTCTGGATCTATGTAAAACCTTAATACAAATAAACAAAGACTTTGTGCTATAAAGGATTTACGTCGACTATTAGTCGATCTGCTGTTAAAATATTTGGAAAGCATTTCTTCAAATGCATTATGAGCAAAAATTAATAATCCTGAGATTTAGTTATCGGATAGAGTTTTTGCAAAGGACAAAAAAGTGAAATAATAAAATCATAAAAATGGTTTATTTTATTTTGACATAACGATATGATTTATGGCACTGAATTTAAAATCAACTTATATTAAATTTACAATCATCAAATTTAGAATCAACTTAAGTTGCTTTTAAGTTTCGTACCAACTTGGGTTGCATTTAGAATTCCGTTCCAACCTAAGTGGATTCTAAATATGCAATAATTCCATTTCGACGTACGACATATATATCAGATATATACAACCACAATATGTTTGTATTACTAAGATATATATCTTCGTTGTTTTGCATAGTAATAAACTTTTCACTTAAATAGTTCATACTTTTTTTTTTAATTTATTTTATTTCTATTTAATCTATTTATTTCCAATTTAATACTTTTATAAAAAACGCCAGTTGGCATATATATTTTATCGATCTAATTTCAGATATTTAGATTCTATGGGTAGATATTTATAATGCTCAAGTCAATTTAAACAGTATTGTTTTTTTTTTTGAATTGACAAGAACTCTAACTTTTATTATAAAATATTAAAATTTTAAAGATGTACGTATGGCTTTTTTTTTAAAATCGATTACCATAGTTAATAAATAAATAATCCCAGAAATTGCTTTAAAATTTAAAGCAAACAACCCCTTTTGTAAAACAATAGCGTGAGAATAATTAGATTTAAAAAAAAAAGTCATTAAACTTTCTTTAAATAATTTATAATTATTTTTTAGATTCGATATATCAGAATATTAAAATTTTACTTAGCTATAGAGTACGTATAATATAAAATTATAATGCTGATTATATACCGGTACTACCCTTACAATCTAATACAGTACTAACCAAAAAGTAACCTATACTTTATCACCCTTCCATATTATATTACGATCCTATTTCAGTTTCGTCCCACTCTTTTGCGAATACTTGCATTGAATGAAGGTTTCGTTTCAAAAATAACATTTTACCCACCAATTTTGTATCCAAACGTGTTCTTTTTGCTGTAATTAGATTATTGGCATGTGAAAATAACCTTTCACTGGAGACAGACGATGCAGGAATTCCAAGATACTTGCGAGCAAGTTGTGATAATTTTGGAAAAACTGCTACACGTGCCTGCCACCAATCCAATGGATTTTCATTCTCTAACGCAATTGGCATTGCTAAATAATTGCTTATTTCATCATTAACAATAGTAGGTGCACTTTGGTTTACTTGTTTTTTATGTTTCATTTGACGATGTTGGCGATATTCTTTTTGTGAGCGTAATGAAAATTCTGTATCCGAAAAAGTAGTTGGATTACTAGAAATATCTACTGGAGATGTATTATTAATTTCTAATTCATTACGAAGTTTTTGAATAATGCGCTTTTTTTCATCTATCTCCAAAAAATCCAACTCCTTATAACGAGGGTCTAGTAAAGAGGCGATTAGCCCAGAATCATTAGGAACATCCCAATAAAAAAGTAAAGCATCGTAAATATTATCTTTTACTTTTTTTAAAACTCCTATGGTATTCAACGGATTTTTAATAGATATATTTTTTTTAGTAATATCGCTTATGACATCATTATTATCTATTTCAATTGGTAATATATCCTCTTCAGATTCGTATGCATTTTCATTGTCGTCATCATCAAGATATTCATTACTATTTAGAGATGAGCCATCAGCCAAATTAAAAATTAGTTCCTTAATTTTTGGTATCATTTTGCTAAGTGTTACATAGGTGCTTCCTGAAAAGTCTCGTGTCGCTTCTTCAAATGGTAATAAAAGATCAACTAATTGATCAAGTAATTCCCATTCTTCTTCAGATAGCATGATTTGTTTTAATTTACTGCCATCTTTTTTTTCATCTCTATTTATACTTGTATATAAATCCGCTTGAAGTTTAATAATCGCATCTTTAAGATAAAATAACCGATCCCAAGCATAGTATAGGGAATTCCATCTGGTTGGTACGTCTTGAATACACTGTAATATATCTTTATAGTTTAGTTTGCGTTGTACCTCTATTAATCTTTCTACTTGTTTTTGTGTTGAAAAAAAATGAATTACTCTTCTTACACGTGCTATTAAGATTTCTACAAATACTAATCCTTTTTTAATTGCTAATTGAAGAGTATGTGCGGCACATGGTAATCGTTGAATATTATTATATTTATCAGCTAAAATAGAATATGCTGTTTTAATGTTAGCACCATTATCGGTAACGATTGCTGTTATTTTTTCTTCAAGGTTCCAGTATAAAATACTTTGATAAAGTAATTCAGAAATTGCGATACCCGTATGAGGAGAAGGTGCATATTTAATATCTAGCATTATATCCTTGATTTTAAAATCTGGTGTAATCCATGTTGCAGTGATACCTAAATATCCTTGTTTAGCCTTGCTAGACCAAAGATCCGTAGTAAAAGATACTGCAATAGCAGTTTCTTTTAAAAGATCTTTTAAATTTTGACAGTTATATTCATAACTTTTAGATATCATTGTTTTAATCTTACATTCCCCGGGCATAACAAATGAAGAATCAAATTGAGAAATCTTTTCTTTATAAGCTGGGTCCATAATAGTAGAAATAGGTTGATTTGTGATCAACATCCATTTTAATATTGCTTCTTCTCGCTGTTTTTGAAGATATTTAGGGTGTGGTTTAGATTTGATAAAACCAGTAATTTTTGTATTTCGTAACTAAATAAAAAATTAAATATTTAAATTAAGTACAATCGATTTTTTATATAGACAAGAATAAATAAATTTTTAATTAGCTAGAGGCTCGAAGAACCTCTAAATAATTAAAATTATTTAAAGTAAAATATAAAATATTATCTTTTATTTAATATAAAGTCAATGGGTTTTAACTTAAGGAATTTTACATTGCACCGATTAAAAGAATTATAAAAATCTGGACTTTATATAATACTATCGTATTGTTATACAGGAATTGAAGCCCTTTTAAAATTTTAAAAACCTTTATTCAAAAATAGAATAATCATATAAGCTAAAAAGAATTTTATCAGTTAGTATTTATAAGTTAAAAAACCCATTGACGATTATATAAAAATAGAATATTTAATAGCTGCTCTATCTTGTTTAGTGCATCAGAAGTAACCTGGGTTTGTATAAAGGAGTATTTTCTTGTACTATGAATACGAAATAAATAAAATTTCCTATTATACAGTATTATATAATTGTACATGAAAAGAATAGTTTTCTTATACGAACCCAAATTACTTCTAATACATTAAACAAAATAGAGCAGCTATTAAAAATTAAAGACTCTGCTATAAACTATACTTTAAGTTGGCATTTTCTACTATATAGTACTGTCTATACTAATATTTTGAATTGTATGTATCTCGTAAGTCGTATTACTATAGTATCCATTCCTTATAAGGATTTTTGAATAAGATCGTGAATACTATAGTCAGTACTATATACGTAGCAAAATTGCAACTTTAAACATAAGATGTTGCACTAACTAAAATTAGCCCCCTGGTATGCATTAGTGCAACTTTAGACGTTCGAAGTTGTAACTTTAAATACTGAAATAGATAAAGTTTAACACAACATATAAAATTATACCTTTTTGGAAATATGCTCATTTGTATCTTCTTCATTAATAATATTGTGAACATCTCGCAAATGCGCAATAAGATTTCCAGTTGAAGCACCAAGATTTTTGTAAGTTTGATCACATCTTTTACCATTTTTGTTTTTAATATTACAAATACGTACTTCTTCGCCTTTTGAATTAATTTCTTTGTCAAAATATGGTTTTGTAAAAGATGGATTTTTTCTTTTTTTTGTAACGCTTTTAGTTAATCCTATTTGTATTTAATTTTTAATATTAAATTTTATTAAATAAATATAAATATAGATTATAATTATTTTATACCTTCTTTTTGATTAAATGCAGCAAGAAAAGAATTACTATTAGAACTCTCAGCATCTTCTTGATCGAAATTATCACTATCAGCCATTATTGTTAAAAAATAAAAGTAAAATCGATAGATTTTTTTTTTTAAATAAATAAGTAAATCAATTTTGATAATCTTTATTTATTTAATTAAAATCCGGATTATAATTTAAATCCTTTATCCTTTTTAAACCGGATCCATTCTATTTAAAAACGGATGAATCCTATTTAAAATACTAAATCCGGATATATATATCAAATATAAATAATAGGATTAATCCGGATTAATAGGATTACGGATTGGATCTCTATGCTAACTCATTATCACTTATAATGTTACTATCTACTGAATTTTTTAATAAGGTTTTTTGAAAAGCGCGAATCAATATATCTCTACCCCGGTTTTCAAAATCCGTGCCCAGTCTGTAAACTTAGTTTTCGAGTCAATAATTCTTGATTCAATGGATCTGAAAATATTTATATGTTAATTATTTATCAAATAATAGGCAATATTATATATTAACAGACTTACGAGACTTGCTGTTTTTAATGACAAACGCTGCACCAAGTCATCTTCCGAACTTAATCTTAGTCTTTAATCTATAAAACATCATAAAATTACTAAACGACCGTATTTGATACAATCAGAATAAACAATCAGAATAAACCTACTGAATTATTAGCCACTAGATCATTAAGTCATAACGGAAGAATTCAAGGTTGCATGGCTTTTGGTCTGTAATATAAAAAGCAAGAGTAAATTTAGATCATTTAAGTATTTATCATAAAATAATAAAAGATTCATCACCAGCCGGGTCTTTCGCACTTACATTACGTACGTTATCTATTTCTTGTCTGATCCAACGGTATTCCTAATAAAATTCTCAATGATTATTATATTATTTATTCCTAGGTTCACCTCTAGCGCCTGTAGTATACCTGCAGATTCCACACACAGATTCTCTTTTACCTTTTTTAGGGTTAATCTATTAATAAAATCCTTCACGTCAGCCGAAGGAAAGACTTGTCAAAATTTTCCCCTTTCCCCGCTTTTTTTTTTTTTTGCATTATCGTTAATGTGAAAATTGCGGCTGTCTCTGTAACTTTGTAAAATAGATCTTATTTCTTCTTTTAGGGATCTCGATTATATCTATTTTAATACATTTTTAGGTGCTAAACAAGTTTACTTAGTGCATTTTGTTAGAATTAATTAATAAAAATTTGTGAATTATAAGATTTTTTAGAATTTTATTAATAAAACTCTATAAAATCTTATGTTTCATAAAATTTTACTAATTTATTCTAACAAAATGTACTAACATCAGATATCTCGGTCTTTGATTCGACATATTTTAATATATTGATATAATTGTCACAGCGAAAGTGTCTTAATAGTCCACAAGAATAAAGTTTAATGTTTTTTTTTTATTTTTTCCTCCTTTTAACACTGAAAAAAATATGATGCCATTAAGGAAAGTGTTTTTTTTTCTTTAATCGATAAGAAAAAAAGTAGGATTCTAAGGGGAAAAAAAAAAAATAGAAGTCCAGAAAAATCCGGAAATCAAAAAAAAAAAAAAAAAAAAAAAAAATTATAATTGCTTGCTTTCTTAAAGTCTTAATCAAATCTATTTATCCCCAAAACGCCCAAACTCCTGGAGAGGAAATAGCCAATCGGAGAGTGCAAATTTTGACTATTCCGGATCATCAAGAATCCCAACAAGACAAAAGCGAAAATATGCAAAAACTAATGTTTAAATCGATCTTGGTGCAATAATTAAAAATGACGGGAATGAAATTTTACATATAGTAAACATCACTCTAACCTACAGCCTCTAACATTAACTAAATTTTATCTAACGCACTTAGTTTATTTTTTGTATTACCCGCGTAAATAAGTAAAATGAAGGTTTTTTGAAACACTATCGGTAGTACTAGTGTAGTACTGGGCACCAAGCGCATCATGCAATGCATTCATGCAATCATGCAAGTGCATAATATGCTTTATTTATCAAAAAAATACAGAGCTATTAGATTCAATAGACAATGATGATTCAAATGATTCATACGAAGAAATTTAATAGAATGTAACAATGAGGAATCGCTTGATTATTCAAAATTGGTAGCGAAGTGAAAATGAATAATTTATTTCACAATTATATGTATTGTGTAAATAATATACTTAACGTACAGTAATAATGGCAACATGAGTTATTTATTTTATAATAACTGATAAAGAATTTTTAATTTAAATAAAATTCATTATACATATTAGTAATTCGTTGATAAATACGCTTTAAATTATCCCACTATCTATTATCGAAAGTTTACTACTGTATAATTAAAGTTACCAATAATACAGTATAAATTAATAAAAATCTCGTGCATCTCATACAGTGATCGGAAGTAAATCACCGGAAATTTTATAGGTAACACATAAGAGGCCAAATTTTACGTACGATTTTTATTTTATTATATTTTATATAATTACAAAATAATTATATAAAATAAAATAAAATATTTATATTTACATTCCTAAAAAAAAAAAACCCTGGGTTATTTAATATTTACAGTACCATCCTCGGGCTTTATATATTGTCTTTACTCGATTTGGCATACTACAGATAAGTGAACGAATATATTCAATTGATAAGTTATACCATTCCTCTTCTATAATTTTAACTAATTCTTCTAACTTTGTAGGCATGGGTTTTCTGTTACGAACTGCAGAATCAAGACGTTCCCAAAGATTTTCAATCGGGTTAAGATCAGGGCTATACGGTGCCCAATTTAATATATTAAAATTATGCGAATTCATCCACCATTCTGAATATGTAGATGTATGAATAGAAGCCAAATCTTGTTGAAAAATTAAATTTATTTCACCATGATGTTTTTCCATTAAAGAATTTGCCCAAGGAATAAAATATTTTGCAAGAATATCAACATAACTATCCGAATTCATATTACCCTTAATTCTTACTAACGGTCCAACGCCCCACCAACAAAAACAGCCCCAAAACATTACAGAACCACCACCAAACTTCATAGTCGTATTTATACAATCTTTATGATATTTTTCATTAACTCGACGCCAAGTTCTTTCACGACCATCTGCTTTGTGAAGACAAAACCTTGACTCGTCCGTAAAAACAACCATTTGCCATTCATTTACCCATTTTAAATGTTCACGGCACCATTTTTTTCGCTCCAGTGCTTTTCTTTTGTCTAAAAGAGGTTTTCGACAGGCGACACAGTTTCTCCAACCTAAATTGTGGAGGTACTTTCGAATAGTTTTGGTGGTAAGCGTCGTATCATGTTGGACGTTGAATTCGTTAGTGATGACAGCCAAGGGTTCCTTCCGATTTTTTTTTGTAATACGAACTAAAGAGCGTTTGTCACGCGCAGAGAGAGCTTCGGGGCGACCAGGGCGTTTGTTCGGATGCTCTGAGCCTGTCTCTTCATATCGCTTAACAGTGTCATACACCGTTGATTTCGGGAGATCAAAAACTTTTGCAATGTCAAGTGGTTTAACACCACACAGGTAAGCGCCGGCAATACGGCTTCGTTGTTCTAGGCTTAATTCTTGGCGGGAGGGTTTTTTTATCATCAAAAACAATTAAAATTGTGTGTTAAAAAAAAAACACAAGTGAAAAAAGACGTATGTACGTTAAAAAAAAGATTATCATACGTATATGAAATTCCCGGTAGATCTGGAAATTTCCGGTGATTTACTTCCGATCACTGT
>QKWP01000194.1:411222-429072 GCA_003550325.1 Gigaspora rosea | reverse complement strand
AATTTTATAGGTAACACATAAGAGGCCAAATTTTACGTACGATTTTTATTTTATTATATTTTATATAATTACAAAATAATTATATAAAATAAAATAAAATATTTATATTTACATTCCTAAAAAAAAAAAACCCTGGGTTATTTAATATTTACAGTACCATCCTCGGGCTTTATATATTGTCTTTACTCGATTTGGCATACTACAGATAAGTGAACGAATATATTCAATTGATAAGTTATACCATTCCTCTTCTATAATTTTAACTAATTCTTCTAACTTTGTAGGCATGGGTTTTCTGTTACGAACTGCAGAATCAAGACGTTCCCAAAGATTTTCAATCGGGTTAAGATCAGGGCTATACGGTGCCCAATTTAATATATTAAAATTATGCGAATTCATCCACCATTCTGAATATGTAGATGTATGAATAGAAGCCAAATCTTGTTGAAAAATTAAATTTATTTCACCATGATGTTTTTCCATTAAAGAATTTGCCCAAGGAATAAAATATTTTGCAAGAATATCAACATAACTATCCGAATTCATATTACCCTTAATTCTTACTAACGGTCCAACGCCCCACCAACAAAAACAGCCCCAAAACATTACAGAACCACCACCAAACTTCATAGTCGTATTTATACAATCTTTATGATATTTTTCATTAACTCGACGCCAAGTTCTTTCACGACCATCTGCTTTGTGAAGACAAAACCTTGACTCGTCCGTAAAAACAACCATTTGCCATTCATTTACCCATTTTAAATGTTCACGGCACCATTTTTTTCGCTCCAGTGCTTTTCTTTTGTCTAAAAGAGGTTTTCGACAGGCGACACAGTTTCTCCAACCTAAATTGTGGAGGTACTTTCGAATAGTTTTGGTGGTAAGCGTCGTATCATGTTGGACGTTGAATTCGTTAGTGATGACAGCCAAGGGTTCCTTCCGATTTTTTTTTGTAATACGAACTAAAGAGCGTTTGTCACGCGCAGAGAGAGCTTCGGGGCGACCAGGGCGTTTGTTCGGATGCTCTGAGCCTGTCTCTTCATATCGCTTAACAGTGTCATACACCGTTGATTTCGGGAGATCAAAAACTTTTGCAATGTCAAGTGGTTTAACACCACACAGGTAAGCGCCGGCAATACGGCTTCGTTGTTCTAGGCTTAATTCTTGGCGGGAGGGTTTTTTTATCATCAAAAACAATTAAAATTGTGTGTTAAAAAAAAAACACAAGTGAAAAAAGACGTATGTACGTTAAAAAAAAGATTATCATACGTATATGAAATTCCCGGTAGATCTGGAAATTTCCGGTGATTTACTTCCGATCACTGTACAAACTTTTGAACTACCCCAGTAGCACCGACAGATTTTCACTGATCTGCAATCTAGAACATTACATAATAACGAGGCACGTTTTGATGTAACGTAACACAAACAGGAAGATCAAAACAAAACGTTCGCTTTTTCAAAAATCGCTCATATCATGAAAATTTGCATAAGAAACCACTTTCTGCGCTCTAACAAAAAAATTTCCTTGAACAATTTTACTAAAAAAACCTTCTAACTCTAAGTTTAGCATAGACCCTAACCTTAACTTATACGAGTTCGAAGATTTTTTAGTGACAATGTTCTAGATTGCAGATTAGAGAAGATCTAACGGTGCTACTGGGGTAGTGCAAACTTTTGCATGCATGGCTCAAAAAGTGCATTTTGGCCACCTCTAAGTACTACAGTACTACATATAGAGACTATATAGAGCATCCATGCGAATGCATCTATTTGCGCATCAATTTCTATTTGCACATTAGCACATGGGGTCTTTGCCTTGAAAATGACCTTATGGGACTATGTAGATCTTATGAATAAAAATTAAAATTTCTAGCTATCCAGTAATCCAATTCAAATAAACTTTTTTTTATTTTGCAGAGCTTAGTAAGTTTTACAAAATAAAAAAAAGTTTATTTGAATTGGATTACCGGATGGCTAGAAATATTAATTTTTATCCATAAGATCTACATAGTCCCGTAAGGTCATTTTCAAGGCAAAGACCCCACATGATTACCGATTTTTTAAAAATTAGAGTGTATTAAGATTAGATTAGTTTAGGATAGCATGACTAGCATAGAGAAAACTCGCATTTTTATGGAAAATCACAGGTTATAACATTTGTGTGATTGGCTAATTGATGTAGATCCAAACATGATTATTGGCCAATCAAATCAATTAAAACTTCTTTCAATACGTGAAATACGCGAAAAAAATGGATTTATAATTAATAAAAGTAAAGCTAAAGTAATTTTATTATATTTTTCAACCATTAAATTTTACTGAAAACACGTTACATCCAACATGTTACTACTCTGTAATCTATACTACTACTCCGTAGTCTATACTACTGTAATTAAACCACACTATCGTACTTATTATACTACATATTAAAGGTAGTTTGATATATAACAGATAATACGTATATGTGTCGTAGTTCGGGTAAAATAAATCGTGTTAAAGTATTTATAATGCATAGCCTGTTTAATAAATGTATAAAATTTTATATTAGCATAACACTCACGGTTTAACAATTTATAAATCTATTGTTTGGCTTCATAATTTGAACGTAGTAGAAACAGGACCCCGTAATATACATAGATAGGTCAGGTATGAGTTTGCTTATTTTTGAGGTTTTTTATACAGATCTTTTCTATTTATAGTAATTTTTGCTTATTTTTGAAGTTTTTCCCGCAGATCTTTCCTTTTTTAGAGGTCGACTAAAGCGGAGTTAATTCAATATATGATCTACACACAGCATAAATTACATTATTGATACCTATATAACCTTCTAACAATAATTGCATCAAAAAGGTAACCCTAACCCTAACCAAATTTCACTCCGCTTTAGCCGACCTCCTTTTTTAGTAACCATATAATTAACCTGACCTATCTATGTATATTTCGGGGTTCTGTAGAAACTCAATAAACTCTGCCAATTACCAAACATCCTACCTTTGTTCTTATGAAAAATTTCTGGAGAAAGCAATTGAAAACGATTAGAAAAGATTTCTGCTAGAAACACTCAAAACTAAGAACTTTTACTTATAAATGGGGGTACCATAAGTTTAACTTATTATAGTTAAGCGGATTGTAAAATTGCCGGTTTTTAGACTACAATCATATATCAAAATTTCAATTGCCCATATAAATAGTTTGTATAACAATTATTTCGGAATCTATCGGATGCGAGTTTCTCCTATGCTAGCATGACTGAAGTTCTATTTTATTGGTTAAAAATATGTGATCTACAAATCCAAGGCTAGCCAAAGTTAATGTTATTAATATAAAAAAAAAGTTTCATACAAAAGTTCTAAATGGTAAAAGTTTAACTTTGTTGTAAATGGTTATAGGTGTTTGTATATAACTGGGTTGTTAATCTTTACTATAATCAACCCTTTTTATATAAAGTTTGCACAGTTAAGTTTCAAGTTTTAGTAAGCAAAATTTTTTTATAAAAAAAAAAAAGGTTTTAATTTAATATTTTATATTATATATAATATTTACTTTAAGAGACAAGAGTATTATTTCATCACAATACCAAGAATTTGCAAATCTTAAGTTGGATCCTATAAAATTTGAAAATATTATTAAAAGTACGGATTCTCAATTTAAGGGCTTTTTTAAATATATGATAAATTTAGTTATTTCTAAAAAATGTTTTGCTTATAGTATAAATAAAGCAAAAAAATCTGTCATTGGCCTGTACTATATATTGGCAGGCTTAATAGTAATGAAAATACTGAAAAAGAGGAAAAAAAAACTTTAAAAAAAATAAAAGAGATTTCAAACATTTCAATTTTGTTTAAATTGTGAACAAAAATTAGCCAAATAATTTTTTAGCAATATTGATATAAATGAAAACTAATAAATAACAACAAATTCAGTTTTTTTAACTAAATTAGTTTGTAAAATTCTAGTAATTTCTTTATTGTAGTACTTTTATAAACTAGCTATTGAAATTTTATAAGCCAAAAGTGCCAAAAAAGTAACAGAATTCCAAGTTTTTTGTGTATTTATATTACTTTATAACTATTTACTAGTAAAAATATAAGGTAGATATGCCTAATTTGGCGCAGCTAAGTTCTACGATGAATATCACGTGATATATCAATCAGAATCAGATGATTTTAATACCATTCGATTCTTCTCATCGAGACAAATCGAATGACACCAAAATTACCTGAATCTGATCACTCGATCATAAGTTATCACTTTTTAAAGTTTATCCAAAAACATAGTTCAATTTTGGCGCAGTGCCTAATTTGGCGCACTAAAGATCTCTAATGATATTTTGTGAACCAGTAATCGAAATTACACGATTTTGGTGCCATTCGATTCGTCACGATGAGACGAGTCAGATGGTACTAAAATCACGTGATTTTGTTTGATAGTTCACAAGATATTGTCATTTAACCAAAATAACCTGTGTAAAGTAAATTTTGAAATTAACATAAAATCATAGATAACTTCTGATAGACTGGTCCATTTTTGACGATTTTACCAACAAAATGTCCGCCTTAAAGAGACGATTCCCACGAGCCAAAAATCGTTAAAATCCAATCACAGGATCACAAGATCATTAAAGATTTTCTTATTATTTTTGATGAAAATTAGATTAGTTAAACTTATTAATTTTTATCCAAAGTTATACAAAAATCTTAACGATCTTGTGATTCCGTAATTGGATTTTACCGATTTTGGGCTTGTTGGAACCGTCCCTTCAAGGCCGACATTTTGGTGGTAAAATCATCAAAAACGGACTGGCCTATTAAAATTTATTCATGATTTTGTGCTAATTTTCAAAGATTATATATGTGTAGGTTATTTTGGTTAAATGATAATATCTTGTGAACTATCAGTCTGAATCATATGATTTTGGTACTATTCGATTCGTCTCAATGAGACGAATCGAATGGTACCAAAATCACGTGATTCTGATCATCAGTTCATAAGATATCGTTAGTGCGCCAAATTAGGCACTGCGCCAAATTAGGCATATCTACCTTATTTAGTAAAGTTAAATAGAACATTTATCAAAAAAACTTTTTTTGATGATCTTTTATACCAAATTTTTTATGAAAGCTAACCTATAAAAACTTTTATAGTTATTATATATAACATATAACAAAACTTTACTTTTAGTAACTAGGGTTCAAGACTATTCACTAAGTGTTTGGTTCTAATTGAGCCAAAGTTAACTAAAAGTAGGGTTCCTCAAATTCAAATCAAATCAAATATTGGATCAATTTGAATTTGATCAAATCAAATTGACCCTGATTTGAATCAAATATTTGAATTTGAATTTGATTTGAATTTGAATTTTTAATAGTAATTTTCAAATCAAATCAAATATTTGTCAAATCAAATCAAATTTGGCCATATTTGAATTTGATCAAATCAAATATAGTCAAATTTGAATTTGAATTTGATCAAATATTTGATTGAAGATCAAATCAAATTGCAGAACCCTAACTAAAAATCAGACCTACCTAAGCAAGACCTTTTAGCAGAAGTCTAAAACACTACCAAGCAAAAAAGTAGTAATTAGTTTTGTCAAGATAAAAACAAATATAAATACTTGGTTGAATATAGTAAAGTCTTTACAACTTGGTATAATTCCCTTTCACTTCTTTGGCATTTTTGAAATTTCAACAAAGTGGGTATTTTGGTTTATCCCCTTTAAAAAATCAGCAGTATTTACTTCTTTCAAATCAGGAACATCTATTTGTTTGGAGTCGATATCATGAGTAGATCATTATCTGCAATATAAACAATATATAACATATTAGAAATGTTTTGAACTATTTATTTTTTTTTGTTTTGTTTTTTCTTTTTCATTGCTAGATATTGTATATATAATACTAGGGTAAAGTTTCTATACAATATTATATAATTTTTATATTGTATACATTTTATTTTGTATTTGTTAAAACTAGTCTTTTTTTTTGTTTTTCTTATCTTGTTTTTTTTTGTGTTATTTTATTTAGTATTTTATTTAGGTTTAGTAGTTTTTCCACTTTTTTTACATTCTTTTATATTTTAATTTTTTTTTTATTTTTGTAATAGATTTTGAATAAAATTATTTTACTATAAAGCTAGATAAGAAGGATTTAAAGAAAAAGATGGTCTTGACAAGGCTAATAGCAGCTATTTAGTAAGTACAGAAAACTTGCAGAAAGTTGCAGGTCCCTGTATAAGAAAAACTAGTTGTCATAGCAGGTCACACCTGGGTACCTCAGTATTGAGCAAGTTTTTATTAGAAAAAAGGAGGATTTTAGTTAGCAGCTTTGTAATTGAAATATAATAAATTACTAGTAACTAAAATAATATAAATTTTACTATCTTCTATAATAAAAGTAGAATCACTAATTAAAAAAAAAAATAAAAGTTAAACAAAATATGGATTACTAAAATCGATCTCTATATTATATATATATATTGATAGAAGAATAAACTAGTAAAGTTTTTATAGAAAACTTATCTGTCCTTTATGTATTATACAGGTTGAACATGAAAATATCAGACAAACTATCTGCTATCTGATATTTCTATATTACATAATGATAGTTTAACAAAATATCATTAACTAAAACAACTGATTAATATGTTGCCAAAATCTGTCCAATATTTTGATTTTTTATGAGAAAATTTTAGATAAATATCAAAAAGGCCAATATTTTGAAGAAACTTAGATAATATTTTGGTTATTATATCAGAAAAATTTTAATCAGATATCAGCTATTATTGGCTAATATCAACTAGCTTATTGAATAAAAGTGCATTATAATATCAGTGATAGATCTGTAAAGTTTCTGCTATTTTTCCAAAAATATCAGCTATCAAATATTTGTATACATCGATATCAATATAATTTTTTTTTTCACCTTTGGCGGTCCCGCCATTTACTTTTATTAGTTTTTCAGTATAACGAAACAAGTTCATATACATATAGATCTAATTTACAAGAATGGCACCACTCGGCTATCTATATAGACGCCCAAGAGTAACCTGTCGCACTAGTAGGTAAAACTACTAGCCGCTCTGTTGAACCACTGACACTACAAAAAGTGCACTCCCAAAAAAAATTAAAAAATTGGGAGTAATCTTCAATAGGGGTGAGAAAACGAAACTATAGTTAAAAAGGAAATATAAAATGGAGGTATAAGAATGAACGACTAACTAAAAAAACCAAAAAAAAAAAACCCAACAGGAAAAAAAGGGGAAAAAAATAAAAAATAGAACCTTCTATTGAGAAGTAAGTGTGGTCAGAGAAATAGTGATAAAAATTATATAATACTGCACAGAGAAACGCTCCGCCTAAGTATTATATGTACATTGTAAGAAAAAAACTACGCCTAAAAGAATATTCTAGAAAGAAATTTCAATTTAGAATTTTCACTACTAGATCTCACGTATCATTCATTGTTTATTCCACAAGCACCGGAACTCACTCGTGACTTGGTTCCAATTAGGTAGGCGCATTCCCAAAATGGATGATGTAAACAATGTCGATCTTTTGTAGGGGGTAAGCCAGAATGCCCACTTTGTTGAAATTTCGCAAAGCCAAAGAGGCGGCAAAAAAGGAGACCCAACTTGCAAAGAGCGTAGGAGTATATGCTTTGCTGAATAGTACAGTCGACCAAAAGAATGTTTCTACTATTGTTTCCACACCTTCTGACAAAAAACCCCAGAGTTGTTGCTCTACTACTTGTTCTATAGTAACAAAGTCTTCTACCCAGAGAGTCAAACCCATAAGGAGAAAGTTCTTTTTCATCTCTATTTCAGTTCTTCTCACATACGATCTGAAACCCTGTATCCAAGATGCTTCTAGTTAGAGTTTTTGTTATATACAAATATACTAACAACAAAGTTTTCATAGGTCAGCGTTAATGAAAAAGTTGGGACTGATGATCGTCGGAAAGAGTTGATTAAAATTTTTTAGATCGATATCAATATAATAAATTAAACTCGAAACGTTAAAATCATAAGCATGAATAGAAATTTTAATCATCCAGATATTCGATGATCCTCTCAGTTAAAGATTCTTCAGTTAAATAACATACAAATAAAGAACTAGTATTTTACGACTTTAAGCAATTATTATATAAGAGAATACATATATATGTAGTTTTTATTTAAGGATGATTTCATATAATTTATATTAGATTGTGAACTAAAGGCAAGAGCAATCCTTATATACTTTATCATTTCTCATAATGTTTACGCTAAGATGGTAATGTCTATATTATTAAGTATGACTCATACATGCTTTCTGACAAGCAACTCATTCTATCAAGTTTATTCGAGCACCAAAATATCGAGTATACATGTTAATACAATGAACTGAACAAATATTGAAGAAATATGATGCAATTATTCGTTATAATATAAATATAAGATAGCTGATTTTTCCATATATATAATATATATTTATATAACTTATAATAAATTAAAAATAGTAATATAGTAGATTAATATATAGATAATAATAGATTATCATATAATACAATACAATAGTAATACAATATGTATTATATATTGTACTTTCTGTTTAATGGGATCACTAACATATAATCCTGATGCTTTCTTGAACCAACGGTAAATGTTCCTGCTACAAATCTTTTCAGTATATTATGTACCAGATAGACCTCCGCACGGGCCTGGGCTACCCATAGGTACCCGCGGGTAGGACCACAAAGGGCTGGGCTAGGGTATTTAGAGTATTGAATCCCAGGCCCTAGGGTAAGGGTAAGGGCTTGAGACATGGGCCCTTACACAGATGGGTAGGGCGAGGGTAGTACTGCAGGTACCCGTTATACATATTTCATGTGAATATCAGCTCATATAATTGGCTAATGTATGTTAATGTCGATCCATACCTGATACCTATTTTATTTAAGAAGTACATGAGATAAAGAATGTTTATTGAAATACTGGCCGGTAACTATCAATTTGTGAATATCTATGCTTTATAACTTTAGGTTGAGTATAAAGAACACTAATTTATTGCATAAAAAATATTTATTAGTCTAAATATTTAAGATTTTTCAATACTCCTAACGGGTTTGATCTGAACGACCCAAAACTGATCTGGCTATAGTAAATTTATTATATAGGTCATGACCCATATACTAAATTACTATAATCAGATCAGTTTTGCGTCGTTTAGATCAAATCCGTTACAAGAATATTCACAAATTTAGTATATTATTAATCTAAGTATTTGAAATAAATAAATTATTCAAGTTTAATGCATCGAAAAGCATAGGTACGACTAGTCAATGAAAGCCCATGAGTACCCACGGGCTTTGAAAGCCGGGCTAGGGCATTGAGGTCTAAGCCCTAGGGTAAAGGTAAGAGCTTGGAAGTCAAGCCCTTACACAAACGGGTAGGGCTAGGGTATTTTCATTACCCAACCCTACCCGGCCCATGTGGAGGCCTAGTACCGGAATTATGCAATTACGAGTTATATTATAAAAATCATTATGCATAATTCCATGTTAGGGCCATGACATATCTTATGTAATATTATTTTATTATAGAGCTATCTTCCTCCACCCACATAAGACCAATTAGCCAATCAAATTGTATAATTAGTCTTATGTAAAAATTTTTTTGACCCCCCTAGGATATTACGTAATATCTGTTACTGCCCTTACAAAACTTGTCATCTTTTTTACCAATGCTAAAATGACATTCTAAATTCTTATTTTGTATTTTTTTATACCAATGAACATAGGCAAGGCTGTGCTTTGTTGATTCTTCCAGATAATTAAGATAATGTTCAAAAAAGAATTGAACCTGGCCCGAATACATATTTACTTCATCTTCATTAGCAAATTTTGCAAAAATTCTTGATGAATTTTCATATTTTTTAGAAATTGTAGAACTAAAAACTTCATCACTTATTCATATTTTTCAAATTGATTTATTATAGATGATATGCCTATCAACCCATCTAAATTCAAATCTTCAGGCAGAACGAATATATTGGTGTCATAAGCATTATTATAATATTCGACAAGTAACTTCATAAAGTTTCGTGAAATGTATGCTTTCATTTTCTTTGGTATAAGAAAGATTCCAGAAAATGAATCGGCCCTAGTATACATGAGGATGAAAGCATTTTGGGTTCTAAAACCTGAAATTAAAATTTGAAGACGAAATTGTTTTATTTGAAAGACGAAATTATTTGATACTTTTTTTGAATAGATGAAATTATAAGGAACATATCTATATAAATTTTATTTGCTCTTCTTTATAAAAAATTTTAATTTTCTCTAATGAAGACGAAATAGGCCTTTTTCAAAAATCAATTTCGGTGGCATCACTAGGCCCTAGTACTGGTGCCGATTCCTTTCTCTACTGATTTTGACATAGAGAGAAAATTTATTGCATCTTCGTTAGATATTTCATAATTACCCAAACTGTTAGAAGATTTTCTTGTAATCAAAATAGACAAATCTTCAGATAAATTAGCACTATTACTATTATTAATTAATCTGTCAATTTGCCTGTTTTATCGGATGATATTCATAAGTTCTAGCACAATTTTTCTATTAATATTTTTGTAGCTTCCTACAAAATTTAATTAATATTGTTTAGAAGATAAAGATATTAACCACCTGTTATTGATTTTTTTTTTAATTTTTCATTTATATTTATCTAGTAATTCACATCTGTTCAAAACTAAAGCACCAAACAGAATATAAAGGACTATAATCTAACACATATTCACATATGTGAAGGCTTAAGTGAAGGTTTGAAGAAATCTTCTCAGGACTATATATGTCTTCGATAATTTTTATCTTGGCTATCAGACATTGGTGTACTTCTTCTAAATCTCTTTTATTAATTATTCTACAAACCAATATGCTACAAGTTCGGACGAAAAAGTAAGAATTTTCCTATCAGCATCGCATAACAGATTCCAACAAATAGTGGTAGCATATATAAGAATAAAAGTCTTTCACTGGTCTGCTGTGAATCTTGAAAATCCTTCACCAGTAGCGATTTTACGAGAAATTCTACCAATATCTAATGGCACATTGATTTTATCTGCCAATTGCTGTATACTGGTAATTTTTAAATTTTGAGAAGTTAACTATTCATCTTTAATTCATAATTTAGTTACATCCATTTTGCTATTCTTAAAAAAAGACAATGCATTGGGTCCACTATTAGAAATCTTACAGAATTGAAGTATAAAAGTCTATAGATTTTGGACCATTTGACAAAAGTATTGAAAAGATGCTGTTTTCTTTGTTCAGCTGTCTTGCAATTTTTCCAATTTATTGCATCATTTCGGATAAGATTGTGATTACGTTTTACAAACCAGGACTCTATATTGGAAATACCACCAAAATAAGGTTGGTTTCAAATATCGTAATTAGCTCTTTTATAGTAGCAATGTCATGTATATACATGAGGACAAAAGCATTTCGGGTTCTAAAACCTGAAATTAAAATTTGAAGACGAAATTGTTTTGATCTATTTTACTTAAAAGACAAAATTATTTGATACTTTTTTTGAATAGACGAAATTATAAAGAACATATCAATATAAATTTTATTTGCTTTTTCTTATAAAAAATTTTAATTTTCTCTAATAGAGACGAAATAGGCCTTTTTCAAAAATCTATTTTGGTGGTATCACTAGACATGTAGCCTTAGCCGAAATATGCCTGCAAATTTCCTTGCTGCAGGTAAGTTACTGGAGCAACAAATTACTTCACATTTGATTTTCTTGCCAGATAGAGACCGATAGATCTATTCTTTCCCAGAGCTCTATAAGCTGATCGATAATAGGTGCCAAATAATGATTTAACTGATGTAGTTTTGGTTCTGATGGCTCCGGTATGATAGACAATATTATTATATTAGATGGTTTAAACCTTTTATGTATATTAAATTAATATTATATTTAATTGACGAATGTAAAAAAAAAAAAAAAATAAAAAAAAATCTTTTTTGATGTGGAAGATTATATAACAGCATATATGACCCTATGCTATATTGAGATGTTTCAAATAGTTAAAACTAGTCCAAGTTTAGCATCAATCCTATATGGCTATTAGCTGTTTCTGAACAAAAAAATAACTCCTCTTAATTATCAGAGAATGATTTCCATATCCTACCATCATATATATCTGATAATTGGGTTTGAAGATCGATAGGCCCATCTTCTGCATGCTTTTTCAAATCCTGATTGCTGGAATAGCTTTAGGAACTGTTGCTTGAGATTTACTATGGAATTAATTGATACTGGCTTTCTGATTATTCCATCTTGCACTCTGACTTTTTTCGAAAGTATTGTATCGCATGATACTCATCTGCTGATATTTATATAGTTTGAAAATTCCACATAAGTACAGCAAAGTATTTTTGGCATTTGTTCTGCTTTTTTTGTTAAAATATCTTTTGGATTATATAATTTGCAACAAGATTCACATACAGCGAATTTTGTTGCATGATCTAATATACCAGCCATCTTTTTTGCTATATCTATTGATGTAAAAAGGCCACAATATTTTGTTTATCAAGATAAGTTAACAAATGCTAGAGATATTTAATCAGGATGTGAATGCTTGTATTAGAATGCTGATATTTTTGTTGGTAACAAAAATCTACAATACTATTTTTAATAAATCTTTGTCAACAATTCTGGTATTGGTCTCTGGGGCATCATCTAAATCAGGTGCATCGAACCTTATTAAATTCTCTTCTTCACTCTCTTTTTTGCTCTCTTCTTCAGTATTAGTTTCATTAGTTTTATTGCTTTTCATATCATCATTTTTATTTTCATCATTATCAGAAGAATCCGACAAATTTTTTCCAGAATAAAAAGATGACATTTTTATATTAAGAAAGCCTTTAGAAATCTGCACAACAAGGAATTGAAGATTTTCTGACTGTAGCAGAGGCATCAAATTATATAATTCACTATCCAACTTTTCACTATCTGTTGAATCAATAATCTAATTTATTAAAAAAATATCGTTCATCATATCTGAAGACCCTTTACCATTATCGATATCTTTTGGCTAATATCCAACTTGACAGTTTGATATAGCACGCTTTTCTTTTACTATAGAGGTTCTTGTCTTGTGCTTCATAGTTTGCCTTAACTCTTGGATCTCTTTCTATACCATTGCATACTACAGAAACATGCTACTTTTTTGCGCATATGTTTTTTTGTTTGTAAAGTAGAAGCAGGTTTTTTAACAATTCCTTTTTTTTTTTATAAATCATGATGAAATATCTATGTTAAGAAGCAAGACACAATATTAAGAAAAATACGAAGAAACAATATTAATAAGTAAAAAAAAAAATATTAAAAGAGAAAATATTAAGAGAGAAAATAGTTTACAAAAATGTTTTAGCATATTTATATTTTAGAGAAAAGAACAACATTGGTAATTTATTTTTTATTATCAATTGTACAATATGCATATCAGGATATATTTAATTATATAGAAAAAACTCTCCCCTGTACATCACTGCAAATCGTAAAAACAAACAAACAAACAGCGGAAAGTTTGACACACCCTCGCACGGCACATATATTTTAAGTAATTAATTAACTCGTAGTATCGTTTGTAACCTACCATCATCCCACTTCACAATCGCTAGGAAAAGAAACCGAACAACAGCCTTCGGCACACCAACTTCCTTCGAAAAATTGTTGCCGACTTTGTCGGTAACACTTCATTCTTGCACACAAATAGAAAAGTTCCACAACATGGACCACATGGAAACAGATCTCCCAGACCCTCAATACCACGATACCAACGTCCGACAAAGAAAACCCGTAATACACAACCTCTCCATGATGTAGATGTAACCTTCACTTCACCTATTCCCGCTATAGAAAATGCAGCAAAAAGTGGCGATTCCAGCCTACCCCCTCAAAATCTAGAAATGTCATCATCATTGTGCCTAGCAACAAAACAAACCGAATCGGGTGAGAACCCGGACCAGACCCCGGCACCCTTGCCCCTTTTAGAAAATCCCCAGGTCCTAACTGATAAAAATTCCCACGTAGTCCCGATCCCCTGCGGGCCCTCCAAAATTGATGATAACCCGATCTTTACCGATAGCCAAAATGAGAATGATGAGAATCCGACCCACACCGTTACCCGAAGTGATAACATTATGGAAATTGACCAACAGGATGCACTATCAACCGGCACGATTCTAGATGATGTACCTAACCCCAAAACTTATAGCCAAGCATTAACCGGAGATAATGCCCTACGTCGTAAACAAAATCCAGAACTAACCACATTAATCGACAAATGGACCAACCAATTCAGAGCAGAACTAGCTGAACTTAAAGAAACTCCATTTGACGCTACCTACTGGACACGTGAAAAAATCATTACTGCTTTCGATAACCCAATCGAGCTGAGGGATTTGATCTACCACAAAATGCAAACCAAACCAACCCTAGAATATATTCCCCAGGCAATAAAGCTGAAGCTTAAACATAAAGACCGAGCATTTTTCCGCACGTTTACAAGAAGACACGACACACGTCCTCATCACCAGTTACAATTCCAAGAACTGTTAAATGACGCAATTGCAAAATACAAACAAATATATAACGCACACTTGATCAACAAAGAAAACAAAGATCAAATATCAGATATGCTAAGAAAAAAATTGGCCCTGGACTTCTGGACCAATCTAAACTTCACTACTATTGACACATACGAAATTACCCGCTATACTCTCTATATAGCCGGATTTGCAAAAATAAAAACCACCTTGGATTTTGACACTATACGTACTGCAGCAGACCAAGCCCGTACCAAACTTCTAACTGACTTACCGGACCTGCCTGAAAACATCCCTGTACAAATACAAAAAATTCTACCATTCTACCTCCCTCTCACTAACAGGAAACATGTACGAGCAGTAGCAATTACACTAAGACAACACTACAGGTTCGAGCGACAACCCGATGCTTACATTGCCGACCAGCGTGAACCACTTCCGGAACTCCCAGAATGGTTAAATAAAGAAACTCGAAAATTTTTCCCGATTACACACAGAGCTGACCTAAAAAAAGTATACGGATACAAACAACAATTGCAGCAATATTATATCTTCTCTAAGCTTCCAGACTCGTACTTCGACCTACCACCCAAAAAAATTCCTCTCCCTTTGACCCCACAAGAACTCACTCCTCGCTTCAGAGGGCAATTTCCCTTTTTCCCTAGAGACGCAGACCATTTTAAGGAACAAGTCAACAAGCTGAGAACGGTCTATGCTTTCGAAAGGCTTCCCAATGACTACCTCATTAGCAAAAAACGTCTACCAATTGATCCAAATAACCTCGTATTAAACACCCAATTTACTTTCCCTATTACAGACCAGAACACATACACGCATTTCCTACAAGTAATCCCTAGATACTACGCTCTACCAGAGCCACTCCCCGAAGCATACATAAGCTTCAATTATACCGACAAACCGGAACTCCCAACGGACCCGGCATTGGTAACAAAGATCAACCTAACTCTCCCGATCGTTACTCCAAAGGAGCTAGTCATAGCTGCTCGAGCACTACGGGAACACTACTTCTTCCGAGCTATTCCAAAGGACTGGATCCAAATACCTGACAAACAGACAGACATAAATGACAATGGCTTTCCTGCTACTATTGAACAACTAAATCAACAAATTCAACAACGTAACCTTCCAACCAAATGGAAATTCCCCATTGACAAACAAGAAGAATTCCCTGAAGCTGCAGACTTTCTACGCAGAACCTTTTTGGTAGAAACAATCCCCGAATTTGTTTTTACTATCTCATCTTTCCCACCCCCTGGCTGGGACATCTTCGTTAATGACAGTACCGATACGATCATGATGGAAACACCAAAACTTAACGATGGGGCAATCCCCATGGTACCGGAACAAGATCAAACCAATATCATTTATGAGTAATTCACAAACCCTACTTCCCCCGGACACTTCCGACCTACACAACGATTCTACCAACAACGATCAATCTGAACTTATAAATCCTAAAGAACAAATAAACTTAGCCACTCACAACATTAGAGGACTCAATAATCTAACCAAACTTCACCTTTGGCTAGATTACTGCCTACAAGAGAAATTACACATAATTAGCCTTACAGAAACCAAGTTAAAAGATAATCCTAGGGCCTACACGAACCCCCACTACAAAATTTTCGTTTCTAATTTCCAACCTACTTCTCCACAAAACAGAGAAACCAGTATGGGCACTGCCCTCCTCGTCCACAACTCCCTACAGCCCTACATACACGACATTAATATTTATCCCGGCACTGCTATCTACGTTGATTTCTTCTTTCCTGGAAATAAAACCCGCATCATCTCTACCTACTTACCATCTAACAATACTGACCTCTTAGCTCGCACCCAAAAACAATTATCACTCTGGATTCTAGAAGCTAAAAGGAAACAATGGCATATATTGTTACTGGGAGATTTCAATGCCAATTTTGGCTCACATAAAAAATGCCGCCTACCGATCTTCTCTGACTTGTTTTCCAACAACATAACCAGCTTGATGGACTTCCACAAAATCACTGACCCCACTTGGCACGGAAGAGGGCTTAGCTCCCAAATCGATGACATCTGGGTTTCTCCACAAATTCTTTTAAACTTCGACCCTCCTTAGCTAACTAATTCCGCTGGTATTTCGGACAGTGACCACTGCATATTATCCTCTGTATAGTACACCAACTTCAACCCCGCCACTCCCCGAAATAAGAAAAGGAAACGGAAGATATTTTGTTATGAAAGAACAACAAATAAAAACTGGGATAAGTTCAGTAATACGATCACTACTTTAATTTCCAAGGCTAACTTTCTATCAGATATAACTTCACCGGAACAACTAGATAAAACTTGGAATCTCTGGTCAAATGCAATATCACAGTCCGCACATAAACATATCCCAAAAACCACCACTATCTCGAAGCCCTTCCATGCCCTATCTCTTAAAGCGATACAGTTACACTCTGCATTAAAAAACATCAATAAATACTTCCACCTCCTAAGCAAAGCTATGCCTTCCATGGCCCTATTATTCTTACTACAAACAATCAACAAACACCTAAATAAAGCACTCTCATTAGTACAACTTCCTTTACTCGCACTAACCCCGCTTGCTCTTTCCGCATTGCAATCTAATACTCACCACACTCATTATGCCACAACAATAATGTCCATCAAAGAAATCAGATCCACTATTTGGAAGTCCAGAAATGCATAAACCTATTTACAACAAATGGAGAAAATCAAATTTTATACCAATCGTCGCTACAACGACTTCAAGGACAATACGGGAAGGATGATAAACAGTATCCTAAAAAAAGAAAAAGACCATATCAGTTTTGACAAAATTATCACAACCAAAACTATAATTACTGACCCAACCGAAATTAAAACAGCCACATCAGCTCATTTTAAAAATTGGACAAAACGTAATCCTACAAACGAAGAACACTGGGATGAATGAAAATCCCACTATGACCCTTTAGAATCTATACACCCCTCAATTTACTCTAACCTTCCTCTTTCCTTTACTCTGGACGAATTGATATCTACCATCTCGGCTGCTCCCAAGCATAAAGCGACAGGCCCAAACAACATCTCTAACTAAATGCTTCAACACATACCCAAATCGGCACTCGACAAGCTACTAGATATGTTCAATGCCTGCCTACGGCTAGAAAGAACACCTGGTTCCTGGTTGAAATCAAATATTTGGCCAATCCCGAAAAAAACTCGCTATAACTTTGAT
>QKWP01000194.1:393344-404047 GCA_003550325.1 Gigaspora rosea | reverse complement strand
AAAAAAAAAAAAAACAAAAAAAACAATAAAAAAAAAAAAAAAAAAAAAAAAGAATAAGAAAAGTTACATGCTTTCTGCATAAGTTTTAAAACAAAAAAATAATATTTTGGAAGTTTATTTTAAATTTCTATTATAGAATTCACATTTTATTTTATTATAGAATCAGAGTAACAGATATACATTTAGGAGAAAAGTAAAAAAATCAAAGTTTAATTTGTTTTGATGTTTTTAAAAAATCAAAGAAATCAAAAATTGATATTGTAAAAAAAATTAAAGAATAAAAGTTTAATTTGTTTTGATGAAATCGAAGTTTAATTTGTTTTGATGAAATTAGAGTTTAAGTTAACTTGTTTTGACCAGATTATTTTTACTAGTATATCAATAAAATTAATCAATTAATTATATTTTTACTCTGTGATTTGTAAATTTCAGTATCAGATATACATATCAGAAAAAAATAAAGTTATTACTTTTTCATTATTGGGTCAAAAAGTGATGAAATCAAAATTTTATTTTTTATTATACAAATATTAATTATATAAATAAATAAAGGATTAAATTATATGCAACGCATGTGATAATGTCATAATGTCACCTGTAGATCACCTCTGTATTGATAAAGTTTAGTTTTTGTTAGTTTAGAATTAGGGTGAGCACCTAGGTTTAGGGTTAGAGTTTGGGATATATAGTGAAATCGCTCAAAGAAAACATTTTGTTAGAGCACAGAAGGTGGTTTCCTATGCAGATTTTGAGTAATAAGCGATTTTTGTTGTTTTTTTGATAAAACGAACGTTTGTTTTGAATTTTCTGATTGTATTACGTTATATGAGATCCTGAAATCTGATTGGTTCGGTGATACATAAGCCACTATCACTTATGTGACAAATAACTTTACTCTAAATAAATATATATAAGGGAGCCGGAGATATTATGATGAATTTGGAATATCTTGTGAACCTGTGATCCAAATCAGATGATTTTTTCACCATTCGAATCCTCTCAGTGAGAGGATTCGAATGATATAAAAATTACCTGATTTGGACCACTAGATCTAGGGTGGGGGCATGAACAAATTTTGCCATGCCCAATATGGGCATAAAACAGAGCTTGAGGCATGCCTAGGCATGACCATGGGCATATTCAAAAATATTTATTTTTTTAAAAAAACTAAAAATTTTTAAATTATTTAATTTATAGTACTATAATATATAGTACTAAAGCATTTTTAACCAATTAAAAGCTAAGATTAGATAACATGCAGATTAGTTTGTATAACAAAAATAAAAATTAGTTATATTAAATTTTTATTTAAAAAATTATTTTTTTGGGCTTTAATAAACAAATTTTTTTGTTATATTTTACTATAAATATTATTTAATTCTAATCTTTTATTATTACTCTTATCCTACTATTAAAAAATTTTAATTTTTGTTTTGATAAAAGTTGGTTTTATTTACTTGTTATACCAAATTTATTTATTTTATATAGAATAATACTTAGTGCTAAAATAATATTTTCTTATTTTATATTATAAATAATTTTTTAATAATAATTATAAAAAATTAAAACAAATAAAAAATTAACATTATTTTAAAAAACTAAACCAAATAAAAATAACTTTATTTAAAAAATAATCAATATATTGAAATCATATTTAATATAAAAAAATTAATAATAAAGATTAGATTATTTCTTATATATTTATATATATTTAAAAATTTATTTATATATATACATATCTGATATATGCCCATATAGGCATATAAAAAAATTCATGCCCATAGGCATGCCCAGGGGTGCATGCCCATAGGGGCATGCCTGTGCCCTTATGCCCCCACCCTAACTAGATCACAAGATATGAAGGCAAAATTATATTATAACGAACCGGGTATTAATGATGAACCATTAGTTATGTGTTATAATAAAACATGCGTTGAGTAATATGAAGAACAGCTAATAACATCATGTGATAGAACTTGTTTCTTTAAAAAGAAATGCTTGATTGATGTGATTTAAATTTATACTGCATGTTTTATTTTGTAACACTTAGACTTTTCGCTCTTTTTTTTCTTTAGACTTTTTTGTCTTTTTTTTTTTTAATCTTTTTAAATCAAACTCGTTTTATGACTGATGCAATAATTATGCAATAAATCTAGATCCGTTGTCAATATTTGCTTTTAGTGCTGTACTAGATAGTTTAATAAAAAGATTCATTTATCTGACTAGCGACGCGTTATATAAAAGTGTACATTACCGCATAGTTTATTATGTTATATTACGTTAGCCAAAGCAGCGGCCAAAAAGAAAGCTAAAATGGCTCAAAAAAAAGAAGGTCCAACCGAAAAAGAGGTCGACCAAAATCTAGGTCTAAAGGAAACAAATAAAAGCGAAAAAAATATTTTTTTTTGCTGTTAAAATTAAATTCGTCATAATACCCCCCATCAATCAAAATTTCCGATTTATAATACATTGCACATGATAATGATCATTTGGCCAATTCTAATTTTTTTGCTTCTTTTATTATTATATTGGCTTATTCTTGAATGTATTATGAACTAATGGGAAAAAAATTTGGTATTTCCACGAGTTAATAAAAAGTTTTCATTGTAGAAACTTTAACTTCATTATAATACCCCTGTCTCCCTTATATAAATAAATTTTTAAAATACGATTTATATGTA
This sequence comes from Gigaspora rosea, assembly GCA_003550325.1. Lineage (NCBI taxonomy): Eukaryota > Fungi > Glomeromycota > Glomeromycetes > Diversisporales > Gigasporaceae > Gigaspora > Gigaspora rosea. Next base: position 401,366 of record QKWP01000194.1, on the reverse strand, counting down.
TAATGTTATATATATAAAAAAAATTTTTTTAAAAATACGATTTATATACTGTTTTGTTTATTTTACTAAAAATAAAATAAAATTATAAAAAATGATCATATGCATTGTACAACATTAAGGGATTAGTATTGAGGTTTATTTAAAGGTCACTATTTAAAAAAAGAAAAAAAGGTTAAACAGTTTTATAAAACAATATAAAAAATGACAAAAAAAATTATATATATAAATATAAAATTTTTTTATAAACGCCTAATAAAAAAAACTCACTTGACAAAAAATGTGATCAAACCATTTCCAGAATTTTGCAAAATTTGACCGGCCAACCAATTTATTAAGTTTGTATGACCTAATGGAAAAAAACAATTGATACAGAAAAGCAATATGGATATCAGCAGTTTATAGTTGACTCTAAAAAAAAATTATTTGAATTAAAACATCATAGTATTTCATGTAATAGTTTATTTCATCATGTAATTAATTGTTTATTTTATCATGTAATAGTTTATTTGATATAATCAGTAATCGAAAGTTTATTTTCCAATCTAATGATAGTGATTTTTTTTTCGATAATTATATATGTATAGTAAATACAATAACAACCAAACTTTATGACAAATTTCTTTTTTTTTTGAATATAAAATTATTTGTTTTTCGAATCTTATTTTTTTCTACAAATAAATTTCTTCTATTACTATTTGATACTTCGCTTCTTATTCAATTTTTTCTTCTGTTAACTATCACATTTTTTTTCTACAAGTAAATTTCTTCCGTTACTATTTGATGCACCTTTGTTCATTCAATAACTTTGCATTTCTTTCAATATTCAAAATAGCTCTTTGGCTTTTTCATACACACAGATATAGATAATACTTATCTATTTGATACAACTTCACTTCATATTTAATAACTTTCTTCGTGTTGGAACTTTTTTATTCATAGTAGTTTTGAAAATTTTGAAAAATTTTGGTCTTATTTTTCTACAAATATTTATATCATGCCACCAAAAACTGTCTTTTGTTTTGGTTCTTCTTTCAAATCCTGTGAAGTTATGGATTCTAAAAAAAAGGACGCATTCGTATTCTCTTTCTTTTCATTTTTTTATCCTATAGTTCTCGTTCTCACTTTCGTTTCTGTTCTCGCTCTTGTCATCATCGCTCTCGTTTTCATATCCATCATTTTTACTTTTATTATCATCGCTCTTATTCTCGTACTTGCCGTTCTTGCTCACGTACTCATCATTCTTATTCTTGTTATTTATCTTCGTATCGCAAGTATTATCATAATAGTAGATCAAGTTCAAGCAAAAATAAATTATCCATTTAATATTATCAAATAACAATAATTTTTTACTAATACAAATATCGGCTACATGATATTCAATTAGATTCTACTAGAAGTAGTCGCAAAGATTTAGAAAAAGGCATATTGTATATTTTACTTAAATTATTGCTTAACAGTTTATATGAATATCAGTTAATATAACTTTATTATAGAAAATTTATAGTGCAGGACACCTAAAGGCTTCACAAAAAATAGGTTTCTGTTTTGTAATTTAGCTAATTTACTACAACTTAGCGGCCTTAACTTTTCAAAAATCATTGTATATTTTTTTTTTTTTTTTTTACTCTTAGGCAGTCTCGTAAACGATCTTTATTAAAATACTTGCAAATTTCAGAAATTACAAGATTGGTTTCTAATTTAGCGAACTCTACATAATACTAATCCTTTGGTTTCAAGAATACAATATGCGACCTGCCGCACTAGTGCTACAGCAAATGCTAAAACAAACTAGGAGTTTGAAGTCAAACTCAAGGGCATTGTCAAACAGCCTAATTTTAAAACCTTCTTCTCCAAGCTTCTCAAGTAAAGGAATTCTAGTAAAAAAAAAACAGATATATAGAAAAAAAGGGGAGGATAACCTAAACTACCTAAATGAATACCAAAATAAGCAAATTGAAAAAAGAATAGAATGGGAAAAAGGCAAAAATTAGACTATATGACAGTACCAATTTCGCCTGGTCCCAAGTATAAAAATTATATAGTACTGTGCCGGTACAAATACCAAGTACTATATTTATAGCAAAAAAATATAAAAAAAGCTGGCAGAGAGAAAAGAAAAAAAGAAAACTACGGCTAAAAGAATATTCTAGAAAGAAATTTCAATTTGCGTTTATTTCCTACTAATTCATGTTCTGAATTTTACTCATAACTTGATTCAATCAGAAGCCGCATTCCCAAAAGGTGGAGTAAACAATGTCGATGTTTTTGAGAGGTAAACCAAATTACCCACTTTTGTTGAAATTTTAAAAAGCCAAAAAGCACCAAGGAAAAGTACCAAAACTGAAAGGATTTTGACAGAGTTACGCCATACAGAATAAGATGTCTAACCAAGTATTTATTTCTGTTTTCACTTCCATAAATCTTGACAAAGCTCCAGATTATTGTATCTACTACTTCTTTGCTTGGTAGTACTAGAGACTTCTGCTCAGAGGCCTTTCCCATAAGGGTTCAATTCTTTTTCAACTCTATTTCAGCTACAACCAAGCATACGATGAATGGCCTTAAGTCCCAGCTGCTACTAGTGAAGTTTTGTTGCATGTTAAATATGTTAACTGTATGGATTCGTAGGTCAGAGTTTTTAGAAATTTTGGTACGAGGGATTGTTGGAAAGAGTTAATGAAAATCATTGTATATTGTTTCAATTAATAAGTTTAAAAGTATAGTATTTTTATATAATGCGTAAAAATTTAGCCAAAAATGAGACAAGTTACATGTTTTAGCCTTTTGCTATTGGCTAATTTTAAAATTAATTTTTAAATTAATTTTTAAATTTTTTTTAAAATTAATTATTAGCCAATCAAAATGCAAGGATTCACAAAGACATCAAATTTTACTATGAAATTTTTGAAAATGTGACAAATTTCATAATTTCTGCCTTTAGGTATCCCACACTATAGATTGAAATCTCAAGTTGCTCTTCTTGAAAAAAAACTTGGATGTATTGAAGAAAAATTTAAATCAGATGTCTCAGAATTTCAATGCTTACAAACTTCCATAACTGACCGCTTTGATAGTATGGATATCGACAATATTGGTAATGATAGTAGTGAAAGTAGAGAAAGTAGAAAAGGTTATAAAAATTTGAAACAAAAAAAAAGAGAAAAATCTTTTTTACCTAGTAGATTGTATGACTAAAGCCAAATGAGATTTAAGCAAGGACAATTAATTCCAATGGATCCGGATATAAATTAGCATTTAAAGTAAATTATTTTTTTTATATTATTTACTTTATTATTATACTAACCTGTAAATATGAATATCAGATATGTATATTATATTTTTATAATAATAGAAAGAAGTATTCAGAGTTGCAAAGCAACTTGCACATGACAATCTATGCTTAGCAATTAGTGAGAAGAAAAACTGGCTCGATCAAAAAGAATTTGTGGAGATAACAATCTTACTTGCTCTTAAACAACGTATCAATAAAAATTTCCAATATTTAGACAGCGAAGTTGTTCGAGTGCTCCAAAGCAATCACAAAAGTCTTTCATTGACAGCAAAAATTAAGGCGGATAGTGTCAAATTAAAGTTAAACAAAAAACGTGTTGAGAAAAATTCATGTATGCAAGGAGTAAGTTTTTTATTTTGTATAAAAAAAATGATTTGATATATACATATCAGATTTATATTGCATTTGTTTAGAAAAAAAAAGAAAAGTGGACGGGCTATAGCATCTGATTTGCGTTAAGGATTCAATTATTAAAAAATACTCAAAGGTTTGGTAGCTCAGTTGGTTAGAGTGGACCAAATTTACTTAACCAAAAGGAGTAGAAGGATGACCTTGCTAATGTGGTTGTTGAAACCGCATATTATTCAGATGAACTATCTAAAACGGGTATTGAACTCGCTAGGCAGAAATGATACAAAAAAATTGCTTATACAATGATGATGACAATAATCAATGTAGAAATAATAATCATGTGATTAAAGTATATATTCCATCATGGCAGTCTCAAAGGGTAATTTAACAATAGATTTGTTTAAAAAATAAATAATACTCATATTAGTTAATTCTATTTATTTTATTTTTTTAAATAGTGCCAAAAAATCTTTTATCGGGCCGAAGAAATAGCAATAATTAACCAATCAAATAAACTCGATAGAAAACGTCATTATAATTGTAACTGAAAAATTAAACAAGACCTCCACTTGATGCACCTCTTTGGACAATTTCTTCATCCTATAATAATAATAAGAATAATTATCCCTTAAACCGTATTCCAGGCAAATTTGCCTGGAATTTTTAGAAATATTTACAATTTTTTAAATAAAATAAAATTTTATTAAGAATATAGGGTATACTTTATTTATAGAATATTTTCTTTAAAATATATTTTATAAACTTTATTATGAAAATTTTTTAAAGTTATTAATAACCTTTAAAGTAATAAAAGTTTAAAGTTTTTATTTTAAAATTTTTACTATAAAATTTTTCTTTAGATTTTCTTAAATTTTATATGTTCCCGTCTATAAAAAAAATTTTTACTTCTAATACAAATCTTAATTTTTACAAGTAAATCACAAATGTTGCAATAATAAAAGTTGTAATCCTTTTTATAAACTACAATATATATTAAAAACAAGAGGCTAGAGATAATATTTATAGAGTTCGCCAAGAATTAGTAAATAATTTTTTTGGCTAAAATTTTTTTCAAAATTTGTCTATTTTTAGCTTATAAACAACTTAAACTTTTTTCTTATAATATAAAATTAAATACTACTATAATATAATCTTTATTTTTAAACATTATCAAAAAAAATTTTAATTAAATATTTTAAATTTTAAAAAAAGTAGATCATAAGTATATTTATAGCAATTTTCCAGGCAAATTTGCCTGGAATTGCTTACAGTTTAAGGGATAATAAAATAATAATCATTATCAAGATAATAGTAATAATACTAATGAAGGCGATTTGACTCTAATGATTTAGAAACATTAGAAAATTTCGATATACATGGTATGCATGCCAACGATTCTGAACATAACAAATGAATGAATCAAGCTGAACAAACTGAACAAACAGAACAAACAGATCAAAATGAACAATCAGAACCTGGTCAAACAAATCAAAATGAACAATTGGAACCTGGTCAAACAGATCAAAATAAGCAATCGGAACCTGGCCGAACAGATCAAAATAAGCAATCGGAATCTGGTCGAACAGATCAAAATAAGCAAACAGAAGCTGGTCGAACAAATCAAAATAAGCAAACGAGGAAAGGTATATATTTATGATTTGTATATTTATTATTAATTAAAGGTTTACTGAAACATTTTATTCTAGATCTGATATGGAGCCAACTTCAAAGAATCGGTCTTCCCGGGCCTCTAAATTGAAAAATATCCGCTTAAAATCAACCAAATGAACCAATCAAACTGAACAATCAGAACCTGAACAACTAAAAGAAATATATATATTTATGTTTTGTATATTTATTATTAATTAAAGGTTTACTGAAACAAATTCTATTCTAGATCTGATGTAAAGCCAACTTCAAAAAATTGTTTTTTTCGGGCCTCTAAATCAAAAAAGAACCGCTCAAGTTCAAAAAGCTTCAGCTCTAAAGATGCTTCTCAACCTGTCAAGTTTAACACAACAACCAGAACTACCTCAAAGAGTCAAGGGCAACTTAATGCTAAAAGTAGTAAATTTGGATATTATCGTAGAGAAAAAAATAAGGAAGGTAACATTAATAATAGTGTTAAGATAGATTAATAGAAATTTAATATAACAGCTTCAATTTTTCTGTCATATTGCCACATGTAAAATAGTATAATTAATAAATTGATATGTTTAATGCTGCTATCAACAAGCTTATATTTCGCATAAATTGAGTAGAAATTTAAAATGTATATGAATATAATTAAGTATAAATTAGTTTCAACAATAATATATAGATATCTTCGATATATATATTATTATAAAATATTAGGATATATTGTATAAATTTTCTGATATTGGTATCATATATGACGATATGCCATATAAATTTCACAGACATTTTGAAAATATCGTATAAATATTAAAACGTTATATATGTTACATAAAGCTGTAAGAAACTGATCAATATGTGCTAAGCCAATAGGCCGCAGATATGCGCTAAATATTGGCTAGCTATCACATACCATATATCGAAAAGTTTCTGTATCATATCGTTGCAATTTATGTGACCTATCGTCTTACCGATAGGGCACAGAAATTTTATAGTTGGATCTGTGCTATATAGTATATTTATTTTATTTATTTTATTACTTGTATAAAATTAATTTTTTACTATAGTAGTAATTAAATTTATAATCTCTTATATTCGTTTATAAAAAAAGATTTATTAATTTAGACTATAAAAATTTTAATTGCTTTATCAAGCATAGAACATGTCCCCCTTAAAATAGCCTTGAAATAAGTTTATAATAAAAATTATAATAAAAATATATAAATTTACTATAAACTTTGAGCTAAAGATCCTTTTTAGCTTAACTAATTAATTTAATTGACAATTCACGATAGAAGGAGAATTTAACTGAGAAGATTTTTATAATAAAACATAATAAAATATGCTAATACAGGAATCATGTTTCCTATAGTTTTATGAAATTTTTTGAATTTTAATTGCTTGTAACTTTTTATTCACCTAACTAATTTTACTGATTTAGCTATCATTAGAATCACAAAAACTAGCCCTACAACTTTTATTAGAAGTCTACAAGATGTTAACTTAATAAAAAATTAACATTACGATTTTTGTATTTTATATGTAATTTATATTAAGTGTTATGTATTTTATTAATACAAATTCTCCTTCTTTCGCGAATTGGTAATTAAAATTAAATTTTACAAACATATATAACAAGAAAAAAATTTGAGCTTAAAAACTATATTAAAATTTTGCTAATTTTGTACTTTTTCAAAATGTAACTTTGCCAAAAACAAAAATTTACTAATTTTAAATTAGCAATTATGTGTAAAATCATGCTCTAAACAACTTTATTTAAGTGATCAAAGTAGGTTACCTTGTAAGAAAAATGGGTCATCTATATACTAAAGTTAAAAATTTTTGGTTTGTAATAGTAGAAATACCCTACTAAACAAGTTTACTTAGAGGCCCAAAGTAGGTTATCTTGATAAAAAAAGAGGGTTTTATATTATAAACTAGGGTTCTGAAGTTTAGTTCAGTTCAATAGAGGTTCAGGTTCAGGCTTAATGAACCTGAACCTGAACCTGTTCTAAACTAAATCTAATTTAAAATTATTGAATATGAACCTGAACTTAAAAAAAGTTCAGTTCAGATTTAGTTCAAGATTCATGAACATGTTTAGGTTTATAATATATGCACATGTTTACCTAAATCGCAAAATTAGAATCAATTAGTAAAATTAAGAGAATCTTAGCATTTTGTATAATTTTATTAATAAAATTATTAAAAATATTGTTCTACATAAAATTTTATTAATTGACATAACTTCTTGCACTAAGTAAACTTGTTTATCACCAAAAAATGCATCAAATTGGCATATTTTATTTTACTTTTTTTTAAAATTTGAAGAAAAGATGCTTAATTTTGAAAATTTTTACCAAAAATTCAAAATTAAGCATCTTTGATGCAAATTTTAAAAAAAATAAAATAAAATATACTGATATAATGTATTTTTTGGTGCAGGACCCGGACATCTCTGATATATTATATTTTTTTTAGCAAATTGATTCAAATTTGATATAAGGTCCAAATTTAAATTTTAGCAAATTGAAGTTAATTTTAAAAAGAGGCATAATTAAATATTTTGGTGAATTTCTAAGATTTTACACATGTTATATTTTATTTTTAGCAATTTACCCACATTTTGCAAGAATTATTATAACAAGTTAAGTCGTGCTATGATGATTAATCCAGATATAACAAGTTATTAATGGCTATACGGAGCAAAATTATAATCAATTATAATTGAAAATAAGTAAAAG
>QKWP01000194.1:374334-386857 GCA_003550325.1 Gigaspora rosea | reverse complement strand
GGGGCATTATCATGATAGTGCCCACCAGCATTAAGCTTAATGCCGGGTTAGGGTACCACTAGATTTAGGGTTAGGATGGGCCGGAATTATGTCTAACCCCACCGGAGGCATTATCATGATAGTGCCCACTAGCATTAAGCTTAATGCGGGCAAAATTAGACTTGTGTAACATATATGACATTAGTGGCGTGTAACCAAAAATTATTTTTGCAAAAACAATGCACTGGGCCTTTGTGTAACACAAGTCACGTGTATATATGCAGACCTGCATCAAAAAAGTAAGCGTAATTTTGGGGTACATACAGGAGTATCAAAAAAGTAAGTGTAGGAGTATCAAAAACGTAAGATTTGCGTATCTGTCATATGATATACGTTTTGAAATTCTCTAAAACTTTGATCAAAGATATCTCTGCAACCACCTGATCAAATTTGATGAAAATTTTATTTTTTTATTTGAATTTTATGGATCCATACAATTCAAATAAAAAAATTTCATCAAATTTGATCAGGTGGTTGCAGAGATATTTTTGATCAAAGTTTTAGAGAATTTCAAAATATATATTATATGACAGATATGTTTAAATTTTTGACAAATCTTTGGTCAAGGATATTTCTGCAACCACTTAATCAAATTTGATGAAAATTTTTTATTTAAATTTTATAGATCCATAGAATAAGTAAAAAAATTTTTATCAAATTTGATCAGATAGTTGCAGAGATATCCTTGATCAAAGTTTTGTCAACAAATTTAAACATACTGTATATTGCTGAAAATAAGCACCTTTTAAAATAGCTACCCCCCAGTTTTGATCCAAAAAACGTCAAAACGCCTTTGACCCGAAAATAAGCTACTCCTTTGTCGCACCAAAAGATATTTAACAAAATTTTTAGTTCTGAAAATAAGCTATCCCCACAATCGATAAATGTTGCTACATAGTAAAGTCTAAATTTTACTAAGTAAATCGATCAAAGTCGCATAAGTAACCTTGTTCAGCAGATCAAAATATGCTACCCTAAAAATTTCATAAAAATCGGAGAACTTTTTATTATTTGACATTTAATTTTTACGTTCAACGATTTTTTTTACAAAAAAAAAAACTGTTGAACGTAAAAATTAAAAGTCAAATAATAAAAAGTTCTCCGATTTTTATGAAATTTTTAGAGTACGCGTATTTTAATCTGCTGAACAAGGTTACTTATGCGACTTTGATCGATTTTCTTAGTAAAATTTAGACTTTACTATATAGTGATTATAATCGATCGTTTTATAAATTACTCCCGATTTTTTTCTGCATGTTTATTTATTGTTTATAACATATTTATTTATTGCCTACAGCATATTTATTTATTGTCTACAGCATATTTATTAATCTATTTTAATTGTTAGAATTGGTGTTTGAAAATAAGCTACCTCTTTGTTGTGCTTTAAATTACTTAAAATAGTAAATAACCCGAAAATAAGCTACCCATGGTTTTTTTTTGTTAAAAATCAGCAAAAAAAGGTAGCTTATTTTCAGCAACATACGGTATCTGTCATGTGATATGCGTTTTGAAATTCTCTAAAACTTTGATCAAAGAGGTACAAAAAGATTTGTATTTTCGAATTATTCTGAGTGCAAAAAATCAAAACAACAAAACAAATGGAATAAAGGGTTTTTTGTACGATATTTTACTATAGAAACCTAACTAAGTAAATATATTGTCTTCACCACGCAAGTAACCAAACTAGACAAAGAAGAAAATAGTACTACAAAAAAGAAAATACAGCCCAGGTACTCAAAATATACAGGAATTCGCAGGGAGACCTAGTGAAAGTGCGAAAAGTGAGGACGTAGTTAGAATGTCAGCTCAAGAAAGCAATCTTGTTCGACAAGCTAGAAGTGAAGAAGAGGAACTGAAAGTCACCAAGAAAAGAAAGCATGACGAGGGCAAGGAGACAGCAGCCATCTGTAGTATCAATACTATTACGCAAAAAATAACTCAAGAACACGGCATAATGGTAAACGACCTAAACAGCAGATCCGAGTTGACACCGAAAAATTTGGCGATTACGTCACCAGAATCTGGAAAAGTAAACAACACAGAAAAGGAAATGGACCCAGGTCAAATAACGGGCATGAATATAGATGAAAATGAAAGTGAACAGTATGTAGATCCCGAAATGATTGTAGAGAATGAAGATATGGCAGGATCGACAGGAATAGCGTGGGAAGAAGAAGCGGAAAGTAAACTAGGATTAGTGAAAGGAACTAGAACCTATAGCCAAGTAACTAGAGGTGATGATGTACGACAGAGAAAAAGACGCGAACCAACAGATATGGCATGGGCAGATGAAGTGGTAGAAAGACTAGAATCAAGCATAGAATCGGAGTTCGATGAAAAAGAATGGCACTACGAGAACATTCTAGAAGCATTTACGAATGAAGAAAAGATGTGCGATTTTGTAAAGCATAAATTAGAGAATAAACCAATTACACATGCTATTCCACCTGCGATCGCCACAAAGTTCAAATATTTGGATAGGAAATTTTTTCGTACCTTCACAAGAAACAAAAGAATCATGCCTGCACACCAAAAAGAGTTTGATGAAATATTCAATCTTGCGATAGCGAATTACAAAGGGAAACATAATGTCATGGTGACAAATAGAGAGATAAGGGACAAAATTAACAGAAAAGTCAGACAGAAAATTGCAATTAATTTTCTAACAAACTATAGAATGAAAAAGAGACCGCAAGAGATAGCTCGAGTACTAAACTACTGCATGGGTTTTATGAAAATCGAAAGTGATCTAAAAGGAGATAAAATGTGGGAAGCAATCAAGAAAGCGATACAAAATACACTGAAAACCCTACCAAGCACACCGGAAGAAATACCGGAAGAGATAAGAAACGTATTCCCGTTTGAGCTACCAATTAGGAATAGAGAAAACCTAAAAGCAGTCCTAGCAGCTATGAGAAAAGTGTATGAATTTTCATATCTGCCAGAAGAAATTTTCGTACCCTTAGAGAGACTGCCTGAAGATCCAGCAGAGTTAAAATACAACTTGGGAAAATTATTCCCGGTGAAAGACAGGAAAAAGTTAAAAGAAATAATAAAAATGAAAAAGTATCTAGCAGAATATTATATATGGGATAGAAAACTTCCAAAATTATATTTTGACTTACCAGCAAAGAAGCGACCACTACCAACTACACCACAAGAATTGTCATCTAGGTTCTGTGAATTCTTCCCAATAGACTTGGCAAAGAGTGAGAAAACGATAAGAGAAGTGGTGGACATGTTGAGAGAGGACTACCACTTCCAAGTGATACTGAATAATTACTTTATACAAAAAAGAAGGTTGCCTAGGGATCCGAGTAGAATACAGACAAACACAACCTTCATATATCCAATTGAAGATACGATCGAAGCTACAAAATTCATTGAAGAAGCAGGCCTAAGATACAGCATCAGTTATCCGATTCTGAGGAAGATAATGACGGCAAATCCAACGGATAAACCAACATTACCATTGGATCATAATGAGATTAAAGAATTTAACTTAACGGTGCCGATTGCAACGACAAAACAGTTAGTTGAAACGGTAAGGTTACTTAGAACGAAATACTACTTCCATAGAATCCCAGAAGAATGGATACAAATTGTAAAAGTAGTGAAGAATGGGAATGAAGAAAGAAAAGATACAGAAATAGCAGAAGATACTCAAAATCAAGCGATTAGAGTAGACATGCCTGAAAGTTTAGAGGAAGTAAAACTATATTTAGAGCAGCTAGAAATCACAGAGAATACAATAAAAATACCGATTACCGAACAGTCAGAAGTTAAATCAACAATAGAAGAATTGAAGAAAATCTTTGATGTTGGAAAAGTACCCAATTTTATATTTGCACTACCGCCACTCCCCAAGCCAACATGGGATATTATTCCATAATTAATTATGATAGTAGAAAGAAAAATAGTAGGGACTGATAACCAAAACTTGTTGGATAGAATGCATATTGGGACACATAATGTACAAGGTATCAACGTAGCTTTAAAATATAGAAATTGGTTAGAGTACTGTAATGAAAACGAAATACATATAATGAGCATGACTGAAACAAAAGTAGCGGAGTCGAGTAATCATAAATTATATCTGGCAAACCCGTATTATGATGTATATACCGCAAACAGTAACGAGGAAGTATCGATTAAACAAGAGTCCAGTATGGGAACGATGAAAGCTGTGAAGAAAACAATACAGCCATATATTCATAATGTAATGTCATCACCAGGAACCGCTATAGCCATAGATTTCTTCTTTTCGAGGAATCAAAAAGTTAGAATCATATCGGTTTATATACCCAACAATAATATTGAACNAAAAAAAAAAACTGTTGAACGTAAAAATTAAAAGTCAAATAATAAAAAGTTCTCCGATTTTTATGAAATTTTTAGAGTACGCGTATTTTAATCTGCTGAACAAGGTTACTTATGCGACTTTGATCGATTTTCTTAGTAAAATTTAGACTTTACTATATAGTGATTATAATCGATCGTTTTATAAATTACTCCCGATTTTTTTCTGCATGTTTATTTATTGTTTATAACATATTTATTTATTGCCTACAGCATATTTATTTATTGTCTACAGTATATTTATTTATCTATTTTATTTGTTAGATTTTGTGTTTTAAAATAAGCTACCTCTTTGTTGTGCTTTAAATTACTTAAAATAGTAAATAACCCGAAAATAAGCTACCCATGGTTTTTTTTTGTTAAAAATCAGCAAAAAAAGGTAGCTTATTTTCAGCAACATACGGTATCTGTCATGTGATATGCGTTTTGAAATTCTCTAAAACTTTGATCAAAGAGGTACAAAAAGATTTGTATTTTCGAATTATTCTGAGTGCAAAAAATCAAAACAACAAAACAAATGGAATAAAGGGTTTTTTGTACGATATTTTACTATAGAAACCTAACTAAGTAAATATATTGTCTTCACCACGCAAGTAACCAAACTAGACAAAGAAGAAAATAGTACTACAAAAAAGAAAATACAGCCCAGGTACTCAAAATATACAGGAATTCGCAGGGAGACCTAGTGAAAGTGCGAAAAGTGAGGACGTAGTTAGAATGTCAGCTCAAGAAAGCAATCTTGTTCGACAAGCTAGAAGTGAAGAAGAGGAACTGAAAGTCACCAAGAAAAGAAAGCATGACGAGGGCAAGGAGACAGCAGCCATCTGTAGTATCAATACTATTACGCAAAAAATAACTCAAGAACACGGCATAATGGTAAACGACCTAAACAGCAGATCCGAGTTGACACCGAAAAATTTGGCGATTACGTCACCAGAATCTGGAAAAGTAAACAACACAGAAAAGGAAATGGACCCAGGTCAAATAACGGGCATGAATATAGATGAAAATGAAAGTGAACAGTATGTAGATCCCGAAATGATTGTAGAGAATGAAGATATGGCAGGATCGACAGGAATAGCGTGGGAAGAAGAAGCGGAAAGTAAACTAGGATTAGTGAAAGGAACTAGAACCTATAGCCAAGTAACTAGAGGTGATGATGTACGACAGAGAAAAAGACGCGAACCAACAGATATGGCATGGGCAGATGAAGTGGTAGAAAGACTAGAATCAAGCATAGAATCGGAGTTCGATGAAAAAGAATGGCACTACGAGAACATTCTAGAAGCATTTACGAATGAAGAAAAGATGTGCGATTTTGTAAAGCATAAATTAGAGAATAAACCAATTACACATGCTATTCCACCTGCGATCGCCACAAAGTTCAAATATTTGGATAGGAAATTTTTTCGTACCTTCACAAGAAACAAAAGAATCATGCCTGCACACCAAAAAGAGTTTGATGAAATATTCAATCTTGCGATAGCGAATTACAAAGGGAAACATAATGTCATGGTGACAAATAGAGAGATAAGGGACAAAATTAACAGAAAAGTCAGACAGAAAATTGCAATTAATTTTCTAACAAACTATAGAATGAAAAAGAGACCGCAAGAGATAGCTCGAGTACTAAACTACTGCATGGGTTTTATGAAAATCGAAAGTGATCTAAAAGGAGATAAAATGTGGGAAGCAATCAAGAAAGCGATACAAAATACACTGAAAACCCTACCAAGCACACCGGAAGAAATACCGGAAGAGATAAGAAACGTATTCCCGTTTGAGCTACCAATTAGGAATAGAGAAAACCTAAAAGCAGTCCTAGCAGCTATGAGAAAAGTGTATGAATTTTCATATCTGCCAGAAGAAATTTTCGTACCCTTAGAGAGACTGCCTGAAGATCCAGCAGAGTTAAAATACAACTTGGGAAAATTATTCCCGGTGAAAGACAGGAAAAAGTTAAAAGAAATAATAAAAATGAAAAAGTATCTAGCAGAATATTATATATGGGATAGAAAACTTCCAAAATTATATTTTGACTTACCAGCAAAGAAGCGACCACTACCAACTACACCACAAGAATTGTCATCTAGGTTCTGTGAATTCTTCCCAATAGACTTGGCAAAGAGTGAGAAAACGATAAGAGAAGTGGTGGACATGTTGAGAGAGGACTACCACTTCCAAGTGATACTGAATAATTACTTTATACAAAAAAGAAGGTTGCCTAGGGATCCGAGTAGAATACAGACAAACACAACCTTCATATATCCAATTGAAGATACGATCGAAGCTACAAAATTCATTGAAGAAGCAGGCCTAAGATACAGCATCAGTTATCCGATTCTGAGGAAGATAATGACGGCAAATCCAACGGATAAACCAACATTACCATTGGATCATAATGAGATTAAAGAATTTAACTTAACGGTGCCGATTGCAACGACAAAACAGTTAGTTGAAACGGTAAGGTTACTTAGAACGAAATACTACTTCCATAGAATCCCAGAAGAATGGATACAAATTGTAAAAGTAGTGAAGAATGGGAATGAAGAAAGAAAAGATACAGAAATAGCAGAAGATACTCAAAATCAAGCGATTAGAGTAGACATGCCTGAAAGTTTAGAGGAAGTAAAACTATATTTAGAGCAGCTAGAAATCACAGAGAATACAATAAAAATACCGATTACCGAACAGTCAGAAGTTAAATCAACAATAGAAGAATTGAAGAAAATCTTTGATGTTGGAAAAGTACCCAATTTTATATTTGCACTACCGCCACTCCCCAAGCCAACATGGGATATTATTCCATAATTAATTATGATAGTAGAAAGAAAAATAGTAGGGACTGATAACCAAAACTTGTTGGATAGAATGCATATTGGGACACATAATGTACAAGGTATCAACGTAGCTTTAAAATATAGAAATTGGTTAGAGTACTGTAATGAAAACGAAATACATATAATGAGCATGACTGAAACAAAAGTAGCGGAGTCGAGTAATCATAAATTATATCTGGCAAACCCGTATTATGATGTATATACCGCAAACAGTAACGAGGAAGTATCGATTAAACAAGAGTCCAGTATGGGAACGATGAAAGCTGTGAAGAAAACAATACAGCCATATATTCATAATGTAATGTCATCACCAGGAACCGCTATAGCCATAGATTTCTTCTTTTCGAGGAATCAAAAAGTTAGAATCATATCGGTTTATATACCCAACAATAATATTGAACTAAAGCAAATGACGTGTAAAAAGATTAAGGAGTGGATGAGACAAGCAGTGTCAAAAAATTATGAATTAATCATACTAGGGGACTTCAATCACAATAGATCAAGAAACAAGAAGAAGCCTATGATAATATTCAACGAGATAGAACAGATGGGAATGTCGAGCCTCTTAAGATACTTTGACAAGAAGGAAGAGACATGGAGTAGAGAAGAAAGAAAAGTCAGATAGACGATATTTACGTATCAAACAGTATGCTGAAGGTTGTATCTGCACCTAAAGTTGAGAATGTAGAAGAAATCACGAATAGTGACCATCAGATGATATTGGTGGAATGGCAGTTAAACATGAGAGTCAAACAATATAGAACTAAAAAGAAGAAAAGATGGATCTACCTATACAATGAGATAACTGAAGAAAAATGGAATAGCTTTGCAGAGAAGGTAGAATTAGAGATAGCAAAGGGCGGTGACACAGATCTGGAGATTGTGACCGAGGAGATGTTGAATAAATAGTGGAATAAAATGGAACAAGCAATAAAAAAGGTCGCAATAGAAGAAATACCAAGAGCTAAAGTTGGACCAAAGACATTTTACGCCTTCTCAAAAAAGGCAACAAAGTTGCATATAGCACTAAAAAAGATAAATAAGTAATAAGAGAAGTTAGAAAAGGCAATATGGAAGATGTTGACAAAAAGCTAAAAATGAATGAGGAAATACGAAACGTTGGAAAATTATGTCAGGTAGAAATAAAAGTGAACTTTGAAAAGCACGAAACGCAGGAAGAAATTCAAGAAAAGTTCGAAACAATACAAGAATACCAGAAAATAATACACAAGGCGAGAAAGTTGGAAAATGAGACTACACATAGACAAGAAATTGAGAACCACATAGAAAAGAGATACAATAACTTTGCGACCAATACTAAAAAAATGATAGATAGTATATTACAGAGAAATAAAGAGCCTGTAGAGTTTAAGAACATTAAGAAAGGTGATCAAATAATAACGGAACCTACAGAAATTAAAGAAGAAATAAAGAAACATTACGAAAAGTGGACGAAACATAATCCGGTAAACACGAAAGAATGGGAAAAATGGGAAGAGTCATATAAGCCTATAGAAAAGATTGATGAAAGCTGGTATGAAGGAATAAATGCGGAAATTCAGTTAGAGGAACTAGAGAAAACACTAAAGGAAGCGCCAAACAATAAAGCAACAGGACCCCAAGGAATAGCGAACGAAATGCTAAAGAACATAAGGAGTATGGCTAAAAATAGGTTTTTAAAAATTCTTAATGCATGTTTAAAGCTAAAAACGATACTGAATGGTTGGAAGAAGAGTAGAGTATATCCGATCGCAAAAAAAGAAACCTTTACTGGAAACCTGGAGGAAACCTGTCCTATTACCTTAATGGAACATGGTAGAAAGATCCTAACAAAAATTATTACAAAGAGGTTAAGTCAGAGAATAGAGAGATACCCTATACTGAATATGAACAATCATGTTGCACTGCCGAACACGTTGACGGAAACTCCAATTGTAACAACAATGCACATGATAGAAGACACTCATGTAAACAATAAAGAAATGTGGATCCTATGTCAAGATATATCGAAGGCATATGACTCGATACACATACCAATATTACAGAAAGCGTTAAAACGAATTAAGGTAAAAGAAGAAATTGTGGAGCTAATAGGGAATATATTCGAAGGAAAAAAGAATACCGTGATAACAAGCCTGGGGACGACAAAGGAATATGGAGTGCAGGATGGCGTGGATCAAGAAGAACTGATCGCGCCACTCCTATGGCGCATCTACTATGACCCGCTGCTACACGAAGTATACCAGAAGGTGAAAGGGTATAGTATGGAAGTTGAATATAGAGAAGGATCAGAAAGGAAGAAAATAACATGTAACAAGCCCGCAATAGCGTATATGGATGATATGATCTGGCTGGCAAGAAATAAAATGGAATTAGAAAAGATAGTTGGTATTGCAACATTCTTTTTTAAGATGACAAACATCAAAGTGAACCCTGGCAAGTCGAAATTAATGACGATAAATACAAAAAAGGGTGAACATGAAATTAAATATGAGGATACAAAGATAGAAGCGGTTAAGAAAAAAGAAATAGTGAGAATCTTAGGATGTTGGTTTGTGTCAGGGAAGAGTAACAAACCAGTGGTAGATAAAATTGAAGAAGAAGCTAAAAGCGTAGTAACAAGACTGAGAAGAGCAAGAATAACTGAAAAACAAGCGGTATATCTAATTAATATGGTAATGCTGGCAAGGATATCATATAGATGTCAAAACATAGTTATACCAAAAAAGAAATGCGAGAGAATAACGAAGAGTTACATAGCGATCGTTAAAAATAAGGCTGGACTAGCTATAACAGTACCTAATTCAACGATGTTTCACTATCAAATTTACAGAGTTAAAACGGTAGAGGAGAAACAAACAACACAACATATGTCAATGTTACATAGACAGCTAAACCACAAGTACTTTGAAACATCCACTTTGAAGATAAGACTACAACAAATACAAGAAGCAGCCAACATGAATGCATCAATATTGGAACACCAAAACTATATAGTACCCCAAAATGAAAGTAGAACTACGACAGTGAAAATGTTGGAACAGATAAAAGAACTTGGTATAACAATAAAGAAAAGTGGAAGTAACGACTGGCCCGTGGCAAGGAAAGAGAGTGAAAGATCAATTAATGAAATCCTGCTAACAATAAAGATAAGTAGTAAAATGAAAGAAAGATGCAACAAGATGGGGCTAAAATACATCGAACAATGTGTGGATAATAATATAATGAAAGTTTTAGAGTGGAGCATGCTTACACAAATCACAGAGAAAGCGATTAAGGGAAGAAAACCAAGGTGGTACAAACAGATAAAAATGAAAATAGAGAAGGAATACCTAGTACAACAAGATAAATTAATGAAGCCGAATCCGTGGACGAGCAACGAAAAACTACAGAAAAAAGATTGGATAGTTGAAAGTTCGAATAACACAAACTTTATGGGAAGAATAACATCGATCCAAGATAATATAGCAATAACACAACATTGGATAATAAATAAGAAATACGAAAAACTGAAACCATGCAAAGGGTGTTACCAGAACAACCCGAACTTGGATAGGGTTAAGTGTACTAAGAGAATAAAAGTGGATAAAACATGGAAAATTATGGTGGACAGCCAAAAACGACCCAAAATAGATAGAGACGATTTAAAGACATTAAGCAGAATAATAAAAAGAAAGGAACAACAACCAAAACAAATTGAAATATATAACGAAATAAAATTAATGAGTAATGACAGAAGTAATAAGAAGTTGGAAGAGATTCGCAGTAAGTTATGGAAGAAAAAGCAGTTATCTGTGTCGATACACATGAAGCACGAGGTCATCAATAGTATAGAAAGGAAAGGCTCAATATGTCAAATTGAACAAGAAGATATACAATAGGAAGCAAGAACTGATAAGTGGCCGTTGAAGGAGAAAAATATAGTAATGATATTACTACAACTAACCGCAGTTGCGCATAAGAACTGTAAAATAAGAGTTGAGGTCAAGAAAAACGAAAATTTATATAAAAAAGCAGAAGAAATACTATACAAACAGGAAGGAAGATACACGAGATACAACAAATCCAGAATTGGGTAGGATGGAGAATGTTGAAAACGTTAGCAAGCAGAAAAGGAATCACATTCGAATTTATACCGGTAACCGAGAAACAAGCTAAAGAAGTAAAACACAAATTTGAGATTATGGGTGAAGTACAATATGTCAATATAAGAGAGGATACGTTTATGATCAAATGGAATGAAGAGATAGTCGAACATCCTACTAGAAGATTTATAAGGCATTTATTTAATGCATACTATACTGTGAAATGGCAATCACAATCGCCTGGGAAAGAAGAAAAGGAGAAATAGACTGGCAAACATTCTTTGATTATATCAACTATAAATGCAGCCCGACATCAAGAAATACAAACCCAAAGTACTCGAAACTAAAAGCATTTAAAATTAAACTTTTATTGGAGGAATTACCCACACTGGAAGTGAAATATAATCGAGACAAAGAAGGGACAACATCACCTGAATGTACACTAGGATGTAATGGGTCAGACAGCAACTACCATATTATAATATGCCCGAAAAATGAAATAAGTCTAAAGAAGATAATAAACGAAGAAATCAAGAAGATATTAGAAAAACACGCAATACTAACTTCAAATGTTATGAATAATATAATGCGAACTATGACTAACTCCTTTTGCATTACAGATACTGAAACTAGGTTAACGAGAGTAACCCTGGGAATGGTCAACTAGGAAGAGACAAAAGAAATGAACAAACTATATAAAATGAAGAAATCACAATAAAGCATCATGGTAAAGCTATTGCATAAAATCGCAAAGTCAATATACGAAAAGATTTGGAAGAAAAGAAACATCAAAACAAAGACAAAGACATGTGAAAAGAAGGGAAGTAAACGAAAAGAGAAGAAAAAGAAGACCAAAGACAAAAATCAATTGGGTATAAAGAAGAAAACAGTTGCTGGAGATATATCGGAGAAACATTGTAATGAAATGACGGAAAGGAATACAATTAATAAGATGGAAAAATGGGAACATCTGTTTGTACAATACAATTGTACACCTCAATGTATCAATAGTATAATCGATTAAGCAGGACTTTGGCCCTACTTAGTAAGTATGGGTCGTGGGTACAGTAGCCCAAGCTTCTAGTTTATAGTACAGATTTTGTAGAAACTCATTTGTATAAATATAATCGGCAGATTCTTAATAAAAAACTGAGGCAAAACCTCGCTTAAAAAAAAAAAAAAAAAAAAAAAAAAAAA
>QKWP01000194.1:347491-374013 GCA_003550325.1 Gigaspora rosea | reverse complement strand
GTTTTAAATTTTTGACAAAACTTTGATCAAAGATATCTCTGCAACCACCTAATTAAATTCAATGAAAATTTTTTTATTTGAATTATATGAATCCATATAATTCAAATAAAAAAATTTTCATCGAATTTGATTAGGTGGTTGCAGAGATATCTTTGATCAAAGTTTTGTCAAAAATTTAAAACGTATCTGTCATATGATAGATACGTTTTAAATTTTTGACAAAATTTGATCAAAGATATCTCTGCAACCACCTAATCAAATTCAATGAAAATTTTTTTATTTGAATTATATGAATCTATATAATTCAAATAAAAAAATTTTTTCATCGAATTTGATCAGGTGGTTGCTAAGATACCTTTGCTCAAAGTTTTAGAAAACTTTGGCGCAGCTTGTTTTAATAGAAGTTTTGATTTTTTCTAAAACTTGAGTGAAGGTAACTAAAATATACCAATTTAATGAAATTTCTATGCTTCTTTAAATTTTACTAATTGATTATAACTTCTTACACTAAGTAAACTTGTTCAGCACTAAAATATACATCAAATCAGTATATTCTTAAAATTTAAAGAAAAATGCTTAATTTTGGAAATTTTCATTAAAAATTCAAAATTAAGTATCTTTGACGAAATTTTAAAAAAAATAAAATAAAATATACCAAAATGATAGTTTATTTAGAGCAAGAAGTTATGAACAATTAGTAAAATTTAAAAAATTATAGAAATTTGTATAATTTTATTAATATAATTATACAAATTTCTATGATTTTTTAAATTTTACTAATTGATTCTAACTTCTTGCACTAAATAAACTTGTTCAGCACCAAAAATACATCAAATATCATACTTTAGTTTACTTTTCTTAAAATTTAAAGAAAAGATGCTTAATTTTGAAAATTTTTATCAAAAATTCAAAATTAAGCATTTTTTTGACACAAATTTTAAGGAAAATAAAATAAAATATACTGAAATAATGTGTACTTTGGTGCTAAACAAGTTTATTTAGTGCAAGAAATTATGATCAATTAGTAAAATTTGAAATTTGTAAAATTTTATTAATAAAATTATACAAATTTCTATGATTCTCTAAATTTACTAATTGATTCTAACTTATTGCACTAAATAAACTTGTTCAGTACCAAAAAAATACATCAAAGCATATTTTAGTTTACTTTTCTTAAAATTTGAAGAAATGATGCTTAATTTTGGATATTTTTATCAAAATTCAAAATTAAGCATTTTTAACGCAAATTTTAAGAAAAGTAAAGTAAAATATACTGTTTTTATAAGTTCAAATATTCACTGAATATTCGAATATTCGAATATTAATTTTTTTACTAAATGAATATTCGAATATTTAAAATTTCACTAAATATATTTATTGAATATTCATTAAATATATATATAAAGTAATTATAGGTATTGTGGTGAATATGGGTTAGGAATATTAATGGAGTGCTCCAGGATGGTATGGTTAGTGATGTAAGTTGGTAGCTACCGGTAGGAATCTACTACTAGTATCTATCAATAGATAACAGTAGATACCATTAGGTAAATTATATGCCTAGTAGATACTAATAAAATAATTGAATAAAATTTTAAAATTATATAATTAATTATAAATATCAAAAAGTATATAATTTATCAAATGACCTGCGGGTCGATAGCATAGTGGTTATGCTCCCAGGTCCCTAATCGAAGGTTGCCGGTTCAATACCGCTTGGCGGCAAATTGAATTTGATAGTCAGAACCCGATTAGGAATAATCGAAGTCATACAAGATGTAAGGTCGGTCCAATGTGGCACGAACTTGATGGCGGCGTTTCTGTGTAATATATATGTACCCACAGGAAACAGGACTGAGATGGCTCAGCCGATCCTACAAGAAGTTAAATAATACGGTGCAGGACACATTTGGGCGGCGAAAGGCAAGCCGGATGAAGCCTTCATCACAGTAACATGTCCGAGTGGCCAAAGCTCCGACGACGGAGATCTTCTGGGCGGCGTAAGGCAAGCCGGTTGGTTTATCAGAGTTGGGTTAAAGTGGAGGGTGCTCAAAAGGAGGGTTACAGAGAAGAGCGCTGGGTCTTAAGTTTAAAAAAAAAAAAAAATAATTTATCAAATAAATTTTATTTATCATATGATTAGTAGATCTACCAGTAGTGGTAGCTACCAGTAGTGATAGCTACCAGTAGTAGTAGCTACCGGTAGTGGTACCTACTGGTAGCTACATCTACCAGTAGATATCGGTAGGAACATGCCAAACTAGTAGAATTCACATTACTAGGTATGGTACATACTTTGGCAGAATATCCCTTAATACTACACCACTCTGAAGTATGAATCAGAGCATACTTCAAAGTATAACCTGGAGTATAATCCAGAATATAAACCAGAGTACTATGTGCTAAGCACTATGTAATACTCTGGAGTTTATAGTACTATATTTTCCTGAAAAAATACAATAAAAAATATATATATAATAATATTCTAGAGTATAATCCATTTTGTATTAATAGTATTACTCTGGAGCAATTACTTCTACCATATTGATAATATCTTAGTAATTTGAGGTAGTGTCATGTCTAGGCCACACCAGTATGGAGTGGGTTATACTTTACAGTTACTCTGGAGTACCTTACTCCATTAACATTCCTAATATGGATATTATGGCGGATCTGCTATAACTTGTGACCTATCAGCCCAATCTAAATGATTTTTATACCATTTGAATAGTATTTGAATCATCTCATCGAGATGATTCGAATGGTACAAATAGAGGTCTAACTCTATAAATACTATTCACTGAATATTCACTGAATTTTCAAATATTCGAAAATATAATTTTTCACTAAATGAATATTTGAAAATTTAAAATTTCACTGAATATATTCATTGAATATTCATTGAATATATATATATATGTTGTGTCCCAGATAAGAATTTGTCCCAATTTGGAATCTGGCCTAATCCTACCTCTAACTCTAGCCTAACCCTAACCCTAAAGTCACCTAAAGTCCTAATTCTGCTACAAAATTCTCATCTAGAGCAGCCCGATTCCGAATCGGGCATCAGAACACAACATATATATACACATAAGTTTATTATTTTGGGTTTTGTAATATAGTGCACCTGCACTGCAGTGCACCCCTTTTATGTTACTCAAAATTTTACTAGGCTAACCCCTGTTGTGTTATTAACAAAAAATGATCCTCTCGCAATTTTGTATTAATCTTAACCCTAACTCTAATTTTAACTTTAATTTTAACTTTAATTTTAACTCTAACTTTAGTCTAACCCTAGCCCTAACTCTAACTCTAACACTAACTCTAATTATTATTTATATTTGTTACTATAAGGGTGCACTGCAGTGCAGGGTGCACTATTTACTAATTCCCTATTATTTTTTAATAATTTATTTGCAATTTTATTGGCTAATCTAAGTAAGATATTATATAATTTTTTAAAATTAAAATATATTTAATATTCAATAAATATTCAGTGAATATTCATTAAATATTTATTAAATATTTTCAAAATTTTTGAAAAATATTCGAATAAAAAAATATTGAACAAATGAATATTTGAATACTTATTTTTTGAACAAGTCAGACCTCTAGGTACAAAAATCATTTGATTTCGATTATTAGGTCATAAAATATTAGTGTTTGAATGTTTAAATTAAATTTTTTGAAAAAAAACTAATACATTATATTTGGATACTATTCTAATGCCAATATCTTGTAACCCAATAATCGAAATTAAACAATTTTTATATATTCAAATCATCTTGATAAGACAATTTGAATGGTATAAAAATTGTTTAAATTGAACTGATAGGTTACAAGTTATTGCAAATTCTGTTACAATACCTTTATCTATCACAATACTCTTTTCAATTTTGTGTAATATATGATTGTAAATAACTTGAGATTTTGTGTCCAAATTGAATGATTTTGGTATTATTCGATTCGTCTTACCGAGACGAATTGAATGGTACCAAAATCATTCAATTTGGACCAATAGATCCAGAGTTATACCCAATTCTCTTAACTCTACCACAATACCTATACTTATCTTATATAATTTATAATTTTATTTATTTTTAATAATTTATTTGCAATTTTATTGGCTAATTTAAGTGAAATAGTTAATAATTTTTTAAAATTGAAATATATTTAATATTCAATAAATATTCAGTAAATATTCGAATATTTATTCAAAATTTTTGAATGAATATTCAAATATTAAAAAATTGAACGAATGAATATTCAGATGCTTATTTTTGAATGAGCCAGGACCTCTACTTTATAGTATATAGTACATTAAAATTTGCTAATTATAGCAATTTAAAAATTACAAAAAGTTGATTATACAATTTGAATGCCATTTAATATATTTTATTTGTGTGTATGTGAAGTCATGTGATAATGTTAAATGGGTATATACAGGGACAGTAATTTTCTGCAATGACAAAACCAAAATTATGTGGTGGCAAAATTTAAATTGTGATGCGATGTGATCCATATTTGCCAAATTATATGCAATTCTGTGGTAACTTGACCAAATTATGTGCGATTCTGTAGCATGCTTACCAAATTTATGTGCAATTTTGTGACATAAATTTTCGGAACTTTCTGGATTTTGTTTCAAAAAATTTTCATAATTTGCTAGTAATTTGAGTTCATTCAAATTCTACGTCGAGAGATACTGATCTGTAAACTTTAGCTATCAACTTGTCAATAAATTGCCAAATTATGTGACAATTCTTATAAATTGCTATATTATGTACTATTCTGCGGTGATAAACACCAAATTATGTGATTTAAGCATATTTATGTGAATTCTGTAGTATTATGTGAAACACAGAAAATCACTGTTCCTGGTATAGCATTTTACTTATTTGCGATTTGCAAAAAACTAAATGCGTGAGATAAAAAGTTAGGGTTAGAGCCTTAACATTAGAGGCTATAAAGTTAGATTGATGCTTAGGCCACTTCAATTTAATTCTTTGTTTAACATTACAAGTTCAAAATTTTTTAGAAGGAGGGGGGACTTAAACAACAAATGATTAGGTCCAGTTTGGGTCCGGCCAGGATCGGAATAGGTCCGGTTCAGATCCGGTCCAGGATCGGACCAGACTCAGCCTTTAAATTTTATACAGACTGGTCTGAGTCTAAATATACTTATATTTATTTTTTGGTGCTGACAAGTTTATCTAGTGAAATGAGTTAGAATTAATTAGTAAAATTTTATGAATCATGAGATTTTATAGAATTTTATTAATAAAATTTTATAAAATCTTATTATACACAAATTTTTATTAATTAATTCTAACTTTATGCACTAAGTAAACTTGTACAGCACCTAAAAATACACCAAATCGGCAGGGTTAGTTTTATTTTACTTGAAATTTGGATAATAGATACATAATTTTGGATTTTTGATCAAAAAAGTCAAATTTAAGCATCTTTTCTCCAAATTTCAAGTAAAATAAAAACAAGACTACTAATTTAATGTATTTTTAGGCCCTGAACAAGTTTACTTAGTGAATTAAGTTAGAATTAATTAGTAAAATTTTATGAATCATGAGATTTTATAGGATTTTATTACAGTAATAAAATTTTATAAAATCTTATAATACACAAATTTTTAATAATTAATTCTAACTTTATATACTAAGTAAATATGTACAGCACCTAAAAATACATCAAATCAGCAGTGTTATTTTTATTTTAGGGAAGTGCAGAAAATCACGTAATTTTTTAGGGGGGGTGGGGGTCCCCAAATATCACGTCCTATATATATATATAATATAAATAGCCAATCATATTGAAGAAAATCAATTTTTAGTTAATCACAAATAGTTGCTACATAGTAAAGTCTAAATTTTACTAACCAAATCGAAAAATATCGATTAAGTAAACTTATTCAACAGATCAAAATACACTTACTACAAACTTTTCATAAGTATTGGAGAACTTTTTATTATTTAACTTTTAACTTTTACATTCGTTGAATATATTTTTTTAAAAAATTTTAATTTTTTCGTCGAACGTAAAAATCAAAAGTCAATTAGTAAAAAATTCTCCAAACTTATGAAAATTTTGTGGTAAGTGTATTTTGATCTACTGAATAAGTTTACTTAATTAATTTTTTTCGATTTGCTTAGTAGAATTTAGACTTTACTATGTAGCGACATTTGTCGATTGTGGGGTAGCTTATTTTCAGATCAAAGATGTTTTTGAGTTTTTTTAAATTTGATTGGTTAATAGTCCTATCACTAGGGAGGAGGGGGGTCAGAACCTATATAAACCCTAATTACGTGATTTACTGCACTTCCCTTACTTGAAATTTGGAGAATAGATGCATAATTTTGGATTTTTGATCAAAAAGTCAAATTTAAGCATATTTTTTCAAATTTTAAGTAAAATAAAAACAATACTGCTAATTTAATGTATTTTTAGGTTCTGAACAAGTTTTTCTAGTGCTATAAGTTAGAATTAATTAGTAAAATATTGTGAATCATAAGATTTTATAGAATTTTATTAATAAAATTCTATATAATCTTATTATTCATAAAATTTTACTAATTAATTCTAACTTAATTCACTAAGTAAACTTGTTCAGGGCCTAAAAATACATTAAATCGGCAGTTTTGTTTTTATTTTACTTGAAATTTGGAGAAAAGATGCTTAAATTTGACTTTTTTGATCAAAAATCCAAAATTATGCATCTATTATCCAAATTTCAAGTAAAATAAAACTAACCCTGCCGATTTGATGTATTTTTAGGTGCTGTACAAGTTTACTTAGTGCATAAAGTTAGAATTAATTAATAAAACTTTGTGTATAATAAGATTTTATAAAATTTTATTAATAAAATTCTATAAAATCTTATGATTCATGAAATTTTACTAATTAATTCTAACTAACTTATATAATGTTCCAAGGTTTAGCATGACTGTATCATGCAGCTACTCTAATTTTAGTGATCTTTCTGTATGGGTTCATTTTAGTAATATGAAAAATGAAATTTGAATCTAAAAGTTATATATAAATATATGTTGTTTAATCCTCTCATAATTTGCTCAATCTAAAGGGGGGTTATGTTAAACATAGATTTAAATTGGAGCAGCCTTACTATATATAAAACTTCATTTCTATCATTAATTTTTGCATATTTTTGCTTTTTTTTTTCTTTTACATGTGTTTTGGATTTTTGTCGGGCTTGATTAGAGTGTTCAGGATTATGATCCGGCATAATATTCGCATAATTAACCTTATAGCCAGTGATATACGTTGGACAAAATTGGACGCTTGGACACCTTTGGATTGGACGTCCAATTCAAACATCCAATCGTGATTCTTGGACCTAAATCTTTGGACCCTGCTCTAATCCATAAATTGGATTAGTTGAAATTAAATAATACTAGCGCAGTAGTTTGTCTATTAAATGTAATACAAATATTGCCCAATCATATGTAACGAAAGTTATGTGATGTCCAAAGTCCAATTGGACATTGGACATATAGTAAATTCCAAATCCAAACATCCAACGTCCAATTTTTGTTGTTGGACCATTGAACATGACATCACTGCTTATAGTGCAATTTTGCATAATTTAAAGAAGCCCGCATAATCTCACATAATTTATCTTTTCTCTCGTATAAAGAAATTTTTATTGGCCAATTGTCATTACACAGATTAAATTACAGAGTGTATTATCAAATCGCCTATATTATACTCTAACGCTGGCTAATTCCGAGTAGGATCATGTGAATAATGCTAGCTAAACTATCATAGTATCTACACTAGTGTTGTTAACTAGAAGCTGGAATCACACTGGACGTCCAGAAATTTCTAGTGTTCCAGTGGTTCCAGTGAAGTTTTTTTCACTGGAAGGAATTATTCACTGAAAGCGATATAATGCTAGCCAATAAGAATACAAATAAGAATTAAGATTATTATTATCGTATAAGCTCATATACAAGACCCGGGAGTCTGTTGTACAGTTGTTGTACAGTGGGTTTCATGTAATGATGCAGCCCGAAACTATACAAATACTAGCTTCTGATTGGGTATAGTCCTGCATCATGATTTAATTTCGCCCGTTTATGACTTATATGATCATTATACAAACCATGATCAAAATGTTAAAGACTAATATATCAATGAGCAAGTTATGATCAGGAATGTCATCACAATTTAACAATTGTTTCATCACGATATTATTCTATCTCGAATTTCATATTAACACTTTCTTTATTAGACATTATGAAGGCTTCCTTTATTTGCATATTGAAATACCATCAAAAATATACATTATTAGTTGTGGTTTGAGTTAGTCCATACACCTCAAGATTACTATCCGATAATCTAAATCGCATATAACTTTTAAACTTGTTAAATAAAATTAATAATGTTAATAATTTATCAATATTAGATCATAAAATAAATCATCTTAACTTACTTTTAAAAAATTCTTGGGATTTGCTACAAACGCCTCAGGAGCAAAAGGCTCATCTCTCTTGCCTTTCAAAATAATTTCTCAATTCTGCGGATTTTGGTTAATTCCTCAACAAAGGCACGAATAATTTCCTGCTTGTAGGCTACATTAGGTCTGACTATTACGAATTATAACTAGAAGAGAAAAGCCGTTGATATTATCAGACAAGAAAAAAAATATTATGATGATTAGTTTTACTACCGAATAATCCAAATAAAATTCCTTGTTGATGTGATTAATTTTATCAGTGGTGTTTTTATAATCTCATTTTGTGAACCAGGTAATGTCTTAAGTGCAACTATAATTAATGGAGTACGCGATTGCACGTAGTGATGATTTTCACTGAAACTATTCTTTTACCATCTAACCACATTGCTGAAAACACTGAGCCAAATCCTCCTTCCCCAATTTTTTGGACGTTTTCTAGTCTATTAAAAGGAATCCATTTAACTACATTTTCATCATAGTGGTGAGTTGAAACCTTTTAATGCAATCATCGACATCCTTATTCCTATTTGCCCTTCCTTGCGTTGTTTGGCACCAAGTTATTGATGTGTTATACCAGTAGCAAGTTGTACATTCTCCATACAATCCCCTTTTTCTATTAGAATCAAATTTATGAAATACTAATATATATCTGTTTGTGGTTGTGTTTTGAGTTAAACTATAGACACTTTCGTCTTTTAATTTCTTATAATTTTAAACTTACAAAATATAAATAAAATTTATCCATGTAAATACATTATTAAATAAAATAAACATTACATATATAAGAAATAGAATATTCTTTTAGTGTATCCAATAAATTTTGTGTTCAAATCAAGAATCACCAACGCTAAGGTGTAGCGTGTTCTACTTTTAATAAAATAGCAAGTTAGAGCCCACGTTTATGGTGCAGCGCATTCAACTCATTACATGCATTAAATTTTTTTTTTTTATAATAGCGAGTTCGCCCATGCTATGGTGCGGCGCCTTCAACTCAGTACACACAATAATATAAAGTAGCGGGTTCGAGCCCACACTATGGTGCAGTACATTCAGCTCGTTATGCATAACAACAAGCAGGACGCTAGGTGCAATATATGAGAAAGGGCGAGAGAGCTGGGAGCCAGCTTATGATCGCCATTGAGAGAACAAGTGACAAGACAAGCAAAGTAAGAAAGCACTTAATCTGTCGTATACATACGTATCTATAATCTATATAACTGTTGCATACAATCATATGCTATTACTTTTTTCATAGAAGCCACAAATTGGTAGCACAGTAAAATTTTTGACATGCATTCCCAAATTATTCCCAGTTCTTCTGTTACACCAATATTTAAAGGTATTAACTCAAAGATCAGAATTCTTTAGTATCGGTATATTTGGACATTCAATTTAATTGTTATTACAAAATAATCTAAATAAAAAAAAAATTTTTTTATATTTTAACTTATCGGATCTTACTGGACCTTACTGGACCTCACTGGACCTCACTGGAACTTCTATCCAGTAGTAAAAAAAATGTGACTGGAACAGTCTAGTGACAACTTACCACTAGAACCCATATATCTTCTAGTTTGATCCAGTTAGTTCCAGTGACCTTTCCAGTCCAGTGATCTTCACTAGACCGGTCCAGCAACAATACTGATCTACACTTTAAAATCAATAGATCCGAATATAGGAAATTACAGATCAGTATGGCAAATGTGATTTTAACAAACCGTACCATCACTCCCTAAAAAACCAGCTGGAATTAATTATAATTTCTAGTAGAGCCAACCAAAAATTCTATGAGGCGTGATAATTAAGCAAACTCTATGATAAGGTTTGATAAAATCATACTAAAATCACATACTAATATTCATAACACCTCGAATGTAGTAACAATTATTGATTATACATAGTGTTCCGCAGACTCAAATTGAAACCTGGACTTGAACCGTACTCGACTCGGCGAGTCGAGTCTGGTTCACAATTTTTTAAAACCAACTAATTCCGGGATTGTGGTAGCAGGTACCCGATAAGACCTGCATATTTAATCACTTGCCCTCAACGAATAAAATGCTAGCTTTAGAGATCAATAGATAGATAAAAAAAATTTAAGAAAGTTGCTAGAACTTACTTGTACGCAGTTCAAAAAAAAAAGATCCAAAGCTCGGGCAGTTTCAGCTGTTAACATTTTTTAAACCAATTCCTGGAGTTTAATAAAAAACGGTTATATTTTTTTTTCTCAACATAGCAATATACAAAAAAAGCGCAAGTCACATTGATTTTGTGCTATTAGGGCAGTGTCATTAATCACCTGATTATTTTTTATCAGAGGCCTACCCCCTCCCTCTTCCTCAATATATAATAGTCAGGTTCTTATATATAATTTCAACTTTTTTTACCCCCTTCCCCCCCTAAAAAATCACCTGATTTTTGTTACTCCCCTTATGGAAGACTTTGAAGGTCTTTATACGAACAATTCTTATATAGAAGATCCTTCTATAGACATTAATAATCCTCCTGAAATAAATGATTCTTATATGGATTCTTGTACCGATGATAATGGTATAGAAGTGAATGAAACTAGTGAATCATCACAAATATGTACCAGGTCATTTGTATGGAACTATTTTAAGAAGGAAAAAGGAACTTCTTATGCGAGATGCGATCTTTGTAAACCTAAAAAAAATATTAATAAAATGTATTGATGGATCAACGTCAAGCCTTAGAAAACATCTTGCTACCAAACATGTAGGAAAGGTACCTGAACTGGATAAAGAAAAAAAGAAGCTGAATGCTATTGTTATAGATACTATATACTTAGAAAAAACCAGCAATCTGCTAATCTTCGTGAACCTTTTGATTTAAACACCTTTAACAATCTTATTGAACGTTGGATTGTTAAATGCAATCGACCATTTAAAATTGCTAAGGATGGTGACCTCAAAGCAATATTTGTATATTTAGAACCTCAAGCAGATGCACTTTCTGCAGATTCTATAAAAAGACATATCATGGATGACTTTGAAGAAGAACGCTACAAGCTTGCAGTAAGGTTACAAGGAATTCCCGGGAAACTTTCAGTTACTATGGATATATGGACAATGAATACCAATGAAAAATCCTTTATGGCAGTTACTCTCTATTACTTAGATGCTTCTTGGAAGCTAAAAAGTATTCTCTTAGATTTTGTTAATATGGATGGTTCACATTCAGGTAGTAATTATAATTAATTATATTTTTAAGCATTATATTTAATAAATAATTTGCAAATTAAGAATTTTTTATTGTTTTTTACAATTTCTATTAGGTTCTGAAATCGCTTATAATATGGAAGAGTGCCTTCAATCACTGGGAATTATATCAAAGCTTATGGCTATTACGCATGATAATGCTTCTTCCAATATTAAATTTGTACAAGATCTTTCTAATTCTCTGGATCGGTTAGAGTTTCAATTTGATCATAAACAGCAATCCATAAGGTGCTTTGCTTATATTTTAAACCTTGCTGTACATAGTTTATTAAGCATTGCAGGAAGTGAACTAAATAAATTGCGAGAATTAATTAAAAGTATTCGAGAATCATGTTTGCGTCGTAAGAAATTCAAGACTACTTGCTTAATACATAACATGGGTGCAATGAAGCCAATTCTTAATATTGTTACCCGCTGGAATTCCACCTTTGACATGTGTGAACGAGCTGTAACATTAAAGGTTGTATTGGATACCATGGCTCTTAGTGAAGTGAACTTACGTTAGTATGTTCTTGAGGATGATGAATGGGCAAAAATAGAGCTTCTTGTTGAGGTCTTACGACCATTTAAAGATGCAACAACATTTATGTCAGCATCAGAATATCTAACCTTAACAATGGCTGTTCCTTTATATTATACGTTGCTTGAAACACTTGAGGAAGTTAAAAAAAAGGATAATGTACCATCTTGGTTATTTAAGGTTGTAAGACCGCAAAAAAAAACTTGCAAATTATTGTAGCAAAACGAGTGTATTACATTTTGTATCGGTAGTATTAAATCTGCGACTTAAATTCCAATACTTTGAATCACTAAACTTGCCATCACAACTTATTACTAAGATCAAAAATGTCATTAAAGACAAGTATGTAACTGAGTATGCATCTTTTCCTAGTCGAAGTATATTGCACGAAACTACTACACGACCTACAATAATGTCATGGATATACAAGTCAGTACATACGGATTATCGAGCGAATTAGATATTTACTCAATGATGCCACTTGTAGATTCAGATGTCGATGCGTTAGTATGGTGGCGAATAAATGAAACAAATTATCCCACTCTTTCAAAATTTGCAAGGGATTGCCTTCCCATTCCAGGGACAAGTGTCCCTAGTGAACAAGTATTTAGTATCGGTAATGATATGATTAATGATAAACAGAACCGATTAAATGAAAAAATAGTACGATCAGCTTTGTGCCTTAGATTGTGGTTAGTGATGCCACCAAAATTGATTTTTGGAAAAGGCCTATTTCGTCTTCATTAGAAAAAATTAAAATTTTTTATAAAGAAGAGTAAATAAAATTTATATAGATATGTTCCTTATAATTTCGTCTATTCAAAAAAAGTATCAAATAATTTCGTATTTCAAGTAAAATAGGTCAAAAACAATTTCGTCTTCAAATTTTAATTTCGGGTTTTAGAACCCTAAATGCTTTCGTCCTCATGTATAATTGTGGTAGAAAGAATCTCAAGAGTAATTGAATTAGTGTTATCTGTACGATTTTTTTTCCTTGTTTTTTTTTTTTTTGATTCTTATATTTGAGTTTCAATTTATTAGACTAGCAAATGTCCGAATCGAGAATTTTATTACATTGATTATTGTGTAACCAAAATACTTACAAAAAAATTGTGCTTCAATCCTTTTCTATCTTTCCTTTTTTTTCATTTATTATTGTTTTTTTCTTTGTTAGTTTATCGCAACTTACAAATTCTATTTGCAAACATTAGCATATTAGTTCAGAGTGGTATTAAGTTTTAAAGGTTTATTAATAATGCTTATAATTTGAGGGGACTTTATAGTGGAAGAATAATATAATACAGTATTTTATCACTTAGAAGCGGCTTAGGATAAATGTGAGTAGAAATACGCACAACTTTTTATGCATTTCTAAACTAAAGCAATAACAATTTCTATGATTAGTAGTTTTACTTTTACTTGAATCTTAGTAAGAAAATCCGATTGATAAGCTTAGAATTTAATGGTAAGGCGTTCCAAATCGATTTAGTAAGAACAATCCACTAAAGAATAAATTATATACATACATTTACTCATATTCAACTTTGTCTTACCGTTTAGGCTCAAGCGAAAATTGTTAAAACATCTTAAAGAATATGTGTAATAAAATATTAGTATTCTCGATATGTTAGTCAATTTACCTTCGGCATTTTATTAACATTAATAAAATCAGAAAACAATAAAGTGTCTTGAAAATTGTTATTAAAGTTAATTACATTTATTCTATTTATTACAGCTGTTTTCATTATTTTTGGGACATCTGGTAAAAAATTGACCGAATGATTGTTTGGCCGATTCGATAAGTTAATGATTTCGGTGTGATCCATATAAAATAATTAATAAAAGCTATTTTGTATGATAATAATCATTTTACGACAATAATGTGAGTGTGCTTAGTTTGTACGAAAATTTATCGAAAAAACTGTTCATGTCAACCAATAAACCTTAACAATAAATGTAAAAAAGGAATCAATATAAATTAGACTTTTATAACAAATATATTACTCGAACAGGTGCCGCTATTAAAAAAGTTAAATATGGTCATGAATTTGTCGACTGGTTTAAAAATGAATCTCGGGTTAGGATTCCAAATAACCAAGATATTATTAATATTTGTCGAGAATGCATGAAGAATTATGATTTAAACGAGGAAATCAAAGTAAAAAATTTTATATGTTTATTTTCGTCTTCTACAAGACACGAAAATAATTAGAAATGAATAAATGCTTTCGAAAATGGATCTTGCCAAAGAATAAGAATCAAAAACTAGTTTAATTTTTTAAACCGAAATTTTCATCTTCGACAAGAAATGAAAAATAATTAGAAATAAATAAATGCCTTCGTTTGAACGAAAATGGATCTTGCTAAAGAATAGGAATTGAAATTTAGGTTATTTTTTTTTAAAAATGAATTTTTCATCTTCGACAAGAAACGAAAAATAATTAAGAATAAATAAATGCTTTCGTTTGAACGAAAATTGATCTTGTTAAAGAATAGGAATTGAAGTTTTAAAACAATTTTAAAAAAAAACTAACTTTCGTCGAAAAATAATTAGAAATGAATGAAATGGATCTTGCCAAAGAATAGGAATTGAAATTTTACAAATTTTTTTAAACCGAATTTCGTCGAAAAATAATTAGAATGAATAAAGGCTTGTTTGAACGAAAATGGATCTTGCCAAAGAATAAGAATTGAAATTTTTAAAAAAAAATTTTCGTCGAAAAATAATTAGAAATGAATAAAAGCTTGCCAAAGAATAGGAATTAAAATTTATACAATTTTTAAAACCGAATTTTCGTTGAAAAATAATTAAAAATGAATAAAGACTTTGCTTGAGCAAAAATAGATCGTGCCAAAGAATAGGAATTGAAATTTTACGACTTACAAGTACATGTCAATATTTAGTCTTTTTATAATATATTAGTCACCTTATCTTATTAAATTACGTATTTGATATATCTGTTATTGAATCTTATTATTCCGAAATCTATAACTTATCGAATCGGCCAAACAATCATTCGGTCAATTTTTCACCAGATGTCCCAAAAATAATGAAAACAGCTGTAACGAAAAAAAAAAAAAAAATAACTGGGTTCCGGTTCGGTTCCAGGTTTAAATGACACGATTCCGGGTTTCAATATAGACTCGAATCGATTTTCCGGTTCGAGTCCGGTTTTTCATAAAACTCGAGCCGAACCGGACCGTGCGGAACACTAATTATACACACTATTGGTTGTACCATGTAAGTTGCAGATAAATTTAGTACATACCACGGGCAAAATTAGAACACAAAAAATTTTTTAAAATTTCGTGCTTTTAGATTAGGGATAAAATCTTGCAATAAGGTTAGAGTTCGAAAATATTATTTATATAATAAAATTTTATAACACGTAAAAACAGTTTCATAGACGGTTATAAAATTTGTCTTGCATTACAGAAGATCTTGAAATTTGGTTGGTCAGCAAATTTTTTTTTAACCTTAATCCTGGGGTCCGCATAATTCGCATAATTTGCGATTTACCGGATGCATAATTTGGCATTTACCGGATCATAATCCTGGACACCCTAGGCTCGATCCAGAATAGCACCCTCCGATTGGCTATTTCCTCTCCAGGAGTTTGTAAACCTTTAATTAGTGCTAGTAACTCTAAGTTATTTATTATACTGTATATAAGTATAAATTTTTACTACCGGTATATATTATACTACGTGTATAATTTTTTTTGTCAAAATTATACAAAATGTATAATATTTTAAAAATCTAAATGTATAAATTTTTAATAAATAATATATATACATTTTGTATAATACTGTATACTATATTCCTTTGACAGACTATACTATACATGTTATTGTAATACCTGAAGTTTAAAGAGTAGAGTTTATAGAATTTTATAATTTTATATTATTAATATGATATATAGTAAATATTAAACCGGATCTTCTTAATTTTGTATCCAAAATTCTCAACCTTCTCATAATTTGAGTTTATTATTTTCTTGGTTCCTATTGTTTTCCTGACACACTTCCCGACAATGTCAAAATCCCGACAAGTTAGCCAACATTAGGTTAGGGTTGGGGTTAATTCCGGTCAATCAAAGGGCCCTAGTATATATTTAGATTTACATTAACTTATATTATACAAATCAATAAATAACTTGAAGTTCCCGTGGGTACTACAATAGAAAACACTATCTAGTTATCTTATAAGTTAACCGGATAACTTGATTGTGAAACCCATTAATTAATTTTATAATCCGGTTATCCGGTAACCTAGTGGTTAACTACTATACTTGTGTATTCAACTAATCTAACAATTCTTCGAACACGCTCGTTAGATTGGAACAATTATTATGTTTAATAATTATGGGAGTTTGAATAAAATTAAGCAAATCATGGTATACACCCTACATAAGACCATACAAAATAAAGTTTTATAATTCAACCTGTCAAATTTTGAACCTTTCAGAAAATTTTTATAAGTTTTTATAAAATTAAAAAACGGTTTGTTTTAATATTTTCATATTTGCTTCGTCTAATAGTGCTCTACGATTTTCAAAAGAAGCATTACGCATAATTAAGATCTTTTCATGTTCTTGGATATGGGGTTCTGGAACTTGAGATCACATTTTCCAAAATTTACTGCGGCGGCTGTGGCTGACCTGTACTTTTGGGGGCCGCCCTAGCTAATTCACGAAAAGCCAGTCTTATTCTTTTCACAAAAGTATAAAAATCACGTGAAGTATTTAATTGTGACACCAACTCTTCTATCTGATCTAGCGGTGGATTACATTCGAGTACTATTGAATATAAAACTTGATTAAACTCGATTTTGCACGATCTTAAAAACTTATTTTGTGTATTCAAACCTGTGTAAATTGGTACAACATTGAGAGTGAATGAACATGGTTGCGATGAATCATTTTCATAGATACAAGTGAATGTGAAAGTAATCGCATCATCTAAATAATTATCTTATCAAAGTTAGTAATTTCCTAATCCCATTGGAAATTGGTGGAAACGAAATTTCCACTTATTCACATACGAATAATTCATCTCCCGTTCACAATTACAAATATACCTCGCGCTCCTTCCATTGTAAAAGCTAGTCTATCTACAAACCGTTTTAATTCCGGTTCATTCTTCGAGAGTTGCGCTTCCAGCGATAATTGCTTCGCTACTATGGCTATTATAAAAAATGGGTTGATAGTTCAGAACTTCGTTTAGTTGTATGTTTAAATTTTTAAATAATTTAATATTCAATTTTTTTTTTAAAAAAAAAAAAAAGCTTACAATCGCGTTGTTTCTGAATTTCTTTTTTCATGGCATCTATTTGCATCACCAAAAAATTTTTACGTTCGTTTACCGTGTTTTCTTCAACTTTCAGATTCGAGACTTCCGCTTGCAACTTATGAATTTCTTTTTTTTCTTTATCCAAGGCTGGAAAAATAAATTGAATAAACCAATTAAGATATTTAATTCATAAGTCGCCAATTATATATTACGAATATCTGTAATTAAAATTTTATCCTTACTTGCAATCAAACTCTTTTGCTTTTTCTCAAACGATTTGATTTCTTCATTATGACGCGCTATGTTACCTGTTCACAAAATAATACATTTTAAATGCTTTTTAACGAAAAAATATAACTAAAAAAAAAATTTCTTTAATATACTTTTTTCTGATGCAAGATTATTTTGCCATTGTTGTTTTTTTAATGTCAAACTTTTTTTCACAATATCCGCATAATTATTTATATCTTCATAATTAAAATTAATTTCTGTGAACGAAATCCCTGTTATTTTTTTGTTAGAAGGTGTGCGAACTGGCGTTGTTGGAACAGAGTACATATCGGCTAAATCGTTATGAAATTTAGTTTACGCGTCATATTTCATAGAACATTCGTCTGATTGGCTGATGTAAATCAATTGCCGGGTAACAGGGACTGTCAAAAATTTGGATCCAATTTCCCAGATTTTAGAATTCATGTGATCTGGAACCTACGTTCAACCAATCAGAGTGCGTGTAACGTCAAATGATAGTTAAAATTTATTATAAAGCGAGTTCTCGACTTTTAAACTTTCAATGACCAAACCACCCGAAAATGCCCAAACGTCTCAACAACTAGTGACAGTGCTTTCTTTTACGGCTTAGTATAGCCGTTTTTTTAATATTTATTGCTTATTTATCTCATATAGAGACCAAAAAAATTTTTTTCATTTGTCGTTATTCATACAGTAGCAAAGGTTTGTGTAACAATTTATCGAAAATCAAATCGGTAAAAATAATAAAACCACTGCCCATAGCCGTGCATCAATTATGAGAATAAGGCCTGTTTATTTTTCACATATAAATTATCAAAAAAAGGTGAAGCATATCTAAAATCATCAAACCAAACTTGACAACTATGCAAATTTTTAATTTTTTTATCCAAATTTTACCCAAATATAGATTTACGATTTTATATACAGTCCCTGACGGCATTTTATACTTATTATGACTCATGGCACACTACCTATTACGACATAACGGCAACATGATCTAAGGTATTATGACCCTTATGTCATAACTGTAATGCCGTTAACAATGTAAATAAAGTAGATGCGAAAGACCTAGCTGGTGATGAATCTAAAGAGATATGGTTGATAATCTTTCATTATTTTATGATAAATAGTTGAATGATCTAAATATACTCTTCTTGCTTTTTATATTACAGACCAAAAGCCATGCAACCTCGAATTTTTCTGCGATGACTTATGTAACAGTGAATAATCTAGTGGCGAATAATTCAGTAGGTTTATTCTGATTGTATCAAATACGATTCTTTAGTAATTTTATGATATTTTATAAATTAAGACTTACTAAAATTAAGTGAGTTGGAATCAATCTATCAAAAGTCATACAACGTTTGTCATTAAAAAACATTAGCGTAAGTCCGTTAATATATAATATTACCTAATTATTTGATAAATAATTAACATATAAATATTTTCAGATCTATTGAATCAAGAATTATCGACCTGACAACTTGGAAGTACAGTTTTTAGGCGAAACTGTTTTGTGCAAGCGAAACCTAAACCCGGCGAAAGACGTAAGTGGCGAAATTCTGGCAACACCGGCGAAACCCCTGGCGAAAGGTTAAACACCGGCGAAACCCCTGGCGAAGGTCAAAGCCTCAGCAAAGTTTAAATTCTCTAAGGGAAGGGGCTGAACCATGTTGGCGAATGAAAATATCTACGTATGCACAGTATGTGCTCATATAAAGAAATGTCGGCGAAACCCCTGGCGAAGGTCAAAGCCTCAGCAAAGTTTAAATTCTCTAAGGGAAGGGGCTGAACCATGTTGGCGAATGAAAATATCTACGTATGCACAGTATGTGCTCATATAAAGAAATGTACCTAAACCTTGTTGGAGAATGAAATATTTGCATGTGGCTATTAAACAAAGCATGTTGCAAAGAAGCCATGTGAATAAAATATGACTATTAAAAACAGCATATGACTTATTTAAAGAAATATGCATACGTACCCAAGCCATGTTTGTGAATGAAAATATTTGTATGTAGTTATTAAGCAAACATAAAGAAACAACATAAGCCAAAATTGGAAGTGAATTTATTTGCGTATGGCTATTGAGCACTGCATGTGACTCTTATATAAAAAGTTTAAGATTTTTTTATTCAATTAATTAAACAATATTTATTGTTAAGTCGTTAAGATTTTTTTACAATTTTGTTTTTAAAACTTTAAATATCATGCATAGTAAGTAGCTTATTAATAATATTATTATTAATCTTAGAGTTAACATTAAATGTTGGGGAAATAATTGTTATATTATTAACTTTTAATTGGTCAAATAGTAAAACTCAGATTGTTAAAAATAAAAAGTAGAATTACGTATATGCTGTGAAGAAACTATTTGCATAACAAACAAATTATTAGCATTGGATTTAAATTATATAGAAGCTTTAGTAGTGTTACATATAAATAGTTTATTAGATACCGTATAGTCGCGAAATAACACGCAGAAGCGTTATTTCAAAATTTGGCCAAAATTAAGCTTAATTTGGGCCGAAATTCGAAATAACGCTCCTGCGCGTTATTTTGCGACCATACGGCAGTAATTTTCATGAATATTTATTATTTAATTTNTCCTGCGCGTTATTTTGCGACCATACGGCAGTAATTTTCATGAATATTTATTATTTAATTTATATATATCGTAGTTGAAGTTAATATTTGATTTTCTTTGATTTTCCTTGATGTTGTCATTTGCTTGAAGTTACCAATTTAGGGGGTCGTCTAAAGCGGGGGCAAATTCACGTGATCACGGCCAATCAAATTGCAGAATTTTGATGATCGCTGGCGAAGCAAAGAACGAAAAACCTAAAAAATACAAAAAACGGCAGTCTAAACCTACCTCAGGTAGGTTAAGTAAAAATATCGGGAAGGCAATTTTGCTTATATATAACTATCTAAAACCCAGTCTAACCCTAATATAAGATGACCCTAACCCTAAAGTTAATCGAGAAAATTATTAAGAAAGATGAGTTGCCCCCGCTTTAGACATCCCCCAATTTAGGCACAATAATCAAAATTAACCCCTGAAATTAGATCTTTTTGAATGTGCTAATTAGCATGTTTAGGCAGTTTGTAAAAACGAACAGTATGATGACCGTACTGGGTATTTTCCAAGGTATAGGGATACTATTCATTGAATTTTGCTATGATTGTACCCGCATTCACTGGGTAAAACAAACTCCTGGATTGGAAATAGCCAATTGGAGAATGTAACTTTGACTATTCCGGACAAACGCGTAAAAGAAGAAAAAAAGCGAAAATATACAAAAACTAATGTTTAAATTGATCTTGGTGCACAAATTAAAAATGACGGGAATGAAGTTTTATATATAGTAGCACCAATATAACCAAATAGTCTCTAACCTTAAGGCTCTAACCCTAATCTTTTATCTTATGCACTTAATTAATTTATTAAATTGGATTTCCTTTTTTTGGATTTCCCACGCAAATAAATTATGCTCGAATTTAGTAAAGAATATTTAATGTTCTCAATGTTCTCAAGAACATTCAAAAAAATTTGAGAACACTATATTTAAAAATAATGTTCTCTTTTGAGAACAAACTAAGAACATAAAATTTATAATTTATGTTCTCATAAGATAGTCATAAGATGTATATAAAATTATATTTATTGCTAGTGATTATTACTAGTATCATATAAATATTATATGTCAGGTGAAACCTGCGCAGTCAGCTAGTAAAACCAGTGTAAAACCCGCTTTGATCGTAGGGTTTGGGCGAAATCCGCGTTAGCATAGTGTGTTTTGCTGATTTCAAAATTAGTGGGACACGTGAGAAAATTTTTGTTGATCCGCAATAAATTTTCAGTAATTACATTTACCAAAAATTTTATAGTTTTTTGATAATATAATTTTTGGCCGAAATTATTATCTTGGTCAGTGTTGGCATTTGGACTATATCCAATAAAAATTTTATTTGGACATGGACAAATATGGACATGGACTAATCCAAATCGTGTCCATGTCCATATCTTTTCTATATTGAAATTTTCAGAATATTCCTGACTTTTACCAGATTTTAGCCCCAATTTTGTTTTATATTCGTAATATTTCGGAGCTATAGCCTATGCGTTTTATTTGGACTAAGTGCCTTATGTCCATTAAAATAATATGGACAATATGGACACAGTCCATAAATGTCCATGTCCAATGGTCCATATTGTCCATATCCATACTTTGCCAACACTGATCTTGGTATTAATTGTTTTGATTTTTGGACTGATCTGGGATGTTTTTGTTACAAAACATCCCGGATCAGTCCAAAAATCAAAACAATCAATACCGAGATAATAATTTCGAGCAAAAATTATATTATCGAAAAACTATAAAATTTTCGGTAAATGTAATTACTAGTGTTTCGATCCTATTCTTTAAGGGCCATCCGGATTAAATTCGGATCCTACTTTGTGTATCCGGATGATAATCCGAATCTGGATAAATCCGAATTCAATTATTGAATCCGGATTCTATATGAGCACAAAGTGCTATCACTTTACTCATTACATTTACGAATTTGGCTACAAATGCTATGAAACCAAATTTGAATAGTTTATTTCAAATACTGTATCTAACAAAATGAAATGTCAATTTCGAATTTAATAAATTAACAAAAAACGTGTCAGACAAATGCAGTGAGCTATGCGAAATATAATTAATTTTTGTGTATCAAAAGATTAAGATCGAATTTTAGTGTAGGAAGTTCTATAACAAATTAATGTAAGTTTTTTTTAGTTATTACTCGAGGTAGGAACGTCCCGAGTGCCCCGAGTTTGTAGATCGTTACACAATTTATTAATGATTTTTTTTTATATACTTTTTTCGGAAAATTATCTCTTCTATGAACCCAGTCAAGTATACTAAGAAACTTGAATTTTTCATGCCGTACTATAATACTTTCAGTTGAATCATTTTGAATCATTCGACCTTCATATTACAATTTACCTACCGAAGTTATAAGTAAATTGCAATCACTACGTTGACGAAATCTTTTGTGTTGAACAAAAAAAAAAGGTAAAAAAAAGTTTAAAATGATTAATAGCGTTAGTGTAGGAGGAAGTAATTAGTTCGTATATTTTTTTTATTATACGTGTTGCATAGAAATCCTTTAGGAAATTAAAAGTATACGAATAATATTAATTAACTATGCACTTTATTATCATTATAGGTGTTAAAATACGATAAGAAGTTTATATATGATGTGTGTTAAAATTGCAAAGAATTTATTAGTGCAATAGTTGTATAAAGATAGTAAGTGTAATATATTAGAAGTTTGAATAGACGTAGAATTAGACATAGAATTAGATGTCGAATTAAATATAGAATTAGACATAGAATTAAATATATATAGATTATTATTATTATTATTATTAAGGTTTTGTAAATAAATACTATAGAAAAATTTAATAATCTCAATTTAAGTTATTAAATACATGCTTGCTTATCTAACAGTAACATTTAACGGCATTTATTTTGAACTTTAGCCATAAATTTTAATTAAAATTCGTTTCTTTCGTTTTATAAAGATTTACGATTTGATTGGTTAATCTGCATGTGATGTTCTTTACATGATAAAAATTTTTGATTTTAATTGGCTGAACAAATATGCATGATCGGGATCATCATTTTCTTATTCGGGACGTTCCTACCTGTAAGTTATTACTAGTGATTTGGCCGGATCCATCCTATTTAAAAACGGATGAATCCTATTTAAAATACTAAATCCGGATATATATATCAAATATAAATAATAGGATTAATCCGGATTAATAGGATTACGGATTGGATCTCTAGTAATTACCGAAAATTTACTACAGATCAACAAAAATTTTCTTATATGTCCCACTAATTTTGAAACCAGCAGTAATACAGATTTCACCCTCATGTAATCTGCATAGCAGGTTTTACTAGCTAGCTGCGTAAGTTTCATCCTGTCATAATATAATTAGCCAATACTATAGTATATTAGGCCATATAAAATTTATGAATTGGTTTCATAACCCGGCCGGGTCATAAAAGCTAAATTGTAAAATTAAATTTTATATATTAATAAATAAAATTTTATATGCCGAGTTCCGGGTCATAAAAGCTAAAATTTAAATCTAAAATTTTATATCAAAAATCTTGAGGTATTAGAAAAGGACCCCGAAGAATATATGTAATACTGAGATCTGGCTTTGTATAGACTTATATATAATTTTTCCATATGACGTATGTTTAAATTTGTATAACCAACTGGTAATTTTTTGAAAAGTTAGATGTTTATTTGTATAACAAAAATGATCTTTATAACAAGTACGATCTTTTTT
Organism: Gigaspora rosea; assembly: GCA_003550325.1. Taxonomy (NCBI): domain Eukaryota; kingdom Fungi; phylum Glomeromycota; class Glomeromycetes; order Diversisporales; family Gigasporaceae; genus Gigaspora; species Gigaspora rosea. The sequence continues at coordinate 349,858 of QKWP01000194.1, read as the reverse complement.
TGTATAACGATACTATATGTACATCGGGAAAATTTTTAAGTAGATATAAATCGATATATACCGTATATTGCAGCTACCTTTTTTTGCCGATTTTTAACAAAAAAAAACCATGAGTAGCTTATTTACTATTTTAAGTAATTTAAAGCACAATAAAAGGGGCTTATTTTTGAATACAAAACTTTATTAAGTAAAATAAATAAATAAATATGCTGTAGACAATAAATAAATATGCTGTAGACGATAAATAAATATGTTATAAACAATAAATAAATATGCAGAAAAAAATCGAGAGTAACTTATAAAGCGATTTTTGGTCAATCGATTATAGTCGCTACATAGTAAAGTCTAAATTTTAATAAGCAAATCGATTAAACTCGCATAAGTAACATTGTTCAGCAGATCAAAATACGCGTACGCTGAAAATTTCATACAAATCGGAGAACTTTTTATTATTTGACTTTTAATTTTTACGTTCAACGGTTTTTTTTTTATAAAAAAAAATCCGTTGAACGTAAAAATTAAAAGTTAAATAATAAAAAGTTCTCCAATTTGTATGAAATTTTTAGCATACGTGTATTTTGATCTGCTGAACAATGTTACTTATGCGACTTTAATCGATTTACTTAGTAAAATTTAGACTTTACTATATAGCAACGTTCATCGATCGTTTGGGTAGCTTATTTTCAGAACTAAAAATTTTGTTGTTGAATTTGAACACAGTTAACTACCGCCCTTTTTTTTCTAGATAGGTTTCTGATTTTCTCTTTGTCACTTTTTTTTGTGTAATTATGTTTTTGGCTTTGGTGGTTAACATGATCATACTGGTACTCAGATCTGAAATTGTATAATTTATAGTAAATTTGAACTTATATGATAATTTTGTATAAAGCTTTTAATAAAATTAAGTGTATAAAGTTATATTAAAATTTTGAGTCTGGATCTGAGTTATATCAGAGTTCTTCGGGGTCCTATTAGAAATCTATGTTAATGCAATAATGTGCTGTGCTAGTATTCTATCCCGATTGTCATGATTGACATAGCCCCCAAATATAGTGCTTATAGTATAGTAACGAGATTGTTTTATCCAGTTTGAAGAGTTAATAATTCGATTTATGTGATATATTGAATTTATGTGCTTTATGTAATATATTGAATTTATGTGCTTTATGTGATATATCAAATTTATGCGTTTTATGAATTTATGCGCTTTATTTGATTTATTAAATATATTGAACCTAGAACAAGTATGTGAGTAGAATTAGTGCAGTCATGTAAAAAGTATAAATACGATATATTTTGTCTTCACAAGGAAGTAAGTCTGGAAAGCAAGAACTCAGTAGAGTTCAAAAGCTTTATAAGTCCAACATTGTAGTGATAATCTTTGAAATTAGAGTAGGTGTTATCATTAGTAATCCCTCACTAGATAATTGAATAAACTGTTATTAGTATAAGGGCCGTGACATATATTACCTAATATCCATTTACTAAGAGACCAGACCCCACCCCACCTAAAACCAATCAAAATGCTCAATTTTGTTACACAAAAAAGTATATTTATCTCAAATTTTTTTATAATTATGGTTAAATAATTCTTGATTTTGATTGGCTAGTATTCTAGATAGCATGGCGGACATTCGATTTGATTGGCTTGAAGATCACTAGGTTACACAATATAAAAAAATTTTTAAAGTAACCCTTACTATGAAAAACTATATCGTCAATTGGCAACTTGTAGTTTCACATAATAAAATTTTTTTAAAACATATTATAGTGCTCTTTAACTCTTTACACGTCTTCTGTAAAAAAAGATCAGTATAGATCAAATATCTCAGAGAGCAAATTCAAGCAAGTAATACCATAGTACGTATACTTAATTGGGTGTTAATCATTATATAAACTTTTTTTTTGTTTCAAACTCAATGCCTTTTCTACAACTAGCGTGTGGTAATATTTCACCAATCGACAGCAATTAGAATCCACTTTTTTTAAAGGCAGTACTTGGAAATTCTAGAATCTTTCTCACGAAGACCAACTTTGCCTATTTTTTAGCTTTTTTGATGAAGTAAAACGCATCGGGTCTCAAGGAATCGGGTCTCAGGGTTACATTCCAAATGTAGATGACATCTTTAGGGCACGAACTAAAACTACAATCAAGATTTAATACGGGTCTACTAAGCATACCATGTGTGACTTTTATATATAGTCAAAAATCGGAAATATGTATTTTCGAATTGTAGTTTCAGAATCCGTGAGATCCCTGCAGTGTTAAAAGGTAGTTTTCCTTAAACTTTATTTTAAATTTTGCTTTGTTACATACTTACTATTTTTATAGTTAATTTAATTTTTTAAGCCGGTAAAGTATATAAA
>QKWP01000194.1:286218-331876 GCA_003550325.1 Gigaspora rosea | reverse complement strand
GTAAAAATTATATAATACTGCACAAGGAATCGCCTCGTCTAAGTATTATATGTACATGTATAAAAAAAAGAAAAAAGAAAAAGGAAAAAGCGCCTATGGAACATTCTAAAAAAAATTTCATTTCGAATTTTTAACTCCAAAACACTTTACGTATCATTCATCATTTATCTCTAGGGACTCGATTTCACTTGTGACTTGATTCTGATATGGTAGGCGTGTTCCCAATTCGGAAGGAGTAAACACTGCTGATCTTTTGGAGGGGGTAAGCTGAATCGCCCACTTTTTGAAGTTTCGAAAAGTCCAAAGGACGTCATACATAGTACCAAAACAAAAGGAGTTTGTAGGAGTTACGCTATATAGAATAGTATATTCAACCGGTCTCTACTTCTATTTTCATATCCATAGAACTTGACAAGGCTCCAGAGTTTCTCTACTACTTTTTTGCTCAATAGTACCATAGCCCGCCTAGGTGCTTCGCTTAAAAGTCTGCAAGTCTGTTTCATCTCTATTTCATGCGCAGAACATCCAGTGAATGGACTTTGTACCCGACAGCAGCTTGGTGAAGTTTTGTTGTGTTTGAATATACTAACTATAGAGTTTTCGTAGGTCGGTATTCTTGGAAATTTTGGTACGAGGGATCGTCAAAAAGAGTTGTGTGTTTTGATGATGTTTTATAGTTAAATTTTAAGTTAGAAGTGATTTTTTAAAAAATAGCTGTTTTGCTTTGATTTCATATTACACCTAATTCTGCATTCCGACTAGTTAATCAGAGGGTAGTGATACATCGCACCAGTAAGAGGGCTTCCAGAAATTATGTAATATTTTGTTACTAATAAATTTCAAAATTTTACCCACCTACACCTAATACTCTATTAGCCAATCAAATTTTATATTTTTTAAAATTTATTCATATATTTTAATTTATAAAATTGATAATAACTATTGCTCTACTGGACCAATTTAGATAATTTAACTACCAAAATGTTTGTCTTGCTGAGATGATTCTAACAAGACTAAAAACATTCATATGCTCCGATTTTTGGAATTTATAAAAAAAGCTTATTTTTTTAAAACTTTAACGCTATATAATTTTTGATCTACTGGACCATTTTAAATAATTTTACTACCAAAATGTTCATCTCTTTGGGATAATTCAAACAAGCCCTAAATCATAAAAATCCAATTACAGGGTCATAAGAAAATGCACTATTAAATAGGTAATGCACCTGAAATTGGTTTGATCTATATTAAACCAATTTCAGGTGTATCACCTATTTGATAGCACATTTTCTTATGACCCTGTAATTGGATTTTTATGATTTTTAGCTTATTGGAATTATCTTAAAAAGACGAACAGTTTAGTAGTAAAATCATTTAAAATGGACTAGTAGATCAAAAATTATTTATCTTTAAAGTTTTAAAAAAATAAGCTTTTTTTATAAATTCCAAACATCGGAGCATATGGCAAACTTTTTAATTATTAAATTTATATAAATATTTAGCTTCGGACAAACAATGCTATGCATTTACCTAGTAGTATATAGCTTAAATAGGTTTGTAGCTTCTTTTTTGAGAGTTTTTTTTTGTTAAAGCATTTTTTTTAAAATGGTTACGATTTGTCTCAACTTGTTATTGAACTAACATAGGCACTTACAAGACCAAAAAGAAGGATCCGTATTTTATATAAACTTGGAGAGAATATTATTTTATAGTTAATTCATTAATTTATTGGTCTCTAAATTTTTTTATTAAATCAAACATTTTAATTAAATTTATTTTAGAATACTATTCTAGTTTAATAAAAAAAATCAAAACAGAAATAACCAAAATTTTTAAATAGTGATTATTTAAAAAGTTCTAAAATTGCTAAAGCAATGCAGTTGCATTCTTTTATTTTTATTTAGGGCAGTGTCATTAATTATCTGATTATTTTTATCAAAGGCCTACCCCCTCCCTCTTCCTTAATATATAAAGTCAGGTTCTTATATATAATTTCAACTTTTTTTACTCACTTCCTCTCTAAAAAATCACCTGATTTTTGTTACTCCCCTTATCAAAATTCCTATTTATATAATACAAATTTTTATCTAATATGTCTAATTCATATAACAGTTAAAAAAAAAATAAATAAAATAACTAAAAAACAAGTACCATTACAAAAACATATTGTATAAACTACTGCACTTATAGTGAATTTTATTAAGCATTCTCAAATACCTTGCTTAATAGATCTTGGGCAAAATTTTAATTAGTTGATATTCAAATAAATAAAATAGTTATATAGATAAATTATTATTCTAATGTTAATAAATCAAATCAATATGTATATACATAAAGTGCATACCATTTTTTTTTTTTGCATGACTGCCATTTTTTTTTTTGTAGAATTACTTTGATCGGCTAAATTAAAAATTAAAAATTCATACTTAGCATATTGTTACCAAGAAAAATTTCAATTAGTGCTACAATTAATAGCAAGTAACTGCGATAATTGATTGATACCTTGACCACTTGCAAATCATATTGATGAAGCTGCTTGAGAACACCCTTAACAATTACCAGTAAATGCTCTTTTTTTATACTTACAATTTTTTATTATACCATAAATAATATTCCTTCCAAGTTTAAATAATACAGATTCTTCTTTTTGGCCTTGTAAGCAGTGTTGTCATGGGACACGGACACGGACGGCGGACAGTCCGGGACGGGACGTCCGGGACATGTCCGCCCAGAATTTTTTTTGTCCCGGACATTTTGCGACTCAACACGTGATCATCTACCAATAAAATTCGTATAATTCTGCAATTTGATTGGTTTTACCCGGCGGACATGTATCATGTTGGGACATTATTGCGGACATGTCCCGGACGTCCCGTCCCAGACTGTCCACGTCCCTGAAAAATCGGCGGGACAATGTCTGTGTACAACACTGCTTGTAAGTGCCTATATCAGCTCAATAAGGGGAGTGACAAAAATCAGGTGGTTTTTTAGGGGGAGGAAGTGAAAAAAAAGTGAAATTATATAAAGAACCTGACTATTTATATATTAAAAAAAAGAGAAGAGAGTAGGCCTTTAATAAAAAATAATCAGGTGATTAATGATACGGCTCCAACAGGTTTAAAACAAAATAACAGTCGTTATAGTAACCACTTTGAAAAAAAATGCTTAAAAAAAACTCTCAAAAAAGAAGCCATGAACCTATTTAAACTACTATAACGTTATTAGCATAAATATGGCATTAGTGAAAGTCTCCCAGGAATCTAATTATATCTGATTAAATTTGCTAGCCGTTGGTAAGGCCAAAGACCAATGTAATCTGAAAGTTATTTGATCGTAGGTGAAACACGGCTCCACTAGCAGTCTAGCCACTTTTGTAGTAACATGACCATCACGTGCATCGGGAAAATAAATAAGGCACAGATCTGCACAAATCTGCGACCCTGGAAAATTTCAACAAATTTTGCAATAACTTGTGATTCAGTGGTCCAAATTAAACGATTTTGGTAACACTCGATTCATCTCAGTGAGACGGATCAAATGGTACCAAAATTGTCAAATTCCAATTACTACAGTGCGAGACATCTAAAGGCTTCACAAACTTTAAAAGTTAATAATATTCAATATAAAAACAATATCACAAAAAATAGACTACTATTTTGTAATTCAGCTAATTTACTACAACTTAGCAGCCTTAACTTTTCAAAAACTATTGTATATTGCTTCAATTAATGAGATTAAAAGTATAGTATTTTTATATGATCCGTAAAAATTTAGCCAAAAATGGACAAGTCACATGTTTTAGCCTTTTGTATTGGCTAATTTTAAAACTAATTTTAAATTAATTTTAAAATATTTTTTAAAATTAATTATTAGCCAATCAAAATGCAAGGATTCACAAAAACATCAAATTTTACTATAAAATTTTTTGAAAATGTGACAAATTTCATAATTTCCGCCTTTAGGTATCCCGCACTATAGAACACAAGAAAATCCTATTTATGTGAATTTTATAAACATCAAACGATCTTGCCAACTAGTAGTCCAAATTTAATGATTTTGGTAGCATTCGATTCCTCTCGATGAGACAGTTCGAATGGTACCAAAAACATCAAAATTGAATCACTGGTTAACAAGTTATTCGTAAAAAATGATTTGTAGCGCAGTTCTGCACAGAAATTTAATTTTCTTTTTTAAATTTCTGCGCAGAACTGCGCCACAAATCATTTTTTACGAATAACTTGTTAACCAGTGATCTGATTTTGATATTTTTTGTACTATTTGAACCGTCTCATCGAGAGGAATCGAATAGTACCAAAATCATTAAATTTGGACTACTGGTTGGCAAGATCGTTCAATGTTTATAAAATTCACATAAATGGTATTTTTTTGTGTTTTAGTAATTGGAATTCAACGATTTTGGTACCATTCTATCCGTCTTATCGAGACGAATCGAATGGTATCAAAATCGTTAAATTTGGACCACTGGATTACAAGTTATTGCAAAATTTGTTAAAATTTTCCAGGGTCGCAGATTTGTGCAGATCTGCACCTTATTTATTTTCCCGATGTGGTGTAGTGTCTTCGAATTAGAATTAACTTTTTGGCCTTATTGTTAAGGTTAGGGTTAGGGTTCGTGAATATAGCCTTAAAAGGTCCCTATATATATATAAAATCGTGGTCCAGACATTTTTATATAGTTTTTAAGACCGATTTAAACACTAGTTTTTGAGTATTTTCGCTCTTTTCTCTTTTTTTCTTCTTGTACACATGTTTTGTTTTGATGTCGAACTAATCTGGGATGATCAAAATTTACGTTCTCCGATTGGTTAATTCTCATGCGCTACGTTATGTTACTGCAAAAGGGCCAATGATTTTATGTGTTTCACATAATACTACAGAATTCTTATAAATATACCTATATCACATAATTTGGTGTTTATTATCGCAGAATAGCACATAATATGTCAATTTATAAGAATTGGCACATAATTTGCCAATTTATTGGCAAGTCGATATATAAAATCTAACAGATATCTCCTAACGTGGAATTTGAATGAACTCAAATTATGAGCAAGGATGAAAATTTTTCAAAACTGAGTTCAGAAAGTTCTGACAAATTTTAGTTATATATACCACAAAATTACATATAATTTTGTAAGCTTGCTGCAGAATCACAAATAATTTGGCCAAGCATACCACAGAATCGCACATAATTTGGCAAATATGGTTTACATCACATCATATAATTTAAATTCTGGCACCATATAATTTTGATTTTGTCATTACAGAAATCACTGGCCCTGGTCTAGATCCCTGGTGCGGTTGGTGAAACACACTACCATATGGGTAGATTTATTTCTACGTGATTATTGAAAATCTGCCCTCCGATTGGTTAATTTGTTTAATGTAATAATAAAAAGTGAAACATACTTTTTCGAAGCCACATGTTTTTTTTTAATATAATAGTATGAAATTTTGTGCTTACATTCAACAAGACTTCAGCTTCAATGATCCTCACTAATCCTACGATAATTTTTTTTAGGCGTAATTTTTGCTAGTAACGATGGCAAAGGGCTCACCGCGCAAGAATACAGGGCCAGTGTGATATGTAGCAAAAATTTCACAAACTGACGCCAAATCTTTTATCTAAAACTATGAAGAGTCAAGCTGCTCCAAGTTTAAAGATAGAACTCAAATTAGATGACCAGCTGTATCAACAACATTCAACAAGACTAGATCCCGCAACTGTTTTTTAAGATCCCCCGCAAGCATAAAAACTTAGTGATCAACTTTGTCATAAACATTATACTGAGTTGGTTGTAATTGATAGAAATTTAAGCATGAATAAAAAACAAAAATATAGACAATATAAAAACTTGAGGGCTATATGCAGTATGTGGCAAAGTATCTTTAAACAAGTTATTCAGAATAGTTTCGGTATTGTGGTATAAATTTATTTATTCAATAAGACCTTACAAAATTGATTATTTTTTTTTTTACTTTATATTAATATTCACTAATCTCAAAACAAAAATATTAATTACTAGATATATAGTCAACAAAAAAAATAAAAATACGATAATTTAGATCAAATACGTATAAGCGATATTGTTTAGTTTAATATGAACTAAAGTTGAAATGTGTCTCTAGTAAAGGTGATGACAGAAATATAGAATCGAATTACTAAAGTTTTGCTAAAAATAAATTGATAAACTCGTTTGACAATAAAATTGTTATTGATATTAATCTTTATTAATTTGATTGGTTAAGGTCAAGATTTGTCATCATATATGATAAAATCGAATTTGTGACAATATTGAATGGAAACAAATCTGCCCTTAGGGAAGTAACAAAAATCAGGTAATTTTTTAGGGGGGGGGAGGGAGGTAAAAAAAGTTAAAATTATATATAAGAATCTGACTATTTATATATTAAGGAAGAGGGAGGGGGGTAGGCCTCTGATAAAAAATAATCAGGTGATTAATGACACTGCCCTTATGGACAATAGTAGCTCACACACAAAAAATTTTCTGGTCATATGACTTTTTTGTGGCACAAACCAATCAAAATTTGAGATCAGGTGTAATGTGAAAATCAAAACAATCAAAACAATTGAATAAAGTGAAAGAATTAAAGTAATAAATTGAGTGGTTAGAGTTTGGGTTAGACGCTTGGTTAGAGTGCTACTAATACCAAAATTTTGCAAGAAATTTTTTTTGCTAATGCAAAGTAGATGATTTCATAGACAAACTTCGAAGTTATTAGTGATTTTTGATGAAAAATCATAAAAAGTGCAATTTTTACGTTATACCTGATCCTAAAATTCAATTGGTTTGCGCCAATTTTGTGCCACAAAAAGTCACATGACCTGAAAATTTTTTGTGGGTGAGCTACGTTAGGATGTTCAGGATTATGCGATGCGATATTATGCACATAATTGACCATTTTTTCGCATCATATATGCTTCGTATAATTAAGAAAAAAAGGCATAAAGCACGTGTGTGGGATTTGATTGGTGGAAAAATGTGTTTTGATGACGTGTGAATTCCAAAAACTTCTACAAAAAAGTTCGAAATGTTCTAAAAAATTGGCATAATTGACAAAATCTAATTAAGAAAATGCATAATTCGCATCCATCGCATAATTGACCTTTGTGAAATTGCATAATTTACCCAATCGCATCGCATAATTCTGGACATCCTAAGCTACGTAGATTGCCTATATGAACGCCCATAGCTATCCCACAAAAAATTTTACCCTATGTGATTTTGACCAATCGAATTTTAGGATCAGGTGTAATATAAAAATTGAAGCGAAACAACTTTTTTACAAAAAAATGCAAATAGCTCTAAATTTTAATTAGGAAACCACCTTCTGCGACCTAATTAAAAACATTCCTTGTGAAATTTTACTAATAAACTCAACCCTAGCCCTACATTGTTCTTATATTTGTTTTGACTATTACATTACACCTGATCTTAAAATTTGATTGGTCAAAGTCACGTGGAGGTAAAATTTTTGTGGGAGAGCTACCACTAGAGTTCTAATTATACCGGTATAATAAAATTGGCAGTATAATACCATGTATAATACGGTATTATACCGTATAGGGTGGTATAATTGGTATAATTAATATTGTAGAGTATATTATGAACGAAAATAGAGTTCTAAGATTTTCTTAAATAATAAAAATGTTTTTTTTATTAATTTACAAGTGAAACAAAAATAAAGTATACCGATTTTTATTTCAGAGATTGAGATTGCAATTAGTGATACAAATCGAAAATTGAATTAATTGATTAGTTGTAAAGTTGACAACTAATCGATTTGAATTTTACAGACCCAACTTAGTCGATTAATCGATTAGTCAATTAATCGATTAATCGATTGGCCAACTAATTGATTAATCGACTAATTAATCGATTAGTCAATTGGTCGTTTAATCAACTGATCATAAGAATGTCAACCCGCCTGTTTTCAGTTGCTACTTTACGTATATTTTACCAAGTTTCGTTTATTATTTATTCAATTAATCGATTGGTCAATTGATTAATCAACTAATCGATTAATCGATTAGTCGATTAATCGCCAACTAATCGATTAGTTGAATAAAATCGATTAATCGATTAGTTGGATAAAATGATCTATCAACTAATTGATTGAAAAATTTTCATCGATTTGTATCACTAATTGCAATATAAGGTAAATGGTGGTATTTTGGCCAGGGGGAGTATTGTGGCCAAGTGAAATATCTTGTGATCTAGTGATCAGAATTGGACGAAATTTATACCATTTGATTCGTCTCATCGAGACGAATTGAATGGTATAAATTTCGTTCAATTCCGATTACTAGATCACAAAATAGCATCATTTAAGCAAAATATAGATTTTTGTACATATTTGAATTAATTATTAAATATATATAGAATATTTAATAGTTAATAACTTTTGATCCACTGGTCCATTTGGACGATTTTACCACCAAAATGACCGTCTCAGTGAGACGATTCTAACAAGCATAAAATCGTCGAAATCTAATTACGGGGTCCTAAGATCGATATAAATTTATCATATTTTATAAAATTATATTAGTAAATCTGCAAAATTGTTTATATTTACCTTTAACGATCTTGGGATCCCGTAATTGAATTTTAACAATTTTGTGCTTGTTAGAATCGTCTCACCGAGACGGTCATTTTGGTGGTAAAATCATCCAAAACTGACCAGTAGATCAAAAGTTATTCGCTGTCAAATAATTGGTCACAATACCCCTCCCTCTAGAATTTAGTTTTTATATTATATTTGTGTACTAATTATTTATATCTAAAACTATATATAATATAAAGATTTTTTTACAGTAATTTATTCTTTATTAAATATAGTTCAAATAATAAAAATTATACAAAAATCTTCTTGCTTATTAAAAAATTTTATTAGTAGAAACTTAACCTGGCCACAATACCCCCATTTACCTTATATGCTAGAAGTTAAAACTGGCTAAAAATTTGGAACAGAAATATATTTGCACACCAAACTCAGTTATTATTAATCTAATCTTAATCGGGTTACATGTAAATTCACTATTATATATAAGTAATAAAATTGAATTTTTTATTTTTAAAACAGGTTTTACTATCTAATCAACTAATTTAGTGTTATAAATAACAGATTAAATAAAAATATAAAAATAATTGGCAATTAAGGAGTAAGTTAACAATAAATGGTAAATAAATTTAATAACAATAAATAAAATTAATAATGATAAATAAAGAACTTTAAGGCTAACAGGTGTTATAATGCAATAATTAAATAAGTATAAAAAGTCTTTTCAATTTCAGATTCTTACTAATATTTGTAGTGTTTACCCCTTTTCAAGCTTCTAATAATTACGCCTTTTATGTTTGATATTAATGATTTTAAAACCAGATGTATGTAACAGGAATAATACTAAATTAATATAGAAATGTTAAAAGTTTCTTTACCATTACGTTATTATTAAAATTAGTTTAACTTGAATTGTACTAAGCCAGTTTTAATCTTAAATTTTAACTAGCCAGGTATAGTAATATTTAGTGTATAAAATATCATTGCAGATGATTAGAAAAGTTAACAAGGAGCAACTATTTATTTGTTCTAAACAATGCACTTATATGTATTAAATAAATTTACATATAACTTATGTATTAATTTTAAACATGTTAGAACTGGTAATAAATTAGTCAGAATTTTGTTTTAAAAACTAATACGATTAATTTAATAATTGGCTCTCTTTAAATTATATGCTAAAACAACTGTTCGAATATATTAAATTAGGCAAATATGATATACATAGTTTCTAATTATTATATAAAGACGAATATCTCAGAGTAAAAAAATATCTTTTTTATCTATTAAATCTTTTTATTCATAAAATTATATATTCAATGCCTCAAAAAAGTAAAATTTGGGATCATTGGACCTTGTTAGAAGCTTCGAATAAATTATCTCATTCTGATACCTCTAATACCTCTGATGAAAATTCAAGCGATACAGAGAATTTTAATTCTTTAACATCTAATTCGCAAACTCAAAAAAATACCAACCAACCTCATCCACCCATAAGGTGTAAATACTGCTTTAAAAAATATAAGCGCAGACTTGCTACTCGTATGCAAAAGCATACTAATAACTGTGTAAATGCACCTGAATCAGCTAAAACAATTAAAGCCAAAGCTAATTCTCAGCAAGTAAATCTAGTTAATAATTCAGAATTAAAAACTAGACAAAATATTATGGATAATTATGTATTTATTGATAAAATGGATCGTAATGAATTGTTAGATTTAGAATATAAATTTGCTAAAGCTGTTTTTGCTTCTGGAATCTCTTTTAATTCTTTTAATAATTCATTTTGAACAGAATTTTTTCATGCTCTTCGACCATCATTTAGGATCTCTAATTATTTCAAATTATCTGGAGAGCTTTTAAATAAAGTTTATGAAGATGTTAAAAATGAAGTTGAAATCGAAATTAATAATACACAGAATATTACAATGGTTTCAGACAGATGGTCTAATATTAACCATGAACCAGTTCAAAACTTTATTGTTTGTACATCCAAACCATTGTTTTATGATGCAATTTATTCTAAAGATGCCCATCATACAGCTGAATGGATTTCAACACAAATTATTAAAAAAATGGAAGAAATAGACATTCAAAAATTTTCTTCAGTTATTACTATAGATGCTGGTGAAATTAAATCAGAGTGGTGAAATGATTTCACCATTTCACCAATCACCAATCAGTAATGGTGAAACTGGTATAACTAGTGAATTGGTGTAATTGGTGTAATTGGTGAATTGGTGAATTGTGAAATGGTGAATTGGTGAATTGGTGAAATGGTGAATTGGTGAATTGGTGAAATGGTGAATTGGTGAATTGGTGTGAAACAGCAGAATGGTGAAATGGTGAATTTCCAGAGTCTGGAATTATTTCAGCCTGGAATTCGGTTAGGTTTTTGTTCAAGTTTTTACATTTTATGTTTTTATAGGCACACTTTGAGGTCAGAACTATTAACCGTTTATAGGACTGAGCAAATTCACCAATTCACTATTTTACCAATTCATTATTTCACCAATTCACCAATTCACTATTTCACCATTTCACCAATTCACCGTTTCACCAATTCAATTCACCATTTCACCAATTCAACAATTCACCAATTCACCAATTTCACCAATTTCACCAATTCACCAATTCACCAATTTCACCAATTTACCAAAATAAAATTTTGGTGTAATTCTGGTGAAACTATTTTACTATTTCACCTGGTGAAATGGTTTAATTTCACCAGCATCTATAGTTATTACTGATACGGCATCAAATATGAAAGCGGTATGGAAGATAATTGAAAGAAATTTTTCACATATAACTTGTCTCGGATGTTCTTTACATGTAATTAACCTTTTAGTTAATAAGATTATGCAAATTGATAAAATTAAGTCAATTATTGAAGATTCAAAAACAATTGTTAAATTTTTTAAAAGTCATAATATAGCTATGGTTAAATTATGACGCATTCAGAAAGAAAATTATAAAAAAGAAATTGCACTTGTTCTTCCTGCACTTACAAGATGAGGAACACATTTAGACTGTATAAAATTCCTTATGAAATCACAAACTGCAATTCAACAAATGCTCTTCAATTCTAGTGTAGCAACATTAGATTTAGAACTTAAAACACGATTACATCTAATAGATTTTGGGATGAGCTTAATACAATTATCAAAATTCTTAAGCCAATTATTGCTACATTAAAAGCATTTGAAAATAATAATTCAACTATTTCAACAGTTTATTCTCAATTTAATACTATTTTATTAGAAATTCAAAAAATTGAGTGTAGCTATTCTACTATGATTCAACAAAATATTCAAACCTGCTGGAATTATATATATCATCCTATAATGACGATTGCATACATTTTAGATCCACATTATTTTGAGAAAAGCAAAAAAGATGAATCAATTTGTTTAACTACATTTGCAGATTTTATTGCTTTAAAATATTCTGCTGATGAAGCTTCTAGAATGTATGCCGAACTATTAAAATTTTGCAATAAACAGACACCATATAATAATCAAATTATCTGGAACTCAGCAACTCATGTTAATTCAACAACTTGGTGGACTTCCTGGCCTTCTACTGAACTTCAAAAATTTGCTATCCGCACTTTATCCATTCCAACATCATTTGCTTCTGCAGAACGAAATTATTCAAATTTTGGATTTATTCATTCGAAAGTTTGAAATCGACTTAAAAATGAACGGGTAAAAAAATTAGTTCATATATATGGTAATTTAAGAATGCAGCATATAAAAACAGATGATAATAAAAATATAGATGAAATTGAGAATTGTGAAAATACAAATATAAATGAAACTGAAGATAATTATATTAACGATGATTTATTTGATTTAAATGCTGATATCAATATAATTTTTTAAATATATATATGATATATGTATTAGTTTTTTTATTTATATTGATATATTAGATATATTTTATTTTTATTTTTATATTATAAATATGTGTTTGAACAAGTGATTAATATTAAGAATAAATAAACTTCAAAATTATTTAGTCTTGTTTATAAAATTGTGATTAATAAATATATATAGAAATAAATATATAGAAAACATGGCTTGCTTTATATATTCTTTAGTATAATCTATTTATTCCTAATATCTCTATAAACCAAATATAATTCGATTGTTGTTTTTTAATATTATATTTTAGATCATAATTGGGTAAAAATAGAATTACCCATTGTCTATACAGTTGGCCCTCGTTAATATCAACCCACTTGAACTTGTTTGATATTGATATTAACGAGAGTTCATATTAAAGTTGATATATTTGAGAGAATTTTGATATATAAAAAATTCATAAAAATTTGGTTTGTGGCTTGGGTTGATATTAACAAAGTTGATATTAACGGGCATCACGTGTAATCTAATTAATTATAGTAATGGTATTATACTATGCTCTATATGTATAATACTAGGTATTATACTAGTATTATACCAATGGTATAATATGGTATTAGGTATAGTAAGAACCCTAGCTACCACTAATCCCAAATGCGACTTGTCATATGAGCGATTACGTTTTCTTATAGGGGTACTCTAAACTAATATAAATAATAGTGTATCGATCGACATTACAGTTGTACCACATCAGCCAATCAAAACGACTTTCCGTTTTGTCACTTTATTACCTTTCTTTAGTTCGTTGTTGAAACTAGGTTTCGCCTTTCGCCAATGGCGAAACTTCTAGGTTTCGCCTAACAACTGTACTTGGAAGTTTACAGATTTGGTACGGATTTTGACACGACGGCATCTACAAGTGGTTTGGTGAAGATGATTTTTATTACAGAGATATATTGACTCGCACTTTTCAAAAAACCCTATTAAAAAATTCAACGTATTAAAACTTATAAGCGATCACTGGTAACTAAAGATCCTCATATTTATAGAAGTTATATTACAGTATGATAAAATTTACTAATATCATATATATTTTAGAAAAATTTAAACATTTTAATGGAATTAAAGTCAACGTTATCACAGATTGCAGACTCCGAAGATGCAATTTTGGCTTCATTGAAATACTTTAATCCAAATACATTCGAATGGTTACGTCCGTAAAGATTTTCAATAGTGGCAACATTTTATTGAATTCAATACATTTTTTAGGCAGTTCATTATATGATCCTCAACCTGCTCGTATAAAGCAGAGACTTTCTTTGGACTTAAATGATGGCATCATTCACGGAGTTTACCCTACATTGTTCAAGAAATATTAAACGGACAACCATACACTTTATGGTTTTGGTATTACTATGACCGAGATGACAACAGGGCAAAGACCTTTGAAGGTTACGATTTTAATAATGAGCTTGCATTAAAGATTTATATGGGATTACAACCAGAGTTCGTCCCTGATACTCCAAAATTGGCTAAACAATGCATGGATATATTACTTTGTTTAGAAAGGTGGAAAGCAGAAAATAATGAACATTTACTTAAAGATCGTTACGGTTTTGTTTATCCTCTTGTTTTGGGGAATTTAAATATAAAAATGAAGAGGAAGGACAATTTCTAGAAGCTGATAAAATAAGCAGAATTTCTCCCCATTTTGTTCACGTCAAAAAAAAAGCATGCCAAAAGGTATGTACACCAGTAAACGTATCGATACAAAATTGATTAATCAATTGTTAGAGAGAAGAAAAATCAGTGAGTTTTGATTTAAAGATCCTTTGCGATATTGACAAAAAACCAATGAGAGTCTTGGGATGTTCTCAAACCTCACATTCGATGTGATTAACAAGTGATCGTAATAGTGAACAGCTATAGTTATATTTATATGAAATTTTGTTACAAATTGAATATGTAAATTATGAAGAAATTGGAGTTTTCTCAAACATTATCTTCGATATCCAAATTCGATATTAAATAATGCAAGACAGTGAATAAACACTCATTTACTTTATTATAATTATTATTTTTAATTTCATCATAGTTGTATAGATTATTATATTAATAAAGACTTGTGTAATATCTAGTATACATGCAATAATTAAAAGAAACAGTTAATTCTTCTACTATTATTCGAATATGATTTACGTAACAAATTTCCTTGCATATAATTTACACTAAAATTAAATAATTAAATAGAATTGTCCAATTTATTGACACTTTACAAATCCTGAAACATCAGTGATACATTTGACGCATAACCATTTAGCCAAAGTTTCTATAATAAATTTTCTTGCACATTTCAATGAATCACTATCAACTGATGTTGGAAATCTCAAATCATTAATGTGAGACGCATATTTGATCAAGAAAACTTTGTTTCGTGAGATAGTTTTGTGATATGAACCACTAATTGTCAAATGTTTCCATGGATCTAACTCGCCTGTTTGATAAAATAAAATAAAATTAAAATAGCATGTTATTTATATTATTTTATAAAAATAAAAAAAAATCAAGTATAACTTACCATTTATAAATATGGTTCGGGAGAATCTACCAGTATTCCCTCCAAATTGGCGAACAATTCTTTTAACATGTGGCGGTGGAATTTCAGGAAACACAAAGTTACATTGTTTTTGATAATAATCTCTATTGACAATTTGTGATCGTAAACTTTGTTTTGGCGGTTTTGGTGCTATTTGATACCAACCAAATTGTGTACAATACTATAAAAAAAATTAATTAATGTTAAAAAAAAAAAATACATATATATTATATTATAAAGTATATTTGAAGAGAATTAGAATTGTATTAACCTGATACATAAATGAAACCATATCATTAGGTACTGAAGTATTAAGTGCTGAAGTAGCAAAATTCGTTTTGATAGCATCAGGAGTAGTAATTCCGGATACGTTTAAAAAGAATTTAGTAACTTGAGCTAAAATTAGTGTCGAAGTTTCTGGTTTATTATCAGGTGCTTTGGTAAATGCGGCACAAAATGTTGGAATAGTATCAATTTCTGAAGGTGAAGTAGGTGGAAAATATGATTGAACCATTAAAGAAACTGGATGACTAATAGCCGATGCAAAATCTTGATCATCATCTAGAACATCAAGACCAAATTGTGATTTAAGAGCTGTAATCTCTGTACGGTTACCGGATAATAAAATTGGGTCAATAACAAATTTAAATGCATCAGCTACTCTATCATGACATGGAAGTGCATGAGCAACTCCTTGATCATATTCGAAAAAATTGATTTTTGTAAGTAAAGGAGCTGAAGATGCCCAAGCAGCAAATACGAGCTTAGGGAATTTTTTGCGCATCCATGTTGCCAAATTTCCAGCATATGAACCACCGACAAAAATCCATTTAGCATCTTTAGGGATTTTTATTATGTCAGTTGGTGGATTTTTTATAAATTCAGCAAAATCAGCAAGAACTTGATTAACGGTTAAGAATTTCATGTTTGGAGTGGTAAGATTTTTAATCGATGGGTAACTTTCACCATAATATCTATGTTCAATAGTAATAAGTAGTCCATTGAAACTTGCGGCAATTTCACTAATTCCAGAAGCTTTGACTGTAATAGGACCCTCACCAGGAGTGTTGAGAAAAATAGGACCACCAGGTTTATAATAAGTGGAATTAATGAGGAACCTTTGAGAAAAAGTTCCACATGACTTATCGTAGTGATCAATAAATTGCTTATAATAATAAAATTGCGAAGTTTCATTTACATTCCTAGCATATACGTTCGAAGTAAGATGGACCGAAAGAACGGAACAATCCAAGAGAACAACCAAAATGAAAAATATTATGGTGGTTTTCATTTTATAATTAATGATTTGTTAGTGAATGTATTAGGATATTTTGATTAATTTCTCTTGGAGTTAATAAAAATATTAATTATTTAAGGAGGGAACAGTTGGAGATATTCTTTCCAGGTATTGGAATTTTTTAATTGAAATTATTTTAGTTTTTGTACCAAAACCATGATCGTCTGATGTTAAGACTTTAAATCATAAATAATATTTGTATTCTATAGTATTAACCTATTCATTTGCATAAGAAAATTAATTTAAAAAGAACAATATCACGGATTGAAGAATACGATATCTTTGATTGTAATTTAACACTATATAATATTGTTCTACTTTCTGTAACATATTATTGGCATTGAGTAACCCAAATTTCGAATATCATTAAAAAATCTTATTCCCCCTTTTAGGTCGAATTTATATTATTTGTTACCATGTTTGTCAATCCTATAGTTTCGACGCAGATAACAGATAAAGAACTTAAATTACGATGTAAACCTTTTTGGTCAATATCCCAAAGGATAAATAAATAAATGTATATAGCATACTACATCGCACACTCTTGATACATACAATCGTTTAAATCATGTGATAATTCCAATTATTTTATGCATATGACAAGGTTCGCATCGGGGAGGATGCAGATGCAGTGAGTAAGTTATCAACTAAGGTCGTAAATAGTGTCAATTGTTCGGTTGGGACTTACCGATTCCAGAAGTTTGAGTCATCATCGTTTAATATGTGAAGTTGTACAAAATTAAACGTCGATTAGGTATTATTGATTTAATGCATAGTACAAATCGAAAGTCGCTCTTGCTATATCTATTTAAATTTCATGTGATATTAGTGAAGTCTGATTTTAACCGATTCGAAAACCAACTAAACTGAGCTGTCTAACATCTTGATCGGATTAGAAGTAGGGTTTAAGATATTTTATTAGGTTGCAGAGTATTTAAAAATGTATCCTAAAGAATGACGTATAGCGTTGCATATTGTACCCTGATACTTTTCAAGAAAGCCGGCCTAGATTGAATAATATCCCCCAGACATTGAGAGATGGGAGGATAATACAAATTAATCGTTACTGATCTATATATACCTTGCTATTAAACATATCAAAGATCGCACTATTATTTATAAAAATTGGCCACAAATTGCTTGTCAAAAAAAGTGGATACTACTCTAGGGGGATACTATATGCGCTGAACGGTAATACTTCGAGTGAGGAAAGTAGTACAAATGGATGAAAAATAATAGCGTTCAAAGGCTAGGTGATTGGTAATTATAGAAAATAGGTATGAAAAGATATAGTAGCGAGTGCTTTAGAATATATAATTATGAATACGATATCTGATACTGTAAATTGTAATTTAATATTGGGTGCTAGATAACGTTAAGATATGGGAACCCACAGTAAAAAGAGCAAAAACATTATTTTAAAATAAAAATGCAATTTCTCGAAGAATTAGAGTAATAAGCATATAATTTTTATAACAAAATTTTTTGTCCACTGCGGCGGTCGGTTGTTCATTATCGTGACGAAAAAAAGATGGTCGAGACCATCCTTTTTATCATAGAGTTGTGCTGGTTGACTAAAATTTAATATCCGCAACAAGAAGATTTATTTCAATTAACCATAGTACTAGTGCAGTGGAATATGGTTTAGTATCATAACGAAAAAAAAAAAAAATAGACGAGACCAACTGTTTTTATCTTAGAGTTGTTAAAATTTAATATCCGTGTGTGGATTACTTCAGTACTAGTGCACGATCTCGATCACTAGCAAACTACATTAAGGAAGATGCTTGAGAGCACTCTCAGTAAAGCGTGGTATTATTCTTGTTAAGGATGTTATGGTCCGGCAAAGACCACGATCCGACCTGGTCATCTTAGGCAGTCCATAGATTAAAACCTAAGAACATCAGTGATTAGAGTGTCCAGAAATCTGCGGTGGCAGAATCTGCGTTGAATTCTGCTCTTGTCCTGCTCGCCCGAATAATAATCTATTGGTGGATACAGTCTATTGTGTAAAAATTAGTTTTCCTTTCTTGTTTGATTTTTTTTTCTGATTTTGTTTTTAAAAGTATTATTTATATGTTGCCGCAGAATCTGCGGAAATTGCAGCAGAATTTTTTAGTTAAATCAGGACATTCTAAACATCGGTAATTATATAATCAAATAGATGCAGGTGATAAATCGGAAACACGAGATCATATGCAGAGAACAATTGCATATAATACCTTAAAATAAAGTATGAAACATTTTGCATTTAATATAATTTTCAACATTATACTTGTGTATAAAGATTACCTCATGTGATACTTAAAAATATGAGACAATTTTACTTTGTGTAAAAATATATTATGACTAATAAGATGATATTTAAGAACAATAACTTGAATTATACAATTTTTATTATCCAGATTAGTTTTTACTTGCTAAATTGAAAAAATAAAGTTTGAAGTTTTTAATTCAAATTAACAGGTTTTTTAACAATTTTAAACAAGAAATTTGCAAGATTAGAATTTTAAGAACTATTTTAATTACTATATAGTATTTATACCTTTTTTACTTGGGTTTTTATATGAAAAAACTAATAATAAAAGTGATAGATAAAAATAAAATATACAAATTTAACTTTTATATAATTTTTTAAATAGAAAATTCTGCTAGGTTTAAAAGAGAATTGGTTATATACTTTTTATAATAACAAATATTAACTTATTTAGTAATATCTACCGCAAAATGCCGTATAAAAGACCGGGTTTCTTACACCCCACCAATATTAAAACCTAATATTAGACCCTGGGTCTAGTACATGGTAGAGCGTTTGTACTATTAGAAGGGAAAATTCAAAAAGCATGCATATTTTTCATTCATAGTAGGCAGCCTAGATAATTAAACAAAAACCGCATTTGGTTATTGTAGATTTTAAGATTTGCACCCGGGTCTAGTATATAGGGGGTCTGATATCTGGGTGATCATGTATACGGCAGTTTATAGTAATATCTGATATAGTATTTTTATAAAAATCTAAAAATATATAAAAAGATCTCTTTCTAATAATCTCTTGTACCAACTTTTTTAAGAAGTCTAATCTATGCAAACTATATAGTTAATACATTTTACCACAACAAAACTCTACTAGTAGCAGTTAAAAAAGGCCATTCACTGCATGTTTTGGTTATAGCTAAAATAGAGTTAAAAAAGTGTTGAATTCTTGTAAATAAAATTTTTAACAGAAAACAATAGTACTACTAAGCAAAAAAGTAGTAAATAAGCTTTAAAGCTTTGTCAAGATCTACAAAAGCAAAAGTATAAGTAAATATTGAATTAGATATATTATTCTACATAGTATAACTTTTTAAGTCTCTACTCATTGGTATACTCTTCTTTTACTTTTTTAGCTTTTTTTAAAATTTTAACAAAGTGGGCATTTCAGCTTATTCTCTCCAAAAGATCAGTAGTGTTGGCTACTTTTATTTTGAGTAATACATTAGCAAAAATATAAATACGTAAACTTTCTTAAGTTTTTACGGTATGTAAGAAAATCATAAACTTATGTAAAATTTAGCGTAATACTATATAAGTCTTACGATGTATAAGAAAATAATAAATTTATGTAAAAATTTTATGTAAATTTACAATTTTCTTATGTACTGTAAAACTTACATAGTTTTACGCTAAACCTTTTACGTAAGTTTATGATTTTCTAATATACTATAAAAACTTGTGAAAGTTTACGCTAATTTTTTACAATTTTTTTATGAACCATAAGAAATCGTAAATTTACGCTAAATTTCTTACATAAATATTCGAACCCTTTCGAAATATTTAGGACTAGAAAACCAAGCTGAATCAATAGATCTGTAACCTGGATTGCACATTGGACTAATTTTTGAAATAGTTCAAAATAGTTCGATAATGTTCAAATTCTGTACTACAAGATCAGATTAGATCTTTTGTTTATAATTAGATCTTCTATTTTGTTTTTTTTCACTTTTTTGTTTTCATTTCATTTTTATTTTTGTTTGATTTTTTGTTTTTGTTTTGATTTTTTTATTTTCAATTTGTTTTTTTTAATTTTTTTTTTATTTATTTATTTTTTAATTTATTTTATTTTATTTTTATTTCGGCACTTTACAGAACACTTTTGCAAAAAAACCAACAACTTTTCGGTACTTTGCGCATGCCTACTTAGAGGACCCCGAACAATACATATAGAGGTTATATTGGCTTTAATATAAACTTTTTGTAAATTTTATCCACTTTTTATTAGAGCTAATTAACCTTATTTTATATATAAGTTTTAATATTTAAATAATTTTATCTATTTAAAAATATAACAAATATATTTTTTTTCAAAAAAATTTTTCTTCAAAAAAATTTTTTTTCAAAAAAAAAAATTTTTCCAAAAAAATTTTTTTCAAAAAAGATTTTTCTCCCAAAAAAAAGTTTTCTCCAAAAAAAAATTTTTTTTTTATTTGGTTATCCAAATTTTAAATATAATCTATCTAAAATTTATTAATTTTATCCATTTTAAATAATATAACATTAAAGGCTTTTATCCACTTTTAAATATAACCTTTTGGCCAATAACCTCTTTTCAAATATAACATTTTAGTAAAAAAGTACCTTTTTTATTCAAAATTTCTTTATATGTATTATTCGGGGTCTTCTACTTAGACTTCTAAAACTTTGCAAAAATATACAACTGATTTCCCCAGCAATTTCTAAATTTTTAGAAATGCTTCTTTAGAGAAATAGGTGCAAGTTTTTGCAAGTTTTTGCAAATTTTTGCAAGTTCTTGCTCATTTTATTATTTTTTCATGTTTTTTGTTTTTGTTTTATTTTTATTAATTTATTTTATTTTGACACTTTGCAAAAACAAAACCCTTAGGGGAGTAACAAAAATTAGGTGATTTTTTAGGGGGGAGAAGGTAAAAAAATTTGAAATTATATATAAAAACCTGACTATATATATAGTAAGAAAAAGAGAGAGGGGATAGGCCTCTGATAAAAAATAATTAGATGATTAATGACACAACCCTTACTTCCTAGCACTTTGCAAGAAACCAACCAGACTTTTTTGACACTTTGCGACTTTTTTGGCATTTTGCAAAAACATTAACCCAGCTTTCGCAATTTCTGAATTTGCAAGAACACGAACTCTTACTTTAGAGAAATAAAGATTTGGAGCTTTGTTTATTTTTTTTTTATTATTTGCTTATATTATTTGTATTTCATTTGTTTTTTTTTTTACTTATTTTTTTAACTTTTATTTTATTTATTTCTGACTTCTTCGAAACTTTGCGACTTTTCTGATACTTTACAAAACAAAAGTTATAGCCAAAACAAAAGAAATAGCCAAAGCAAAGACAATAGAAAACAAAAAAGTGAAGATAATAACTAACTATAGAGTAAGCAAAAATAAGTGTATATTGTATATAGTAATAGAATTAAATGCGACGAAGTGCAAAAGTAGTTTAAAATATTTGTAATAATATAAAAATAATACTATTTAATAATGTAATATATAATAAAGTATATATAATATTAATTAAAAATATTTTTTGAGTGTGGCGACTTAGGGAAGTTGGTAAGTTGTTACCCCCCATACGACAGGTCTAGAGTTCAAATCCCACTGGCGACGCTTTGAAAAATAAATCTGTGTTCCGGTAACTGCTTTTCGTCAACCGATTGGGTATATTACCTGTAGCCTTGGTATACCATCTAGAATGGGAGCTTTCAGGCGTAGTTGTGTACCATTACACAGACAAAGCCAAGGAATCGGAGAAACAGAAACCCGTATGGAAAGTCCCGAGTAAGGAGGTAACAATGATCTTTGACGGTACTACCAGAACTAGACTATCGGAAACGGACTCGGAGAACTGAATGATAAAAGACCTTCAGAAGAAAGGGTCCACCAACCTGGCTGCGGAGACGCACCGAAGGAAAAGGACCTATGTTACGGAAGTAGATACCAAGAGAAGAAAACCATATGGCACCTAAAGCCGGGTAAATCGACCCTTCTGGGCTAACTGGATTGGAAATTTGGGAATTTGGGTATTCGGGAAAGGACCGGTATAAAGGGAAAAGTAGGTACCGGGGTCAGCGTGAACCTTACAAGAGCAGAAGTAGGTAACTCAGGGGTTCAAGGGTACTACTCTGACCACAAGTGTTGGTCTCAGTTAATGCACTGTTACTGAAGCGTAGGTAGATACCTGTGTGGGACAAGGAGCTATCCTACCAAAAAGTCGGCTGTTGGGTGCAATCCCCTTGTCACAGTTGCTGGCCCTCCGGGGCTAGACGCAGATATGCCATTCTTGGGGCCTTAGGTTCTTGGGAAATGTCGACTCTGGAAAGTATTCTTGAATGGAGTCATGTGATTCTTAACTAGAATTTCCCCTAAGAGTTCTATTAAACGGAAAGTCAAGTTGGAGGTGGAAGTTCATGGTAGAACTTGGGAGGTGAGACTTGGTAGACGGTATCTGGGTAATCGGGGTACGGCAAGGCGTATTGAAGAGGAAAAAAAAATATATATATATTTTAATAAATGTAAAATATAATGTATAATACGGGTGTAGTGACTTAGAGAAGTTGGTAAGTTGTCACCCCCAAGTGGCAGGTCTAGAGTTCAAATCCCACTGGCAACGTTTTGGAAAAATAGACCTGTGTTCCGGTAACTGCTTCTCATCAATCAGTTGGGTACATTACCTGTAGTCCTTGGTTACCATCTTGAATGGGAGCTTTCTGGCGAAGTTGTGTATCATTACACAGACAAATCCAAGGAATCGGAGAAACAGAAACCCATTTGGCAAGTCCCGAGTAAGGAGGTAGCAAAGATCTTTGACAGTGCTACCAGAACTGGAATACTGAAAACCGGAGCCGGAGAAATGAACGACAAAAGACCTTTAGAGGAAGAAGTCCACCAACCTGGCCGCCAGAGTCGCACCGGAGGAAAAGGACCTATGCTTCGGAAGTAGGTACCAGGAGAAAGAAAACTATGGCACCTAAAGCCAGGTAAACCAACCCTTCTGTGCTAACTGGATTGGAAGTTTGGGGATATCGGGGAAGGACCAGTAGGAAGGTGATGGTAGGTACTGGGTTGGAGCGAATCTTACAAGGGCAGAAGTAGGTAACGCAAGTTACTGAAGTATAGGTAATATTTGTGTGAGACAGAGACTGCTCTACCAAGTGTACCGCGAGGATAAATTAGTCTTAAGGAGATGTTTGTTGGTATTCGGGACTGGCCCCGACTGACTAATGTATCGGGGGACTGTACCAGTGATACAAGTAGGATTGGCAAGAGGAGCTTGGACCAGAGGGTTTAAATAGACAATCCCCTAGTTGGGTTGCAGGTATGGCAGCTAGTGTAAAACCTTCGGGCAGACTATTTAAATTAGACAACCAAAAGTTGTACATGTGGCTAGTTGTATCCTCATCCATGTAACAAATATTGGGTGCCCAAAGAAGCGCCCTTGATCCACAGGCTTGATTAAATAAACACATCTACCTAGAGCGGAAACTTTGACATAAAAAAAAATATATAGATATAATATATAATAAGAGTAAATAAAAAATATAAAATTTTATATTAAATTGCAAAACCTTGCGAAATATTGCGAAAACCTGTAAACAAGCATAATTATATAAATATATATTATATATTGCTTATTTAAAAATTTTAAAAATTTGTGAAAATTTGCAAAATATTGCAAAATATTACGAAAACATCACAAAATATGCGAAAATATTACTCTTGTGATCCTGCAACCCCTTGAAGGGACATTTTGTTTATTTGATTTATTTTGTAATATTTTACTTTGATTATAAAATTTTCAAAATATTATGCCAATAACTTACGTAAGATTATATATATATATAATTCACTAATGTACTATAGTATAAACTTATGTAATTATTACCTCTATGTAATACTCTGAACTAATCATACGTTTTTCGCAAGTTTATATTTGCGAAAAACTTGCGGAAGTTTACACATATTTTTTTTGCTAATATATTAGCAAAAAGAAGCTATTGCACAGCAGGAGCAAATAGAAATTATTGCAAAAGGCATAAAAGAAAAGGAAGATATATAGAACTTGGTAAAAAATAAAGAAGAAAAAAGCAAAAAAGAATCAAGATTTTAAAAGCAAAGAAAAGGAAAGCAACAAGTAGAGCTGTGAATAAATCAAATGAATCAAAAAAGATGCAAATATTAGAGAGTAGCAAATTGAATATAAAAGAAAAAATAAAAAGTGTATAGCTGAAAGTAAGAGAAGAGAAGGTGAGACTAAGAATAAAAAGTGTATAGCTGAAAGTAAGAGAAGAGAAGGTGAGACTAAGTAGAAAAGAAGAAAAAACGCCAAGCCCAACTTAAGAAAAGGGAAAACAAGAGATAAAGCAAGAAATAGAAGCACTAGAAGGTAGTAAACAGCAAATAGAAACAAAGAGGACACTACTAGAGCAAAGTGCATAGGTGCTATGCAATAGACTGTGTGTTAACGGAATGCTAGCAAGCACAAGAATCCTATATGTAAAGTTCCAGATGGAACGAGAATAAAAGAATTAAAATAGTCAAATAGATACTAAAAAATAGCAAACCTGTCACAAAAATAGATGAGGTGTTTGCAAAAAGGTAATACATGAGTAGAAATCGTTCTTGACTATAAAAAAGGATGAAAAGAAGCAATAGACCATGCAAATCAGAAGAATGAAGATTGGTTCAAGAAATTTCAGATAAGATAATAAGTGAAAAAAAGGAGAATGAAAGACAAAAAACTCTATATGAGGAACCAAGAGAGACTAAACAATCCAAAGAAGATCGAAAGGAGAAGATGTCAAATGAAAAAGGAAAAAGAAGCATATAATGTTGCTTACAATATTAGATCTTTCTAAAAAGATAAGCAAACAAGAAGTAGAGTACTTAAGTAAGAAAATTGGAAATGTAAGAAGTATTCAAATCAAGCACAGTAGAAACAGAGCATTAACAGTAATAGAAATAAAAAAAATTATTGCAAAGGAGAGTATTCCATAGACGGTACCAATAAAAAATAGTAAACTTGTCAGAGTATTAGCTGGAAAAGAAGACCACAAAAGAAGAGATGCAAGGTACCAATATGTAACAAAGTTACACAAAATCCTAGAAGGAGTATTAGAAATAATGTGACTTCGCAGCTCGAAACAGAGAAGAGCAAAAGCAGTGTACATACCATATAAGAGAAGTGATAGCACAAAGCTAGTGCAGTTGTTATCTTAAAAGACCAAAAAGAACTAGAAAGTGCAATGATAAATCCTATAAGATACAACAATTGGACCCTTGTATAGGAAATAACGAAAAAAAAGAGACAAAGTGCAAGGAAAGACCAAGTATAAAAAAAGGGAAGAAGCCAGACAAGGGCGAAGAAGTAGAAATAGAAGAAATAGAGAAAGAAAAAAGATAAAGGTACCAATAACAAATAGAAGTGATAACAAAGAAAACTGCAAAAAATCAAAAAGAAATGGTATGAGAAAAAAGATATCCAGACGAGACTTAACAAACACCAAGAAATCTTGCTAAATATAATAGAAAGGTTTGATAAAATGAGTGCTAGGTGGGTTGATTTCACATAGCACTTCTAAGAGTATTCAAGTTGATCAAGCTGATATAGATAGGAAGATTGGAGATTTCCTGCAGAATAAAAGGAGTATATTTAATGAAAGAAGAATGCTTAAAGAAGAAATAGAGGAGGCATCTCCCTATTCTACAAATGAGAAGTGCAGAAAAGAAAAAGGAAAAACAAAAGGAAGAGAGACAAGAAAAGAGTCGCTAATAGAAAAATAGAAGAAAGAAGGTAGAAAAGAGATAAAAATTGTATGCTACAATATTAACGGACTTAATATGAAAGATTGAAAACTTGAAAGCTTACTCAATTGGGCAAAAGAAGAAAATATTGCAATAATGGGAATAACAGAAATGAATATGGCAGAAAAAGAAGAAAAATTCCTAGTCTATAGCACAAATAGAAAGTACACTGGATGCTGGTCAAGTGCTACAGAAAAAAAAAAAAGGCTCAGACATGGGAATTCTAATAGAAGAACAATGGGAAAAGCATGTTGGTGCAGTGAAAAGAGTAAGCGAATATATGATAGAGGTTATATTATTTTTAAAGCAAATGGAGTTAGTAGTAATGGGAATGTATGTGCTACCAAATGACAAGACCGCTAAGGGGAGTAACAAAAATCAGGTGATTTTTTAGGGGGGAGGGGAGTAAAAAAAGTTGAAATTATATATAAAAACCTGACTATTTATATATTAAGGAAGAGGGAAGGGGGTAGGGTAGGCCTCTGATAAAAAATAATCAGGTGATTAATGATACTGCCCTAAGAAAAAGATCTCCAACAAAGAATAGTAGAAGTTGTCTCCAAAAGGAAAAGACAGACGCAAATAGTCATCATAGGTAACTTTAACTATACAGTGAATAATGTATTAGACAGAATGCACCCTCAAATAGTAAATTACGAAAGGTTCCCAATCTTTGACTGGTTAAAAAAACAGGACTTTAAAGATATATCAGCAAATTATATATACGTAATCTTACGTAAAATATTACGGCCCGTAATATTACAAAAATTTTACGATCGACGCGGTATATTACATAATATATTATATTATATTACGGTAATATTATGGTTATTATTTCGAAATATTTCGAAATATATTGCGAAATATTGCGAAATAGACTAAACCAATGCAAATTACCCTCCCTACAGGGGTCGCGTACTCATGCAGATCAATAAACTAATGCACGCAGGAATTAATATTTTGATATTTTCACATTGTTTTGCAATATTTTACAAATTTTTGCAAATTTTCAAAAATTTTTAAAAAATAAATAAACGATATACATATTCATATAATCATACTTTTTTACAGGTTTTTGTCAATATTTCATACAGTTTTGCAATTTAATATAAAATTTTTATTTTTTTATTTATTATTATATATTATATTTTACATTTATTAAATATACATTTTTAATTAATATTACATACTTTATTATATATTACGTATTATTTTTACATTATTACAAATATTTTAAACTACTTTTGCACTTTGTTTTATCTAATTCTATTACTATATACAAAAAACTAGTTCTACATACTTATTTTCACTTACCTCACAGTTAACTATTATTTTCACTTCTTTGTTTTCTATCGTTTTTGAAAGTGTCAAAAGTTGTCATTGAAATGCACAAGGTTTCGAAAAGTTGTTGTTTTTCTCGCAAAGTGCTAAAATAAAATAAATTAATAAAAAAACTTTAAAAATAAACCAAAAAAACAAAAACAAAAAACACGAAACAAAAAAAAAATGAAGCGAAACCTTGCAAAAACTTGCAAAAATTAGCAAAAACTTGCGAAAACTTGTGGCCATTTTTTAAAAAAGCATTCTTGAAAATTTATAAATTGCTGGAGTGTGTTCTTGAAGGTGTCAGAATTCGTTGTTGGAATGCGCAAGGTTTTGAAAAGTTGTTTTTCTTGCAAAGTGCCGAAATAAAAAAATTAATAAAAAAAATTTAAAAATAAACCAAAAAAACAAAAACAAAAAGCATAAAACAAAAAAAAATAAAGCGAAACCTTGCAAGAACTTGCAAAAACTTGCAAAAATTAGCAAAAACTTGGCGAAAACTTGTGCCTATTTCTCTAAAGAAGCGTTTCTGAAAATTTAGAAATTGCTGAGGGTTGTTCTTGAAAGTGTCGGAAGTCGTAGTTGGTATGTGCAATAGTTTGAAAAGTTTTGTTTTCTCGCAAAGTGCCAAAATAAAATAAATTAATAAAAAAATTTTAAAAATAAACCAAAAAAAAACAAAAACAAAAAACACGAAATGAAAAAATAAATAAAATGAAGCCTTGCAAGAACTTGCAAAAACTTGTGAAAACTTGTGAAAACTTGCGAAAACTTGTGCTCATTTCTCTAAAGAAGCGTTTATGAAAATTTAAAAATTGCTAGTATGTGTTCTTGAAAGTGTCAAAAGTCGTAGTTGGCATGCGCAAGTTTTCAAAATATTGTTAGTTTTTCTCACAAAGTGCCAAAATAAAATAAATTAATAAAAAAATTTAAAAATAAACCAAAAAAACAAAACCAAAAAACATGAAATGAAAAAATAAATAAAGCAAAACCTTGCAAGAACTTGCAAAAACTTGCAAAAACTTGCAATAACTTGTGAAAACTTGCGAAAACTTGCGACCATTCTCTAAAAAAGCATTTTTAAAAGTTTAGAAATTGCTGGGGGTGTGTTCTTTGAAAGTGTCAGAAGTCGTCGTTGGAATGCGCAATGTTTTGAAAAGTTGTTGTTTTTTCGCAAAGTGTCGAAATAATAAAAAAATTAAAAAATAAATAAATAAAAAAAAATGGAAAAAAAAACAAACAAAAACAAAAAAAACGAACAAAAACAAAAATAAAAACATAAAAGTGAAAAAAACAAAATAAAAGCTTTAATTATAAACAAAAGATCTAATCTGATCTTGTAGTACAAAATTTGAACATCATCAAACTATTTCGAACTATTTTGAAAAATCAGTCTAATGCGCGATCCAGGTTACAGATCTACTAATCCAGCTTGGTTTCCTAGTCCTAAAATATTTTGAAAGAGTTCGAAATATTTCGTAACATATTTCAAAATATTTTGAAAATATTTTCATAATATTTCAAAAATTTAATATTTCGAAATATTTCGAAATATATTACGTAATATTTTGCTTATATTACAGTTCGTAAGATCTTACGTAAGATTACACTATTATAAATTTGCTAATGTACTTACAGAGATCTGCACCTGACAGACCAGAACTATACATGGTTAAATGAAGAAACTGCAACCAGAATTGACTATAATAGGTATCTGGTAGCCTGGCATCTGGGCTACAAGAAGTGAAAATTGAGGGAGCAAAAGAGATCACAGGAAGTGATCATAAGCAAAAATATGAGTAGGACTAGTAATGCCACTGAAATTGATTTTTGAAAAAGGCCTATTTTGTCTTCATTAAAAAAAATTAAAGGAAGAGCAAATAAAATTTATATAGATATGTTCCTTATAATTTTGTCTATTCAAAAAAAGTATTAAATAATTTCGTCTTTCAAGTAAAATAGGTCAAAAACAATTTCATCTTCAAATTTTAATTTTGAGTTTTAGAACCCGAAATAATTTCGTCCTTATGTATAAGTAGGACACGTAATAGTGCTAACAAGTAAGGCTGAAATTAAAAGAAAAAAATTATACGAGAACAGTCTACCTATATGACCAAGCGACAACTAAAGACTGAGAAAACTATGCATATGAGGTGCAAAAACAGTTGGATAAGAAAAATGTATAAATCCAAATACAGTAAGAAGAACAAGAGGCAAAAAGGCAAATAAGAAAAATAAACCATGCCTGGGACATAATTAAGAAAGCAATACTTATAGGGGCAAACAAACATATACCAAAGAAGAAAGTATACAATATAGTAGCAAATAGGAGAATTAGCCATGAAATGCATTCGCAAAGAAAGTATATCATAGAGATGCAAAGATTGATCAAGTATGCAAAAACAAAAAAAGGACAAGCAGTGGTAGAAGAAGATAGATAAGCTAGAAATTAATAACAAGATCAGAAATCTAAATAGAAAGCTAGGTGTGAATCTTTCAAAGCTATATAGACAATAGTCTAATGCATAATTGAAAACATAAAAGAGTGGCAAAAGATCTTGCAAGAAAGAAAAAAGATGAAATGAGAGCAAGAGCAAAGAATGCAAAGTGAAGAAAACATAGATAAGAGATGTGCAATGATTAAAACCAACCAAGGGAAGATGATCGCTAGCCTTCTGAATAGACTATATAAGAAAATAGTGCTCGATAGGTTTATAAAACAGAGTGGAAAGAAGATGGCATTAAGAACAAAACCAGAAGATATTAAAAGAGGTATAGCGGAATACTACAAAAACCAATTTAGGAAAAGAGCAATCAAATTGGAAAAAATATCAGAAAGATGGAAAGAAATATACAGACCTCGAAAGTATATTAACGAAAAATAGTTTGATGAAGTAGAAGAGGAGATAAAGCAAGAAGAATAGGAAGAGATGATAAGAGAGCTAAAAGTTGGAACTGCTTTAGGAATCTCAAGCATAAGCTATATGCTAATTAAACATGCAAGCGAGAAAACACAACAAATATTTAGAGGCCTTGCAAACTTGTGTATTCAAACAGGAGAAATACTGGCAAAATGAAAAATCGCCCAAGTATATCCAATAGCAAAGGATATGGAATAGGAATACAGTTTAAATAGCATTTGTCTGATAGCACTAATCGAGACGTTTAGAAAGTTGTAACAAAGGTCATCACAAGAAAACTTGCTAAAGTGTTTGTAAAAAGAGAAATACCTAAAGGACCAAACTATGCCAGGCTTCCAAGAAACTCTACAGAACAGCTAGTACACATACTAAATATGATAATGGAGAAGGCTAAGAAAAAATAAAAAAGTATGGATACTCTTATAGAACATGAAAAAGGCATTCGACTTAGTACCACTGGAGAGCTTAGAATTGGTACTTCAAAGAGTCAAGCTACCAGAACATACAATTAAATACATCCTAAACCTTTTTTACAAAAAATAGCTAAAGATAATAAAAGCTCATGGTCTAACTAAAGAAATAATAGCAGAAAATGGAATAGATCAGGAGAAAGTAATTTCCCTACTGATATAATGACTATTTTATGACCCCTGCTAGAGAGAGTACAAGAGGATAAAAAGCTAGGCTACACAGTAAAGCAAAGCACAAGTCAAAGAATGCTCTGCAAATAGGCTTCCGCATAGGCCTGGGCTACCCATGGGTACTCATGGGCAGTGTTGTTACTTGGACGTATCTATACTATGTTTTTTGTCCAACGTCCAAGATTGTCCAAAATCGTCCAAGCCTATGTTCCATGTTTAACTAATCAATAAAATAATTTAAAAAATATATAATTATATATTTTTTTAGGTGCTAGACTCATTGGTGAAAAAATTAAAATAGATTATCTTAGCAAAATTTTAAGTAATTTTAATTTGAAAAAATGTCCAAAATGTCCAAAAAACGTCCAAGTGACAACACTGCTCATGGTAGTACCACAAAAGCTGGGCCAGGGTATTAATTTTTGAACTCGCAAGTAAAAGTAAGGGATCCAGGTAACTAAACCATTATACAGACAGGTAGGGCTAGAGTAATATTACTATCCTGCTCTTTTGGCTCATGAGTACCCATTAAAGCATTCACGCGTTTAACAACCAATAATAATCTGTGTATAGTGAATATATATATATACAAATTAGTAATTCTTTGGTTTAATCCAAGAATAATTATTAATAATGATAACCAATACATAATATATTAAATTGCTGTCATCCAACACACTGAATTGCCAATGCTCAACTTTTAAGATTATCAATATAATAAAGTATCAACAAACTAAGTACTACCATTTAAGTACCAGTGCACTAAATGGCCTAAGACTTTTTAGCTATACCTGCTACAAGCATGCATTAGAACAGATGTTTGTGCAGGTCGTATTATTGACGATAACTGTACTTTATTAGACCCAGATACGATAACTTGCTAATGTGCCAAAGAAATTAGTTGAATATGGCAAATAAGTATTTATAAATATTTTTTGATTAAGCTTTTATGAATCTTTTAAAAAAATTTTTTTTTAAAAAAATTCTTTTTTTTTGATTTTATAGAAATTATAGGCAAATTTTTTTTGATTTATAAAAACTCTGAGCAAATTTTTTTTGAATAAAGTAATAGAAATTAGTGTTTTATCTTTTTGTTCGCATATCATAGATCTAAAAAGGTTTTAATATTCAAATCTAATTAATTATGATGCGTCATTCTTAATATCGCTCAGCTTATATGTGTAGTATTGAACTGTAATTGGGCTCTAAAATTTTATATAATTTGTAATTTACACGCAATAATAGATGTCAATTAGAAATTGGCTTGTTGTAGAAGTATGAAAATACTATCAAATATTTTTGATTGCAATGATTATATGAACTAGTAAAATCCAAAGATTTTTATATCTTGATGAAATTTATTTGCAATAAATTATTTATAAGAAGCGCAATGCTGAAAAACTACTAAATTACATAAAAATTCGATAGTTACATTTTTGAGCAATAATAATTGAGGCCCGTGAGTAGTCCAAAGGGCACCCATAGCCTAATGGGCCAGGTATGAGTATTGAAAACTGAACTCTAGGGTAAGGGTAGGGCTTAGACAAATGGGCCCATGTAGAAACAGGTAGAGTTAGGGTACTACTAGTACCTGGCTCTACCCAGCCCATGTAGAAGCCTATTTGCAACAATATCACAAAGTACTATCAAGTAGTAATAGTATATACTAATAATACAATGTGGATTGCAAATAACAAAGAACAATTAACAGAAATCATAGCAATAGCTGAAGAATTCTTCCAGACAAATGATATAGAAATAAATAGGACCAAATCAAGATTGGTAGTAATGAATACAAAAACCAAGCCAGAAGAAAGAAAAGTAATGTTCAAAAAGAGTATAGTAAAGGAAGAGCCAAGAAACAAGATTGTGAAATTACTGGGAATTTGGCTAAACAGTAGGATGCGAGAAGGGCTTGTCAAAAGAAAGCAAAAAGCATTGTGAGCCAAATAGTAAGAGACTTAAGGTACAAAAAAATAATATCCAGTCAGATTGCTTATATAAACATTATAGTAATAATACTAAAACTAAGCTATATACTACAACTAGCAAAGATGTCAGAAAGAGAGATAAATGAGATACATCAGCCAATAATATAGCTAGCAAAGTAGAAAAGTAATCTACTAAGAACATTAGAGAATTGTATAATAGTATATAAAGATCTTGATAGCTGTAGAATACTCTAGCAAGAACTAACAATAAAACAAATAAGTGGGCAGATGAATAAACTAAATAGACAAGATAGCCTTGGCCAATTAACAAAGTTGAGAATAACTCAAAGCTGTTAGAGAGCAGGATTAATAAGAGACATATAGAAATTAGACAAACTGCTATGTAATAAAGCATGCTAGTGAGACAACTTGGCCTGCCTAGTAATTATAAAAGGGAAGAACCTAGGGATAAATGTTTAAACTGAGAGCAAGCTATGGACAACTTTTAGACATAGCACTAGAATACAAGAACTTGTAGGTGAGCGAATATAGAAAAGAACAGTGCCAAATTGGGCAAAGCTGGTCTAATTTATTTAAACCAATTACTCAACCTAGATGGCAGAAGAATGATCATATGGCAGCAGCACAAAGGTTACCAGGACTTTTCAAGGAAGGGTAAAAGGCAAAATAGTTTAATTGGTGATCCGCGAGTCAACCAGAGAGTGGTCATAGTGAAACGTGATGCAGATTACTTATAGAAATTAGGGTTTTGCGAATGTGGAGTGCACACATCTAAAACTTTTTTTTATACTAAGTTAATCACTCTTCTGACTTAAGAGACTTTTGTAGAGCTCGTCAAGACGCATCTAATGGTGGGTAGAGCGTCAAAATCGGCCTGGTGGGTGCTGAGATATCTTTAAAAAACGTTTCTTTTACTATGTAAATTTCTTTGCAAACAATGGTATTGTTTGTAAAGAAATTTACATAGTAAAAGNTTTTTTTATACTAAGTTAATCACTCTTCTGACTTAAGAGACTTTTGTAGAGCTCGTCAAGACGCATCTAATGGTGGGTAGAGCGTCAAAATCGGCCTGGTGGGTGCTGAGATATCTTTAAAAAACGTTTCTTTTACTATGTAAATTTCTTTGCAAACAATGGTATTGTTTGTAAAGAAATTTACATAGTAAAAGAAACGTTTTTTAAAGATATCTCAGCACCCACCAGGCCGATTTTGACGCTCTACCCACCATTAGATGCGTCTTGACGAGCTCTACAAAAGTCTCTTAAGTCATAAGAGTGATTAACTTAGTATAAAAAAAGTTTTAGATGTGTGCACTCCACATTCGCAAAACCCTAATTTCTATAAGTAATCCGCGTCACTTTTCACTATGACCACTCTCTGGTTGACTCGCGGATCACCAATTAAAGATATAAAGCAAAGGTCTTAAAATCGTTGGATAGTAGAGAAATTAAAAACCATCTTAAAACAAATAGCAACAATTTTAGGCACTAAAAGTAAGAGTCGAAAAATGTCTCAAAAAACAAAAGAAGGAAAGAGTGGATAGTATATGGCTCTCAAAGAAGAGAAAAGAAGATAAGAAAAAGAAATAAAAAAGAAAAAGATGGAAATCCTAGTAGAGCATTGGCAGACACAAAGTATAGAAGAAGAAATAGCAACTGAAATTAGTATATGCGAAGGATATGTAAAAATAGACAATGGAATATTAAAAAGCTATGGGCAATGTTAATAGTGGATCAGAATAAGCAATACCGAAAGCAATTGTAGAGAAAAAAGAAAACAAAATAAAGACATCAATAGACCAACTAGAGAAGAAAATAAAAACAAAAGAATAGAAAGTTAACGAAAGAGAATTTAAAAGCCTTGAAGCGATAGCTGAGCTGAAAATGGAAATTATTAAAAAACAGAAATTAAGGATAAAGATTGAAGAGGAAATAACTCAAGTGCTAGAAAAAAACAAACCAAGAGATAAAGAAAAGTATGTAATTATATACAGATAGTGTGGTAGAAGTAAAGCCCAAAGAAGGAATATCACGAAGAAATATGGATATCAGATAGGTTCAAACAAATGAAATACAAAACTAGTCAGAAAAAGAAATAGCCCTAGGGTTAAAAGAATAGCCTAGTACAATTTTAGCAGAATTAGCAGAATTAGTAGCAATATGGGTGGCCTTGCTAGCAATACCACTAGAGAAACAGGTAGAAATATATACTGATAGCAACATAGTAATTAAAAACATTAGAAGAGGCTTATAGTATACAGAGAGAAGTAAGATTCTTAAAATGAAAAATGCGATATGGGTAATGAAGATTGTAGATCTTTGCAGAACCAAAAAGTTGAGAATAGAACTGATTAAAGTTAAAAGCCACAGTAAAGACAGGTAGAATGATTATGCAGATGCTTTTGCAAAAAAAGGTGTAGCAAGTAAAAAGACAATATATACGGAGGAAGTTAGCTATAAAAAATAGAATTCTATTTAGAGTAAAAAACAAAAGGATCGATATACCCATATGATTGCTATGTAAACTGACAATAAATGCTAGAGTAGGAGCAGAATGGTGAGAAATGAAAGCAATCAAGAGCCTAGAACCCGAAACAGGAACTATATTGCACAACTGGGCATACTTCTAGAAGGTAATGAATGCGACAAAAGAAGTGCACTGTAATACAAGAAGGATAATTGCAAGAAGAAATGTACTAATAAAGTGTATAATGGAGAAACTCCTGACAATGGAGAAGCTCAACAAGAGAAGATTGGATATTTATATAATGGCAAAGTGCCAAGTATGTTAGGACAAGGTTAAGGAAACACAGTTACATTTGGTATCTTGTAAGGGGCAGACAAGCATATGAAAAAGAATTCAAAAAGTAACTATAGCAATAGCATAGAAAGGGCTAAAAGAAGAAGAGAAAGTCTGTATTTCCCCATATATGCTATATATAGTTCTATATGGGAAAACAGAATCAAAAAAGTTTACAACAAGAGAAGCGCTTATCAAGAGCTTAATTCCAGAAAATATGCACGAAAGGCTGATACAAATACTAAAGACAAAAGACGAGACATAAATTTGTAAGTACAGTTATAAAGACAGCTTGGAACACTTTTTATAAATAAGTATGGAGGATTTGATATAGAAAAGTTAATAAATGAAAGAAAAAAAAAGATAACAGAAAAGATGAAGAGAGAATTAAGGAAAAAAGAAGCCATGCATAGCAATGAGAGTGAACCAACAAATAAAAGAAAAAAGGAAAAGCAGCTAGAAGAGAAGAAAGAACGTATGAAGAAAGAAGCAAAAAAGACATTGTTGGGGCTTGTTATGAAAAAGTGAAGACTTTTCCACTATAAGCTTTAAGTAGTCAGACGAGCAGTCTATCTCAATTTGAAATAGTATGGCAGGTTGCACTTAGGTACTGTCTGGGTGCCCAGGTGATACTAAACTTAAGTATTAGATAGTTCTATGTAGTTACAAATATAATTTTAAGAATTTTAATAAAGTATTAGGGCAGTGTCATTAATCATCTGATTATTTTTTATCAGAGGCCTACTTCTCCCCCTCTTCCTTAATATATATATAGTCAGGTTCTTATATATAATTTCAACTTTTTTTACCCTCTCCCCCCCTAAAAAATCACCTGATTTTTGTCACTCCCCTTAGCATGACTGCTTAAGAAAAAAAATATATATGAATATACATCATCTATCAAATCTGCAAGTTCTCTTACTATTAAATTACTTTTTAATATTAATGAACAAATCTATACAAAGATTTGGATTCTCTATTGTATTTTCAGATCTCAAAACCAACCCATATCTTTACAACCCTCTCAAGATAATACCTCACTAACTCATACACTTCTAAATACCTCTTCTAATAACAATGAACTTACTATACAAACGTTTATTTATAAAATTGAAACATGGCTTCCTAAATGGATTAAATACTCAATCCTAGTCAAGGGATATGTCCAACTAAGTGCAATTACTTATAGATCAAATGAGTTGACTCACCCAATTTTATATATTATACAAAAAAATTAATTTATTTAAAAGTATACATATAAAAGTCTCTTTAAATTTTAAATACATCAGAAAATTTTATACATAGATATTGATCGATATATAGCACTTAATCGTTTTATATTAATTATAAAATATCATTATACAATAATAATAAACAACTCTTCCCGCTGATCCTCACGATCAATTCCGGAGCTAAAGAAATTGGTACTAAAACGGCTAAGTCTGTATAGCAAAGTACATCAAATAGCTTAAGAAGAAAAGAAAGGAAAAGAATTTTATCCAGACTCTATTACGGCAAAAAGAAGATCTGACAAGGATAAATAGGGCTAATAATCAAAAAAACGGAAAATTACTTGTGGAACTTGTAGAAGAAAAATTTTTTGGGAATTGCCGTTGACCCTGTACTGCAGAATACTGTCAAAACAAACAAGGGTAAACAAAGACGCGTGGCCAAATACAGAATAAACAAATAAACAACAAGTTAAGATCGGTCAAAAAAGGATTAGAACGTGTAGATATAAACAAATACGTACAAATACGTAACACCCTTCTAGAAGCAATAGAATTAATAAGAAGAAGCAAGAATTTAGCCTAAAATAGAATACCTGTTAGACATAGCCAAACACACATGTGACTACTCAAACACTAGATTAGATATAAAGTAGATAATCATGGAACAACATCTGGAGCATTTTAAGAACTTATTCAAGAAGGCAGATATAGAAATCTCGGATGAACTAAAGAATGTGCAGCCTTTTGTTTCACAAAATGATAAAGAGGTAGCAAACTTTCTGGGAATAGCTTACCCAGAAACTGTTTTTATTGTAAGAACAGCAACAGAAATATACAAGTGGGAACAGCGCCGGATTTCAGTAGTGGAAGAGGAATCTAAACAGCCAGCTTTCCTCTCAGAGTTTATAAAGCCAAAGTTAGGAGAAAGCTTTAGTAAAAAATTAGCACTCACAATCTCAGAAACAGGCACACTGGATTATGGGAATTGTGAGCTAGAGAATATAATTAAATTGTTTATCGAAACTTTCGAGCAAGAAAATACTTTTGTCACTCCGGTCAAGTCAAAAGAGAGAAAAACAAGCATTTCAGAAGAAGGATCTTTAGGTAAAATAAAGGAAAAAGGGAAGGAGATAGATAAGGAACCTATGAATAATGAAGTAAAGAATGAACAGTCGGTCAGCTTCGAACAAGATGCAGATTTACGTATACCTCAAAAGGAATTCCTTGTGACAAAGGAATCTAAAGTGATTAAGGGAAAAGAGACATTGCAAGAAATTCTTAGTAATAAAATAGAAACTAATTGTAAGCAAACCAGCATAGTAGATGAGGTTTATATGAAAAGAAGTGAACACAGAGGTGTAAGGAAATTTATTTTGTAGGACTTGTCAAATAGGATAAGCAATAGACATGTAACCACAATAGTTAAGAATATCGGTAAAGTTCGGGAAGTTCAGATCAAACATGGAAGAAACAACAAAACCAGAGCTGAGCTTACTATTGAGATGGATGAAATATTGGAAGAAAGAAGAACACACCATGCTAGGCTAAAAGATGTTCCAAAGAATGCAAAGGAGGTTTTGCTGCTAAGACAAGTTCGCCGCTTAGGTGCAAAAACAGTTTATATCTTCAATAATAGAAATGGTAATAGAAAAGGAGTTGCAGTTGTAGAATTTATGAATAGACAAGAAATGGAGAAGGCAGTTTCATCTAAAGCTTCGTACTTTAATACTAAGCTTCAATGGGAGCTGGAGCCCACGTATGAAACTACTCAAAGAAAGGTGAAAATTATATACAGAAATTTCCAAAAAGATGCGCCAAATAGAAGCAAACAAGAATTTTCGAAAGAGATAGAGGTTGTAACGACGAAAGCAAAAACTGAAACAGTCGAAGCATCTAAAGAGAATCCTTATACGAAAGGAAAATTAACAAGTACCGCGTTAGAAGGAAGGACTCATGAACCCGAAATAGATGAAATTAAGAAGCTTTTGTTGAACATTACTAGCAGACTTGATAACATTGAAAGGAGTCAGTCTAGTTTGCCATTGCGCTCCTAACGGGCACACCAGTTGTATATATGGCAGTAGATGAACCAGTTGGTTCATTGAGCAGGGTTCCTGGTGCTACTGTAGATAGAGGAAAGTTACTGCAAAAGGAAATAACTCTGAAAATAGGTTGTCACAATATTAATGGATTAAAAACGAATCAGCAAAAATTTGAAACACTGGGTCAGTGGTTGGATAAAGAAGCATTCGATATTATTGCAGTAACTGAAACAAATATGGATAAGAAAGAAGGGTTTTTTGTAGGGAAGAAAGTCAAAAACTTCAAATTTTTTTGGTCAGATATATCAATAGACAAGAAAAAGGGTCTAGGGATAGCGATAGGTATTAAGCATAATTGGGAGAAGTACCTTGGTAGCATAGACAGAATCAGTGAATTTATGATGGTAGCAAGGCTTTATTTCAGAAATATAGAGCTAGTTATAATTGCAATCTATATTCCCCCAAATAATGGAAACGAAATGGACAAGGTATTAAATGAGATCACAAACATATACGACAAACGGAACATTCGAACGCATATAGTAATTTTAGGTGACTTCAACTGTATAGTAGATTTAGAGTTAGATAAAATATCAGAGAGCAGAGCTGGTAATCATAGAGTTTCAAAAATACACAAATGGTTAAGCAAAAATGATTTTATAGACACTTTTAGGTTTCTACACCCGACAAAAAAGGAGGTCACGTGGTCTAATAGTCAAAGTGGCACAAGAATCGATCAAATATGAGTGTCAGAAAATCTAATGGAAAGTTTGACCATGGCAGAGATTTTAGATATGCAGTTTGTTACATGTAGTGACCACAAAGCAACTTCTATGACATTATGGCTCAACTCACAAATTTTTGGCACAACTGTGGCAATAGAAAAGAACAGAAAACATCACAGAATAATTTACTTGTATGATCAGGCCACCGTAGAAAATTGGGAAGAGTATAGATCAGTATTGGATAGAAAGCTACAAAAGGAGAAGGTTGTTTTTGATAAGTTGTCTTGTATTGATGTTGGTAAAATTGGGAAAGCAAGTTGCCGAGCACAGCTAATAGACCAGGCTTGGAACATTATCAAAATGAGTATTATTGAGGCAGCAAATAGAAGCATACCAAAGAAAAAGGTGTATAATAACCCTGGGTGCAAAGAAGGTTCCAATAGAAGATCTAAGCTTTCTAAGTTAATTTTCAAAATAAGCAAATGGATGCGTTCAGTAAAAAAGAACAATTTCAAGATTATGTCAGATGAGGAAAAACTAGACATTAATCTAGATATCGCAAAGCAAAACAAGAAGTTCAATCTTGACATGCCATGGCTGCCGATGGGAGATTTGGAAGACTGGTATGATGATATGAAAGGATGGTGGCGAATTATTAATAAAAAAAGATCAGATGAAATAGAAAGATGGAAAAGGAAAGAAATAGAGGATTGTATAGAGCGTAGATGTGAGATGATAGCTAATAATCAAGGAAAGATGCTGAATAGTTTACTAAACCGACCTCACAGTAAAGTTGTGGTGGATAGACTCTTTAAAGAAGAAGGAGCAACCAAGGTGTTAGTAACAAGTCCAAGTAAAGTCCGTGAGGAAACAAAAGTGCATTATGAAAACCAAATGAGAGCACGGAAGCCACAGAATTTCAGTAGAAGGAGTGTATGGTCCCAAATTTACGAACCAATGAATTGTATTCAGAGTATTTGGTTTCAAGATATACTATCAGAAATTACAGAAGAAGAGTGGTACCTGGTCCTACAAAGTCTCAAAACCAAAATGGCTCCTGGTATCTCGGGTATTACTTATAGTCTGATTAAGAATGCTAGTCCTTCTACTCAACGCATCTTCCGCCAGTTTGCAAATTATTGCATTATAGAAACGACATTTCCTAAAGAGTGGAAA
Organism: Gigaspora rosea; assembly: GCA_003550325.1. Lineage (NCBI taxonomy): Eukaryota > Fungi > Glomeromycota > Glomeromycetes > Diversisporales > Gigasporaceae > Gigaspora > Gigaspora rosea. The sequence goes on along the minus strand of QKWP01000194.1, from coordinate 290,873 downwards.
TGCGCACAGATATACCCAATCCCAAAGGGTACAAGCTGGAATTATGATTTGGGAAATACTAGACCAATTGCTCTTTTAGAAACTTTCAGAAAATGCATAACAAAGATTTTGACAAATAGGCTATTAGCAGTTCTGGTTAAGCACCAAATTTTAAAGGGCTGGAATTTTGCTAGTTTGCCTGGAGGCTCAACTGAACATCCAGTACATATAGTTAATATGATAGCAGAAGATGCAAAAGAAAAGGATGTAGAACTGTGGCTAGTGCTGCAGGATATGAAAAAGGCATTTGATTCAGTCTTGCTTAGTATGTTAAAGAGAGCGATGGAAAGAATCAAAATACCAGACAAAGCAATAGGGTTAATTTTATCGCTCCTTGAGAATCGTTCATCAAAAATTATAACGGCAATAGGCCTTACAGAGCCGGTAGAAATGGTGGATGGAATTGAACAGGGGGAGGTTCTCTTCCCACTGCTTTGGCGCATTTTTTATGATCCCCTTTTGATAAGGGTTCAAGAGTCGGCTGAGTTGAGTTATTATATTATACTTCAGAACCTAGACTAGGACCAAGGGATCATATAAAAAAAAGGAGATTAAAGTAGCTGTAGTAGCTTACGCAGACGATACTACTTGGTTGGCACCAAACAAGCAGGTCATGGAGAAGACGCTGTCAATAGCAAATGAGTTCTTTCAGATCAATGATATTCAAATTAATGTCAAAAAGTCAAATTTGATTGTTTTCAATCCAAAAACCAAAGCAGAAGAAAGAAGTATTACATTTGGTGATGAATCTATCACCGAGGAGAAGCCGCATAATATAACAAGATTGCTAGGTATTTGGTTGAACAGCAGATTGAACGAAAGACAAATATTCTTAAAAGCTAAAGGAATAGTGCAACAAACAGTACAAACATTGAGATGGAAAGGCTGATAGCTAGCCAATTGGCGTATATCAACAACATGTGCATTATTCCTAAGCTATATTACTTGCTTCAACTCTCAAGAATGTCAAAAGTATTGATCAACAAAATTCATCAGCTGATTATCAGATTAGCGAAGAATAAACTTGAGCTCCAGATCACAACACCTAATTATGTGGTAACACACAAGAATATTGGAAACTTTCGAACTTTAGAGGCTGAGTTATTAAATAAGCAAATTACTAGTGTTCATAATCGATTAAATGATGAAAGTCAGATTATTGCAATTACGGAAATTAGAATTGAGCAAGGTCATAAACTGGCTAGCTTGGTGGAGGATTTCAGACTCCATAATGATGGGAACCCAAATCTTCTGAAAAAGCTATAGAAGTTTAACCAAACTATGTTGGTGTTGTTAAAAGCAAAAGAAATTAATATCTCTATTAGAGCATCACAAGATAGCTGGAAGCTATATGGTACTGATATAGCAATCCGCAGTTTGCTTAGAGATAAAATAGTAATCAAATATGCCAGGGTACTGGTGGCTCTTGACCTGTTCTTCCTGGGCCAACTTCTCAATAGATGGGAAAACGTACTCATCTCATGGAGCCAATATATGCGGTCGAAAGACAAATCGAATAGAGGAAGAATACCTCAATGGTTTAAAAACATTGAGGAAGCGGTCCTTGCAAATTCATTCACAAAAGAAGTTAAACAGGAATTTCAAATTTCAGAAGAGAATAAACTGTCGCCCGTGATTAAGCAAAAGGAGGTTTCATTAGATAAGAGGAAAAGAGAATGGGTACTAATGAAAAATGGAGAGGGCAAAAATAGATATACGAAGAGTAGTTGGAAAGAAAGAAAAGGAAGTGCTATTAGAAGAAGGGTCGTCTGTCAATAAGAAGGGAAATAAAATTAAACTAGTAGCAAATCAGGCAAATGAGGCAGATAAGGTGCTGATGCAATGGATCCCGAAGGAGGAAATTTTTACAGCAATTCAAGAGTGTTAAAACACAAGAGAGTGATTGGGTTTTTGATATATCGACAGATATAGTCGAAAGCTCATTAGAGAAGGGAGTAGTTAAAAAGGAAGAAGTAGATAGAATCACTAAAGCAAGCCTGACAGCAGTAATAATCGTAGATAGAATAGAAGTAGAACTGATAAAAAGACAGAAGTTTAGTTATTATTGTGAGAATCTGCTTATAGAGCAGTTAAATAGAAATATTAGTGTAGCGGAAAAGTCATTAGTGTTTTATACAGACGGATCATTGCACAAAGAAATTTCAGAAAACGGAATGAGTTGTAAGCAAGGTTTAGGATGGATACAGGTAGGTAAAGATGGAAAGGAAATGATCCAAAAGGGGAACCTCAGTATACAAGGATGGCCTTCTTCGACAAGAACTGAATTAGCAGCAATCTGGATAGTCTTATTATTGTCTCCGCAAGATAGTGTGGTCAAAATCTATACTGACAGTGCAGCTACAATCCTAGAAATTAATGGTTGTGAAAGGCACAGATCGAATAAAGAGTGACTACGTCAGAAGAACTATAATTTGCCACTCAAGATTTTTGATACCAAATGAATTAAAAATTTAAAGGTGGAGATAGTTAAAGTCAAAGGACATAGCAACAATTATTGAAATGACAGAGTAGGTGTACTAGCGAAAGAAGGCCAAGCAGCCCCTCTTCTTGTAGTACAGAATACAGAACGAAGCTCAAGAATTAGGTACAATATGTACTGGCAAAACAATCTTGTTGAAATGCTAGTGCGAAAGTTCATTAAAGAAATTGAGGACACTTTGATAGCAGCAGATTGGAGAATGCTAAGCATCTCTAGTTGGCTGGAAAAGAAAGACTACCACCGTATTTGGGCATGGGAAGGTCTATGGAAAAGAATTAAAAAGCAAAGTGGTGTGAGATGTACCTCAATGCATAAAGAAAGGAAACTCAATTTCTTGATCAAGTGTCTGCACAGTAAGCTCCCGACCCTTAGTAATCTTAGGATACCGTGTTCCGATCTATATAAAGATGATATATGTAAAGTATGTGAAAAAGATGCCAAGGAAATGCAGAATCATTTGGCAGTATGTGAAGCTCAGGAGACACGGTGGAAAAAGATTGAGGAGACAGTTGCCAAATTCATACTTGCGCTTCTAAATGAAAATGGGAAAAGGAATAAAGTTTCAATACAGCAGCTCTGTGATTCTCTTTTTGGTGCCAGTACGCAGGAAAAAAAAGAAAGAAGAGAAGGTCTTATAAGGGGTTTATATAAGTCGTGTACTGAAAAAGACTTATTTAAGTTAGGCCTTACAAGTAACAATGTAAAATTGATTTTGCAGTATTTTTCTCTTATGGCATGAGATTATTTTCATGAAATAATCTGGAGAGAAAGATGCGTTAAAATAGTGGAATGGAAACAAAAAGAAGGAATCTAGTGGACGCATAAAAGAAACTAGCAGGGAAAGAAGGCTCCTTTTTTAAGAAGTATCGTTGAAAGGAAGAGGCAGAAGAAGGACCCTAATTCAAGACATGCGGAAAACTCTACTAATGAAAGTGAAAGAAATATCGAAGAATTAAAAAGAAGAAGGATAGAGCAGAAGCAAGATTCTTATAATTTGTGCATGTCGGCAATAGGTGATAGAATATTAGTTGGTGGAAAGCCATTTTGGTGTAGCACTTAGGCTGGTTTAACACAGCCCCTAGTTTCTAAATAATCTTAAGCTAGTGCGGTAGGTTGCACTTGGGTGCCTTAGAGTAGCCGGGTGATGTCAGGCTTGCAAATTAGGAGTAAACAAGTGTATTAATTTAGTGATATACTTAGTATCTTAATAAAGTACTGGCGAAACTGCCAAAGTGTAAAAAAAAGAAAAAAAAAATATCGTTATATATCGACTAAACATCGTTATATATCGATTTATTGGATAAAAATCGATATATATCTATAATCGATATATAGGGATGAGTCAGTAGAAAAGGGACAAATCATTTTTAGTAAAATTTTTTTAATTTTTAAACTAAATTATCTTGACAACTATTTAATAAAAAATTTTTTATTTTAATCTTGAAATTATATAGAATTAAGGGTAGGGTAAACATAGATCATTTATCATATGATTTTAGTGGTACAATGAGATTTATATAGAAAATCAAAATGTGCTACAAATAAACCTTTTTATGGTTGTTATTAATTTAGCCAAAAATTTTATAATACGTAGTACAAAATACTCTTTTTATAATAGTAAAATTTTAATAAATATAGTATTTGAAAAAATTATACTTCTATATGTCGTAAAGTTTTCCTAAGTGGGCTCAAAATTTTCTTAGTTACACAAAAATGATTAATTCGGATTGGTTGAATCTATGTTGTTTACTATCGTGATTGGTCGATCACCTGATTTCATATGATTACAACGTGATCACTATTAAAAATGATCTACGTTCACTCTACCTTTAAAATAAAAAAAAAAAATTTATTAAGATAGTTGTTAAGATATTTAAGCTTAAAGTCAAGAAAACTTTTACTTAGAAAAAATTTGTCCCTTTTCTACTGATTCACTTCCATATATCATTTTTATATTAAATCGTTATATATCTATAAATCAATTATAATCATAATTATTTGAAACGATATATAACAATTAGCAGATCTTTAATAATTACATAGTGTTTTGAATGCATCACGAAAATTTCAACCCAGATTACCAAATAAAAAAAAAAAAAAAAAAAAAAAAAAAAAA
>QKWP01000194.1:240822-282256 GCA_003550325.1 Gigaspora rosea | reverse complement strand
GCCAAATTTTTAATTTAATTAATAAATTAGATTAACTTTAACAAGAAATAACTCTATTAAATACTAAGTAATTTAAAAAATTAGCTTCATAACTTTGTTCTTTAGGTTTGATTTTATTATTCTATGAAGAGATTTGATTTATAATTACTTTATTTTTTTATTTATAAGCTTTTAAAGATTGTATATTATAGTCGCTGATTAAAGGATTCACACACTGTATAATAATAATAAATAAAAAAATTTATAATTAAATTGCGAAAACTTGCAAAAGCCTGTAAAATGTTCAAAAAGCATGATTATGTAAATATAATAATTATTAATTGATATCATATCAGATATATATTGATTAATATTGATATATATCGATTACTATCACTATCGATAGAAATCGGCAGAGGTGATGGTATCGATATATATCTTACCAATTAGTAATCAATATATATCTATATATAAAATTTGCTGATATATATATTCTTTTGCATTTAATTTACTCTTTTGTTTAAAGGTTTAGTTCTTAATTTAAAGCAAAGGGACAGGAATCTTTTACTAAAGTTGATCGATTCTTTACTATGTTTTTTAAGTTAAATAAGCAACTCACCATATAATAATATGATTGGTTAAAATTGGAGATGGGCAAAATGCGGCATCTTAAAAAATTTTATGCAGATGCGGCATTCATGCAGCATGCAAGCATTAATGCAACATGCATGTATGCAAAAATTTTTTATCCACTGTATTTTCGCGAAATAATGCACAGGGTGTAATTTCATATTTTGGCCTAAATTACGCTTAATTTGGGCCAAATTCTGAAATAATGCCCCTGCATGAAAATACTGATAACTTTTTAATTTCATATTTAAAATTCTTATGGAACAGATAGTTCTAAAGATTTATTCATAGTACAAAATAACAATAAAGAGTGTTCTTAAGCCCCTTAGTCAATCTGTCGAAATGGGTTTGAGAGCAAATTTTAATTAATAAAAAAATAGGTTAACAAATCGATTGTACTGGATGAATAAACATATGATAAAAATTTAATCTGTTAAAGAGAAAATTTTCATTAGCGAAAGATCGTTTAACCGATCAAGGGTATTTATCATTTCAATCAACAAGAAATAGAGGCCCAAACGTTCTTTTTTTCACAGAGTTGCTTTTATTGGTTGAAATTTTTCATTGATTTATTAGAAAAAACTCAATTGTTTAAGTATTTCCCTCTTTACATTATGGATTTTCAAGATCGTTATCAATGTAAATGAATTATCGCCTTGACTACAATAATATTTTATTAGTAATAGAGAAAAATATAAACACATTTAAAAAATATTTATGCCTGTTGGATTCGAAAAAAGTTGGGTTGAATAGTTTGGTTATAGCAATATATTAAAAATGTGCTACCTTAGTAAACCATTAAATATTCGTTATACAGTACAGTAAACACACCATTTATTGATACAATACCTGAAACTTGTTTAGCACAACCAGTCTGCAGACTTTGAACTATACCCAGACTGAACTCAGGAGTACTAGTCTCAAATTAGTTCTTATCTTAAGTGCACCTTTATGTTATTTGTCAAATAAAATTTTTTATGGCCAAAATGCAGCATTTTAAAAAATTTCATGCAGCATGCTGCATTCATGCAAATGCATGCAGCCATGCAATCATGCAAAAGTGCCCATCTCTAGTTAAAATAATCTTTAAAAATATGAAAGATTCTATTAAGTAAAGGCTTCTTGTACTCTAATTAAAAGTTGAAGAGGAGGTTCTCCTGATTCTAATAGTAGTTAAATTATCAAAATTGGCTTGGTAGAACTCAAGATACTTGAATCAAAGAAGAGAACATAAGAATCTACAAATTCACTATTATACAAAATATAATACTTTGTATAACAGTAAATTTGCAGATCCTTATATTCTCTTCTTTGATCCCAAGTATCTTGGGTTCTACCAAACCAATTTTAATAATTTAATTAGGGCACAAGAAGCCTTTACTTAAAGGTAGAGTGTAATGAGATCATTTTTAATAGTAATCATATTGCAAATCATGCAAATCATATGAAATTATATGATTTACATAGATTTTAACCAATCAGGCTTAATTATTTCTGTAGATCTCCTCATAAACATTAACAACTCCTCGCAAATTTTATAGTATTGAAAATTTGAAAAATATATTGAAATATTCTTGCTTATATTTACAAAAGATTAAAAATCAATTTTTTATATTGTTTTTGAAATTATTATAACTTTGTTTATATAAACTGACAATTTTTGTATGTACAACAAATAATTTGCCATTTATATTTATATTGTATTACACTATACCTTTAATAGCATTTTTCATATTTTTAAAAGATTATTTTAACCAATCATTTTTTTTTTTTTTTTAGAATTTGGCAGTTATGCCACAATTTTATTTTTACATATTCTGTAACACCGGTACATTATGTGTTATGTTTACTTTTGACTATTATATTAAAGTGCGACCCACTCAGGTATCATCAAGGATCCTTAAATATGACCTGCTATATCAAACTTTTTTTTATCATAACCCCTTATCTAGGTAGACTTAGAGTGTTCGAATCACTGATTGGAGTTTGTTGCTTATTATAACCATCTATTTTTTAACCCTCTTTTTCTAACTTCTCAAATAGCAGGATTCTACTAAAATAAAAGAAACAAATAAAAAACATAAAAGGAGATAAAAAATGGGAGAAAGCTAAAATATCTAAACGAAAACCAAAGAAATACAAAGTAAAAATAAAAAAATAAATGAAGAAGGCAAAAAGTAAATAGCTATGATAGCACTATTTATGCCTATGCCCAGTAATAAAAATTATATAATACTGCACAAGGATCCCCCTCGTCTAAGTATTATATGAACATATATAAGAAAAAAAGAAAAAGAATCTATACCTAAAAGAAAATTCTAAAATGAAATTTTGTTCGACTTTTACTCCAAAATATTCCACGTGTTATTCATTGTTTATTTCAAAGGACCTGATTTCACTTGTGACTTGGTTCTGATTTGGTAGACGCATTCCCAATTTGGAAGAAGTAAATACTGCCGATTTTTTGAAGGAGATAAACCAAAATACCCACTTTTTTGAAATTTTGAAAAGTCCAAAGAGGCGCCAAAAGAAGTACCAAAAACAAAAGAAGTTTGTAAGAGTTACGCTGTATAGAATAGTATATCTGACCAGGTCTCTACTTCTATTTTTATATCTATAGGACCTGACAAAGCTCCAGAGTTTCTCTACTACATCTTTGCTCAATAGTATTACAGCCCGCCAAGGTGCCTCACTTAAAAGTTTGCAAGTCTTTTTCATTTCTATTTTATGTGCAGAACATCTAGTGAATGGACTTTGTACCTGATAGCAGCTTGGTAGAGTTTTGTTATATTTAGGTATACTAACTATACAGTTTTCGTAGATTAGTTTTTTTAGAATTTTTGGTACAAGGGATTGTCAGAAAGAGTTGAGAGTGAGTCAGTAGAAAAGGGACAAATTTTTTTCAAGTAAAGGTTTTCATAACTTTAAACTTAAATATCTTAACAACTTTTTTAATAAATTTAATAAATTTTTTTATTTTAATTCTATATAATTCCAAGATTAAAATAAAAAAATTTTTAGCAAATTTGATTAAATAGTTGTTAAGATATTTTAATTTAAAAATTAAAAAAAATTTTACTAAAAATGATTTGTCCCTTTTCTACTGACTCACCAGTGACTCACCCCAGTTGTTGATTGTTAACCAATCATATTATTATATAGGGTGAATCGCTTATTTGACCTTCAAATTAAGAACTAAAACTTTAAACAAAAGAGTATTAAATGCCAAAGAATATATATTTAAATTTAAAAAGACTTTATATATATACTTTTAAATAAATTCAATTTAAATAATTTTTTTGTATAATTTTATATATAAAATTGGGTGAGTCAACTCATTTGATTTATAAGTAACTACATTCTAACATCAGCAAATTTTATATATAGATATATATCGATTACTAACCGGTAAGATATATATCGATACTCATCACCCCAGTCAATTACTATCGATAGTGATAGTAATCGATATATATCCGATTAATCGATATTTATCGAATATGATATCAATTAATAATTATTATATTCACATAATCATGCTTTTTGCAAATTTTTAACCGTTTTACGAGTTTTCGCAAGTTTTTGCAATTTTTTAATATAAAATTTTATTTTCTTTATTTATTATTATTACATTTTAAAATATTAAAATATTTTATTATGAATTATTATAAAAAAATGTCAAAAAAAAAATAAATCCCAAAAAAACGAAACCAAAAAAAATAAAAAAATGAAAACAAAAAAATAAACTATTATATTCCTTATATTCACTCATATTCGTTTATATTCGTTCATATTCGCTTATATTCGCTTATATTTGTTACTTCTTGCAAAGTGCCAGAAAGTGGTTGTTTTTTTGCAAAGTTCCAAAAGAAGTAAGGAATAAATAAAATAAAATAAAATTAAAAAAATAAGTAAAACAAACAAACAAAAAACAAACAGAAAAAATAACAAAAAAAAACAAAAATGGAAAAAATAAACTTATATTTCGCCCATATTCGCTTATATTCGATTATATTCGTTCATATTCGTGACTTCCTGCAAAGTGCCAGAGATGTTAGAATTGGTGTTCTTGTAAAGTATCAGAAAAGTTAAGCTGTTTTCTTGCAAAGTTCTAAAAGAAGTAAAGGATAAATATAATAAAATAAAAAAAATAAGTAAAAAAAAAGAAAACAAACAAAAAACAAAAATGTAAGCAAACTAAATAAAAAAATAAACAAAGCCCCAAATCTCTATTTCGAGTTCGTGTTTTGCAATTCAGAAATCGTCGAAGGTTTTTACAAAATGCCAGAATAAAATAAATTAATAAAAATAAAAACAAAAACAAAAAACATGAAATGAAAAAATAAATAAAATGAAACCTTGCAAAAACTTGTGTTTTTGAACTTTCGAAATTGCTAGAAAAAGGTGTTGTGTATTCTTGCAAAGTGTCAAAAGGCTAAGTTAGCTTGCGCTAAGTACCGAAATGTCACTGGATTTCTTGCAAAGTGCTAGTGGTAAAGTGTAGAAATAAAAAAATATATATATATATATAAAAACAAACCGAAACTAAACGAAACTAAATGAAACAAAAGGAAAACAAAAAAACAATATAAAATTGATAGAAGATCAAAATTATAAACAAAAAAAAAATAAACAAAGATCTAATCTGATCTTGTAGTACAATCATTGAAATCATCGAAACATTTCAAAAATATTAGTCAAATGCGACCTTGATATGATTCAGGTTACAGATCGTCCTAAAATATTTCGAAAGTATTCGAAATATTAAAAAAAAAAGAAAAAGTGAGAGAGGGATAAAAGAAAAAGAGGGGTAAAAGGAAGAGAGGTGTAAAAGGAAGACAGGGGTAAAAGGGAGAGGAGGTAAAAATAGATCGAAACGGCCTTTTTTTTTAAGTTTTTTTACACATTTTGTGGAATATATTTTTGTGATCTATGGTAGCTTACGGATCAAATGAGCTTAAGAGATTTTGAACTCTGTTTTTTTTTTATTCGTGACGGGTCAAAGATTTGCTAATCGTTATATATCGTTTCAAATAATTACAATTATAATCGATTTGTAGATATGTAACGATTTAATATAAAAATAATATATATCGATTAAGATATATATCGATTTTTAACTGGTTAATTGATATATATCATTATTTTTTAATCGATATAAACCGATTAACAGTTATATATCGATTAATATCTATACATAAAATTTCCTGATGAAGCTATTACATGTGGACATGTCCCTTGACTAATACATTTTTCTCTATAACCAAATCTAGATGAGCTTTGGCCACTCTGGTAGGTTTAGACCGCAGATAAGTAAGTATTTAAATTATATTTAGATATATATTTGAGTTTTTACTCTTAACAATAAATTTAAGCAATGAAAGTTTTTAGTATATAAAAAGTTTCCATTAAAAATAAAAGCATGGTCTCACCTTTAACATTAAAAAAAAAAAAATAAATAAGCACCCTTTTTTAAAATTTTAAACTTAAATATCTTAAAAATTAACTAATCAATTTTAATAAAATTACTTTATTTTAATTTTATAAATTTATAAAATTGAAATAAAAAAAATTTAATAAATTTGATTAGTTAATTGTCAAGATATTTAAGTTTAAAATTTTGAAAAAAGGGGTGCTTATCTATGATAGAATATAGAATTTATAGTAACTTTACATCTAGTTGTAATTTATTAATAATTAAATATAGTAAGGTCAACTAAATTTATTATCTAATCAAACAAATATTTAAAATAGGTCTTGCTTGCTATATCAAGCTAATTGTTTATAGTATATAAATACTGTATATATATGAATTTTTCTAATATTCTTGATTATTTAATATATTTTATAAGTACATTTATTTTTTTTACTCTTCTATAATTGTCCAATAAATGTGCAAGGTTAGTTGTAGTATATAAATTATCTTTGTATAACAAAGCAAAAGAAGTTTTTTTAAAAAATTGCTTATTTTAATATTTTGCTTATAAAGCTACTACTGTATTTGAATTCTAACAAAAAAGATTTTTTGTACAATTTATATCTAACATATTCTAACTCTAACTTGTCAATATTTGAAGTTTAGGTTATTATTAAAAAAAAATGGGTGAAGAAAGCAAATAATTCATCTGAGTAATTTCAATTTATTGAATTTAATTGATTTTTTTAAAAAAAGTTAGCATTATCAGTTAATATTAAATTGACTACAACTACCAACTCTACTTGTTGCTAATTGATATTGCTTAAACCAAGTTTGAATGCTAGGCGAATTATGTAGGACAGGATTATCTTAATGCTACAGTAACTAATTATAATGGTTAAATGACTAAACAATTAGGGAAAATTTGATTTTAAGCTATTTATAGTTTGATCTCATTTCACTTGGCCGATTTAAATTCTATAGCGTTTATTCTTATAGGATTACCGGTGCTCCTGCTTTTTCTTTTATTAGTCAATGTGGGTGTATTTTGAATTACCATGAACACAATGGTTAGAGTTTGATTGTATTGTCATTTTTAGAAATTATTTACTATTCCGGTGACTATGTGGTTAAGGTCACATTAGAGTTTTCATGATTTCTACTATGAGTTGTGTAAAAAATTCTGTAACAGCGTTAGAATGGTTACGGACGATTTCCCGAAAGCTATTTCCCTGATATGTCATTTACCCGACATCACACAGGTGACAATTTGCTAAAATATTTTTCTACAATTAACAAAATGCTAACCCTAGCCTTATGTGATGTCAGGAAAATAGTTTTCGGGAAAGGAAAGTGAGAATCAACGGTTAGAATTCTTGATTTTTAAATTTCTTTCGTAAAGAATTCTGTTGCAAAGCCTACTTGCTATTTTGGTGTATAAACAGGAATTTATTTCCGCTTAATGTATACCCAAGACACTCGGTGTATTACTATTTGAATTCTTTAAGTAAATCACGATACACATCACTGCATACTGTGTCACAATAGTTTGTAAGTTCTGAACGGGATTTTTTATCAGAAATATATATTTTTTTCATCGGCCGATAAACGCAAAAAATAACTGACAATATCAAATTATTAATATATTATGTATCAATCGGCTAAAATCGGATATTAAAGTCATTCTCTAGTTATTATTATTATTATTCTGTGCAAACATGTTTATAAATACAAAATATTTAATTAACTCTAATTAGTTTGCAAATGTCGTTTAATTTTGTATAATTTAGCCAGATTTAATCTTAGTTTATAAACTTCCATTCCCTGGATTTGCGCAATGACGTCGCGCAGCTACCTAGTAATATACGGTAGTTATATTTTCTTTATAAGCGATACTATAGTTTTAAACCTTAGTATAATTTTGGGCTTTCAGATTAGTTTCGAACTTTCGGATTACTTTCGGATTATTTTTGGCATACGGATTAATTTCGGAAAATAAATTATAATTGAAGCTCATTACCCTATAGCAAAATGAGCCCAAATATAGTTTAGCGTTAGGAGGAATATTTTTATTGGTTACACGACAGGGGTTGCCCTAGTAAAATTTTCAAACCATAAAAAAATAATGTCCTTTATATTTTATATAAAAAACAAATATTTTTTGCTGCCTGGCTATTTATAAGTTTAATAAATTATATATCTGATATAACTTTCTTAAATCCGCGTAATATGGTATTGCATCGTATTGCCTTTGTAACTGAAAGATTGTCGCAGATGCACCAATCACACTAATCGAATTTTTAAAAATTTTTAAAATAATTAACCCTTATGTTAGTGTTAGAGTTATGGCCGAAATAGGGTTCTCTTATACCAAAGTTTTGCGGAAAATCTTTTTTGTTAGTACGGTTTCAGACGTGCTTCTTGGAGGGAGCGTCATTGTTAGAAGAGATCGGATTGGTGCATTTGCGACGATCTTTCTAAACGTTAGTGGGTAGTACACGTGCATGTAGTAAGAAGATTATCTCTAAATTTAGTAAGGTTCTAATGTCGTAAAATTAATTAGATTACCAAACGACGCGGTAACTTATAAATTTATAAATATGCAAACCGTCCTTATTGTCCTTTATTGATATTTTTTATAATTTTACAAATAAAAGATTGCCATTCTTTTAACTAAAGTGTAAATACTAAGCTATGGGAAAAGCTCTTCAGCAAAAATGCGTTTTGGTTGATAAATTTGCAATTTTTGTTCAGATCCTTTTGGGTGCATGCGCGTTTTCGACCCTTATTTATAAGAGACATAGAGAACGACCACAAAGACCTTTACGCATATGGTATGGCTGGCTGTTGAATGTTTGACTTTAAAAACTGATATGTTTGATGAATTTACTGAACAGATGCTATTTTTTACAATGTTAAAGGTTTTACGATGTTAGCAAACAAATGTTGGGTGCAGGCATGGTGCACGGGCTGAATATTATTGTTTCTTATATTTCAGGATCTTCTGAAGATGACTATACAAATCCTTGTGTATGGTGAGTTACGCTTTGATTTGCCAATTATATAGATATTAGTTAATTCAATTTTTCTTCTAGGTATTTTCTTAATATACTTGTGGATTGTACAGTAGGTGTATTTATATTATATGTATTTCTTAAAGCTGTACAATATACAGCAAGTACTCTCGGTATTGAAGGTGAGTTTAACAATGGCACAATGGAAATTAGTGTCCACTTGTCAATTATTTTAATCACTTTATGTTTTTAGGTGTAAAAAGCGGCGAATATGGTGATCCGCCGAGATTCGAATGGTGGGCTAGACAAACTGTAGAATTTATTATTAGCATATTATTGATGAAAATTGTTATAGTTATTACTTTTCGCCATTTTCCTTTTCTGTTCGATTTTGGTGAATGGTTTTTGGGATGGACTTTATACGATGCAAGACTTCAAGTTGTATTTGTAATGCTAGTTTTCCCTTTGGTTATGAACACGGTGCAATTTTGGCTTGTCGATCAGGTTATAAAAAAGAAACTAGAAGGGGTAAAGCTCGAAGATTCTGGAGATGAAGAACATGTATTTCTTCCTGTAGATGCTAGCGATGATGAAATGGAATATCATGAGAGTATACAATCTTATTTAAAAAATGGTAGTACTATTAGTATTTCCTCTATTACTAGCGCAAGTGCAGCTTTGCTAAGGAAAAGCTTATCAAACACATTTACTGATAAAAACAATCTCGAAAATAAAGATACTGAAGATGAAACATACATTGAACTACGAGCTGCATCTCCTTATCGCCTATGATTTTAATAGCAACTTTTAGATTTTTCATTAATCTTAGTTGTTATCGTTAGGGCTTATTTCTATCCGAGTATGGAGGTAACTTATGATGTTTCTTGAGTTAGCATCTTATGTGATTTTAAAATAATAAGGTATAATACCATTGGTGTACAAATATAACAGAAGTATTGATTGTTATTATAAAATGTAGAAACATTTAAATGTTTAATACAATTGTTTTTTTTTTTTTTTTTTTTACAATAAAGCATTTAAAAATATGTATATCTGTAATAGCAACTCTTGTAATTGTAGAGAAGACGATTTATAGATAAAGTTTGAAATAGTAAACCATTAATTTGTACCAAAACCTAATTCATTATAAATTAATTTTTTAAAAAAAAATTATTATAATTTAACTTTTCTGTCAGGAGCGAAGCGGAACGTACGTACTCTATCTGCTATTTATGGTTTTATCATAGTTTAGTATTGATCAAATTAGTCAATTAATATTTAAATATATATCGATATATATATGGTATATATGAGTGCCACAAAAGGAAAACCTGTATTCTTAAGTATTAAATGAAGAATTATAGATTTTCCCTTTGCGGCACTCGCATATTATATTTCAAAATCTTGTGAACTAGTCAGTATTTTTTAAGTGAAATAAACAAAATAAAAAAAGAAAAATTAAATCTAAATTGAGTATCCTTCGCTACACTCCAGATAATAAATTTCCTATACCGTATCCAAGACATTTGAGATCTGGTTCACGGACGATGATTTTTGTATCTTATATTTAGATGAGACTTATTTTTTAAATTTGATTGTCACCAAGAAAATTCCTGACCCAGTGGAATTTTTTCTTTATTCTATATTTCACAGAATCAATACGAAACTTTTTACAACTATATGGACATAAAGTCTGTATATATTATTAGGACTTAATCCATTTATTATTGCTGATATATTTCTTCACATTATCTCAGAATTATATATTTACGTCGCTATTTTGCACTATTTACTATTATTATTCGAAAATTTTAATGAAATTTTTAGCATATCTTCTAAAGTGAATTATTATCTCATGAAAGTGCGAAATCACGCGAGATAGATGAAATATAAGCTTATGCTAGGTTTAGCTCGCGAAAGGTATAGTACAGTACATCTCTAGTAACAATTAGGGTTTCAAAGATCCGATTTAATGGTCTTGATATTTTGGAATGAGTTTTGCAAAGTGAAAATCTGTAAAAATCATTTAAGTATAGTTACACAACAAATTCAATCTAAAAAGCTCATCATCACTCGCTGAAAAGGAAACAATGTCGCGGTCGGTTTCTATTTAACTCACTTGTTTAATCTAAATTCTACTTTAAAACTAGGCTAATGCGTAGCATTGTAGGGCCGGAGCCAAAATATGGGGGCTCGTCAGTAGAAAGGGGGTAGAAAGTTTCTAAGTAAAAGTTTTTTAGACTTTGAACTAAAATATCTCAATAACTACTAAACTAAATTTAATAATTTTTTTTTTATTTTAATTATATATAGTTATAAAATTAAAATAAAAAATTTATTTAATTTGATATTGTAGTTATTGAACTATTTTAATTTAAAATTTAAAAAAAAGTGGTAAAAACTTTTTACCCCTTTTCTACTGACGAGCCCCCATATTTAAAATTTTAAATTCTATATCTGATATTGTACTGCATATAGTATGTCCAGAACCAGTGTTAATTTTTCAATTAAAATTTACTGTGCGGATACCGCACAATTCATAAACTTTTCTGTGTGGCAAATACTGAGAAAATGTTGCAACTGTGCGCACTACTTATAAAATGACAATTATTTCTGTGCAGCATCCGCACATCTACTGAAAAAAGATGTGCGCAAATTTTTGTTTCTGTGCGCTGCACACAGTGCGCACAGTGAAAAATAATCACTGTCCAGAACCCATCATATGATGTTCATCATATTACACAAACGCGTTAATATGCATATGTTTGTAACATTAAAGCACAAATATAGACACATGTGCGGACAGACAAAAAATTTCCAAATACCATTTCTGATAAGATTTACATTATATATATGCAAGTATATCAAAAAAGTAAAATTTGTCAAGATTTTTACAATTGAAGCACATCAGTAAAGTAATTTTTGTATCACTTTGCATAGATACTAATTGACTATCACTATGCTCTTGGCTTATTAACCTCTAACCTTAGTCCTAACCCTAAAAAATGCGCCCAAAAAATTTTTATTTTTCGGTGGCTTGTCAATTTTTTTATACTATCATATTTATTTTAATCTGATTTCACAAGCAATGAATCCAACCACTATCATAATTAAAATGAAATAAAAATCACTCTATGAATGAACTGTAAGTAACCTAAAATTAAGAAACTTTTACTTTTGACTAACACTCTTGATAAACGCAGAGAAAGCAGACCCTAACATTACTGACCTGTCAATTTAACATTTGAGCAAAAAGCTGCAATAATAATAAAGTACATCCATATTCAGAACAGACATTATAATTATGAAAAAATGCTATTATTACTACAGATTGATTGCTTTTGTATACCATATTTTTACGTAATAATGCTTATAAGTATTATTTTAAAAATATTATTATTCAAAAATAAGAGGTATGGCTTCGAAATGATACCCATGTGCATGTGGATCCTGAAATTAGCTAATTACGTAAATACTTTCATATGTCAGATAGGACAAAGAACTCTGATACAAATTAGATCTGAGTTTGTATAATATCAGCCAAATAGGCATATAAAATAGACCAAAATTTAAAAAATTTACTATATAAAAATGCAATATTTCCTTTTTTAGTAATCTCTAGGTTATATCAGAGTTCTTCGGGGTCCTTGTCAGATGACCAGTTTTTAGCTCAAAATAAATTCTTGCATGTACTCGAAATAACACACATGTGCTCAAAATAATATGCAGGTGAGCGTTATTATATGAAAATACAGTAGTAGAAAATCGATCGTATAGTAGTAGCTAAGGCTAGGCTCATAGCCTAAAAGCATATACACTTTATCAACAAAAAGGCTTTACTAAAAAAAAAGGATAAATTAATTGGAAAAATTATAAAATAAAAGAATAAAAAAAAGAATAAAGAAAGAAATATTAACTAAAGAAAAATTTAAAAGAAAATTTGAAAGAAATGAATATTTGTGATACAGATTTTAAATACAAACAATAGAGATGATTATTCCAAAAAGAAAATTAATCAACTGTAAGCAATAATAAAAAAAATTACAATAATAAGAAAATAATTTATAGAATTCAAAATTAGCTACCAATAAACATCAATCAGAAAAATTTTAATAAATTAGTAAGAAAAGTTTAGAGACCTCTCAATTTTTAAGAAAGAAAATAACAATAAAATTGCTAAAATACATGCTAGAATAAAATTTTTAATTAGTTTTGCCAAGTATTGTTGAACAAATTTTTGTATATTACTAGTATAAATACAAAAAAATAAAAAAAATATTAAACAAATTTTTTGACTAAACTAGAGTTAGTTGCAATTTTGTATACTTTGTTAGTAGCCAAATCAAAATACTTTAGTTATAGTTAAAACAGATATTTTAGTAACAATTAAATATATTACAAATATATTCAAGATATGAAGCTTTAAATCTATATTCAAGTTAAAAAAAAAATTGATTTTTGACAAGATTGTAAAAGCAGTCCAAATAAAAAATATTGCTTTAAACCTTGTAAAAGTAAAAGCACATAGTAGTAAAATTTAGAATAAGTAGCAAATAAACTAGTAAAAGAGGTAGTATAGCTTAATAAAAAATAAAAATAAAAACTTTTTAAGTTTATATATTAAAATACCTCTTTTTAATAAAATAAAAAGCTTATTGAAGATTGTTCAAAAAAGTTTACAATTTAGCTAAAAAGATTTTATAAAGAAAAATATTTTTTGTTAAAAAAAAAACTTTGTATAATGTAGTAAGCAAATAAAAAATAAACTAGATTGGATATTTAAATAGAGTAGGCTAAAGAAGTTAAAAAAATCAAGATACAAAGTAATAAGTAATAGTTACAAAATTATTTTGTGCATTAAAAACTTATTTCAACTTCTTTTAATACTAAAAAAAATACATTTATAAAAGTTATAGTTGTACTACTTAATTGTATTATGTACAAAAAAAAAAACAAAAAAACTAAATTATTTAGTTTAGTAAACTTTTTTAAAAAAAATAGCAGAATACAAAAAAGGTTGCAATAAGTATGGCCTGGTTCTTTTAAAGAATAAAATAAGAGCTTTACTGAAAGTATATAAATTAATAAAAATAATTCTAGATAACAATATAAAAAAAAAATTAAATAAAGAAATAACCTTTAAATAGCTTTGTAGAGAAATAAATATTAGCTATTCTAAATATAAAAAAGCTTAGTAAAAAAGAGACAAAAAGTTGTTTTTAAACAGGTTTATATATAGTTTAAAAACGTTTTTATTAAATAATTTAGTAGAAATTATAAGATAAAAAAAGCAAGTTAATATGAATAAAAATAAAATAAAAATAAAAAAAAAACAAATAAGTAACTAGCAAATACTATATATGTTCAAATTAAACTATCTTTTTGAGCAAAAAATTATACAAAAAAATGTAAAGTAGCTTATTTTTGAATTGTTAAATTTTTTAAAAAATTAAAAAATATAGGCCTCTGTATAGGCTAGGTAGAGCCAGGTAGTAGTAATATTCTAGCTCTATCTGTTTATTATTGGGCTTAATCTCCAAGCCCTTACTCTTACTCTAGGGCCACAAAATTGAGCCCTTAAAGCCTACAGGTACCTGTGAGTACTAGTGTTGCTGGCCATAAGTAATTATTACGGACATTTTGAATTACAACCTGGGTTGCAACTCTTATTAACAACCAGAATCCTAAGTTGTAATTTATCATATTGGCTATAATAGTTGTTATAGTTGTAATTGCTGCAATAGGTTGTAAATGCCGTAATATTTATAAATGTTATAATTATCATTTTTAATTTTTTATTCTTTATGTAACACATATCCTATTTGAATATAGTCGTTTTAAGAATTGCTTCAATATGATTTAGTTTATTTTTTTTCTTTATTGCACTATGCAATATAAGAAAATTTATACTTGTTTATTCAAGTATATATGCATGTAGATATAAGTTACATCTAAAGCCTAGCACCTTATGAAATTACCGATATATAGCCCGGATCAGTCCAAACAAAACAAAGCAAGACGGCAAAGACAAAAACACGAAATATATAAAAAAACAGCTATCTAAACCAATCTTGGTTAACTAAGTAAAAGTGTCGAAAATGTGATTTTACTACATATAAACACTTCTCTTCAATCCTAACCCTAACTCTAAAAATTAGAAAATCAGAAAAATCGGGTAATTTCGTAAGGTGCCAGGCTTTAGACGTCCCCTACGATTAGTAAGATCTTTCATTTTAGCACATATGCAGATTCTAAGGTTTTTTGACTTTAATAAATATAGCTTATAATACACGTATGTATAAAATGCAAAAAAAACCCCAATATTTATTATCGCACATTCAAATGACTTTATTTATCCAAACTAAAAACATGAAAAATCTATTCTTTATTCTTTAAGATCTTTTACAACCTGTTATATTTTATGCAGAAGAGAGCAATAGCCAAGAAGACCTTTACATAGCTATTAGAATTAATTATTTAGCTACGTATATATGTATATACCATGTAGTGATATAAATGGTAGCAACATATCGATATACTGTACCTTAAGAGTGAAATGGCGTGTACAAATACTAAGTATAGCCCTAAGGGCAGTGTCATTAATCACCTGATTATTTTTTATCAGAGGCCTACCCCTCCTCCCTCTTTCTCAATATATAAATAGTTAGGTTCTTATATATAATTTCAACTTTTTTTACCCCCCCCTAAAAATCACCTGATTTTTGTTACTCCCCTAAATAGATGGTATCATGATTTAACTTCTCCCGTTTATAACTTTATTTAGTTAAGCTTTACATATATAAAAAGCTATACGTATCAAAACAGTTTTTATAACTTAGCTATACTTGTCTTTGTGCCTACAAGGTTTTATCAGGTTTTATGTGAATGTTTATTCGAAGTAAATTTTAATAAAACTTGTGGATGTGTATAGCATATATTTTTGGCAATCAATTTAAGAGTATAAAAGATATGGTATGATTTATCAGTAAGTGTTTAAACTTGTATATTACACACTATAGTATCTTAAAATAAATGTAATACAAAAAAGTTTATATGTTCATTAAAGTTCAGTTCGAACTAGCACTAGATATATCGATATACATCATTCGGGATTCATACAGCATTTTCGGTTTTGTAGTAACCATGATCGTAACTTGCTACGTGTCATATGGTTCACTAAATTTATCGTACAAACTCTTATGAAGATTTTTTTCTTGTTATTTTCTGTGCATTATTTTGTAAGCACAGCATACTCATATTTAAAACTTAGTTAACCAACTAACAACTAGTAAAGCATGATCATAAATTGCACAATTGTTCTGGTTTTGCGTGATAGCATTGCACAGCTACCTTATTATATGCTATATTTGTAATTTGCTTGAATTTAGTATTATATATATACAAGTTTACATACCAGTTCAGTGAATATTGTTTTTAATTAGCGTTAGAGGTTTCTAAATAAAAAGAAAATTTTTTGAAATATAATCAAAATAGCAAAATTGTTAAATTAATCAGTTACGTCTATTATAATTTACAACCATTACATCTATTACAACGATTTTAATGATTGCAGCTATTACGCCAATTACAACAAGTTAAAAAATTACAGCTTTTTAAACAATTACGGCAAAAAATTACAATTGGAATAAAAGATTGCAACCTTTCAACCTTGTCAAACCTATTACGGCAGGCAACTCTAGTAAGTACCCACAGGCTTTATATAATATGTATTAGTACAGTATGTATTCACTATTGTAATGCTTAAAATATTACTCTGATTTGTAATATGTATTATACAAATAATATAGGTTTAAATTACATATTTTAACTATAAAAAGGGGTATCTTTAGAAGTTTTTATATTTAAAAAATTTTAAAAAATTTTTTAAGATTGATATACAAAGAATACAATTATTATTAAATAAAATTTAATAAAATTACCTTATAAATACTAAAATATGATAATTATTTGATCTATGAAGTTTTTAGAAGAGCTGCAGACATTAGAATATCAATAAACATATACTATGACGTTTGACGTAGAGTTCTTACCCGGGTTGGGTGACCCGTACGGGTCACCCGACCCGACGGGTCACGGGTCAAAAATTGCTTTGACCCGGGTTAAACAGGTCAGAATTCAAAATAGGCAAAAACCTACTAAAATGCAATTTTCTTATAAATATCGTAATTTTGTGTAATAATCGTGTCAATCTACTATAAAATATAATTTATTTCTTTTATTTATCGCATCAAATAGAACACTGATATCAATATCATCCCAGAAATGCTATTACATTTTATTTCTACGATAAGTATTTTTTTTTTCTTTAAAAAATAGTATGTGCGCACACAATGTTCAATGTTCAAGTGCACACAATGTTCAATAAATTACATACGCGATTCTAATACTTATTTTAAATCTTCAGGTGGTTTCTTATATCTGTCTATCATTCAGTAAGTTTCCTCTCATTCTTAATGCAAACACATGGTTCAAATTTAATGATATATTTAAATGTATTCATTATATTTTTTTATGTGATATGTTTCTTGAATTTTTAAATGTATTGGCAGTTCGATTTTTAATGATTTATCCAGACCCGTAAGTACTTCATAATTTTCGTTCACCACTATCTGCCCAATTCAATTACTGTTTGTTACGTTGCTAAATTCAATTATTTTAAAACAAAAATAAAAATTTTTATTACCTAGTTAAATATATGTGAAGCAGGCCAAAGCTTTAGAGCCGATTTAAGAAAGAGAATCGATTCAACAAATTGAGGATTGAGTCTTGTTCGTTTTTCGGTAATAGTGAGACCCGCAGATGAAAAAAGGCGTTCGGATGGTACTGAGGTGGCTGGGATGGAGAGATACTTGCGAGCAAGTTTTGCAAGTATGGGATAATCGGATTTTCTTGATGCCCACCATTGAAGTATGTTTGTTTCACTTGGAACCCTTGGTAGTAATAAATATGAATTAAATTCACGGTTAGCGATATTATTATCATCTTGACTTGAATGTTCTTGAAAACTGTCCTCTGGGTTAGAAAAAATATCTTCGCTATTCATTATCTCACTAGATGCTGTATCAGATAAATTATCTAACTCATAAAAATTAGTAGCTAATTGAAGGTATTCTATACGTGCTTCTGAAATAGTTCGATTCTTCTCATCTTCTGTAAATATTTGCATGTCCTTAGTACGCGGATCAAAAAAAGCAGCAAATCGAATTGGCCTTGTCGGTTCTAAAAATCGTTTCTGAATTGATTCACGAAGAAGACCTCCAAATTTCTGAACATCAACATTATTTATTATTGTATAATCGAGTTTTATTTTAATAAAATTAATTGCGAACCATGCTTGAGAAAGTGTTGGATACTGTGAACCAGATAATTTTTTTGAAACAACCTCATATGGATACAATAATTTAACTAACTCGGCTACTTTTTCCCATTCATCTAATGATAACTCTTTGTCTTCATAACTTCTTAGCGAGCTATTATCATTAACTTCAACCAAAATCGACTTATACTTATACATTGCTGGTTTAAGGACCGTTAACCGTTTTAATAAATAAAACGTCGAATTCCACCTCGTTGAAACATCACGAACTACAAAAAGAAAGTTATTCCAGTCTTCTATCTCCATTTGTGCTTCTAAAAGGAATTGCTTCTGCTTTGGACTTCCGCTAAAATGTGATACAACATCTTTACATCTTTTTATTAAATTAGTAATTTCTGAACACTCTTTTAACGCATCATTAATCGCAAGTTGTAACGTATGACCGAAGCAATGAACTTTAAAAATGCTATATTTTTTTCCAATTTTTCTAAACACGATTTAATATTTGACCCGTTATCAACTGTACCACTAACAGTTATATGTTTAAGTTGGAGACTATCTAAAATTTCAACAATTTTATTTAAAAGACATTCTGCGGTATGGGGATATGGGAGATACGAGATATTACCAATCATTTCTTTTATTTGAAAACTATCATTTATCCAATGAAGAGTAAGTCCGATGTATGGATCACCATTATCTGATGTCCACATATCAGTTGTAAATGAAATATAACTAATTTCAGCGCTATCAAGAGCACATTCACGAAGGGTTCGTAATACCTTATCCTCGGAATTTATAAGAATTTCTTTCAAACGATCGTTACTAAGTATATTGGCTTGGATATCAAGCCCTTCAATTATTCTTTTAAACGTCTGTGATTGAATAATTGAAAATGGTTGAAGTTCCTCAATGATAAAAGCAGCTACATTATTATCAAGATTTTTTTGTTTGGGGTTATTAAATGCATATTTTTTCATTTTGCTAAATGTTTGCATTATTGTTGACTGCGAGGATTCTGGCATTACAACAAATTCACACTTATTATTATCCTTTACTACAATCTTTACTCGACCATTTTCCACAAAATCTCGTGAAATATGATGCTTATTTCTCAAATGCCGCCATAAATTCGAAGTAGATCCATCCTTTAAATATTTTGCCTGTGGAATACAAGATTTATGGCGACAAACCCAAAATTCTGAATTGTTAATTAACATTGTCTCATAAAATTGTTTAACGGGACTACCACCTGCCCTTTCATTTCTTTTTCGTGTTTTAGCCAAAACTTAATGGCCAGTTTGTGATAATATGGACTGAAGTAAATCTTCATTATTTTCATTACCATCCGAATTATTAGATTCCGACCCATCTAAATCATAATCATCAGGCTCAAACACATTATCAGGCTCGAATGCATCATCAGGCTCTAACGCATCACCAGCCTCTAACGCATCATCAGGCTCTAACGCATTATCAGTCTCTAACGCATCATCATGCTCTAACACATTCTCAGACTCTAACACCATATCTTCTAGAAATTCATCGTTCATATTATCTGCTTGGTAATTCTATATGATAAAATAAGATTGTTAATTATTTTTCACAACAAAATGAACTATTTCTCATATTAAAGACTTATATTATGTAATTCTATTTGCTTTATGTTGATGGTAGGTTCAACGGTCTTTTTTTTTTTTTTAATAAGGTTTATCGTAGTCTTCAACTGGCTTTTTATAATAATAATAGTACGAGTGTTATGACACACAAACGATCTAGAAGTATTTAATAGTAAGATTTGGGCGTTAGAAACTTTAAAATGTGTACTAATTTAATTTTTATATACATGCTTACAATGCAAGAAATCTAAAACTGTAATTCTTCTCTTACACCAATTCTGCAAAGCGATACAATGATTTTAAAAATTCTCATAAAATTTTCAGCCCTAGCTGATATTAGATAACGCCCCAATGCTTTGTGCTTATCTAATTCAGCCCCAATTCGTAAGTAACAACTTGGCTTTAACTATTTCGTGAACATGCTAAAATGATACTTTGAAAATTTCTATGTAGAATTTTACAACTATTCTACTTAAAACCACAAAAAAAAAACGTACCAATAAAAATATACCTGAGATTATTGACAATTTTAAATTATTCCTTAAAATACTTACTATCAGGGACCCAGAAAAATTTGGATTTTTATTTATGTAAAATTCCAAATTTTTACAAACCTCCGATTATAAACGATATGCCTCTTAGCGTATGATTTCTAAGAAAATCAACTTTATGTAAGGGTTATACCGATTTTTTCAAATTAGGGAGACAATCAAATTTATGCATCCTATGAATCCTGCATATTACCATTGTTTTTGACAATGGTAATATGCAGAATTCATAAAATTCGATTGTCTTCCTAATTCAGTAATTGAAAAGAGCGATTATCTTTAAGAGACTTTATGATTGTCCACATGACCCGTTGACCCGGGTCATGACCCGAACAAATAGCTGACCCGTCTGGGTCACTATTTTCTGACCCGGGTAAGAACTCTAGACATGATATATGTGATGTGACGTTTAATATGATTATATATAAATTTTATATGACATAAAGAGTAACATACTATCTTGAATCTTCTAAATATCTGCAATTCTAGTTTTTAGAATATTATTCATACAAAGTATATTGGCTATGCTTTTCTAAAGTACAATTTATAAAACCATCTTTAAATATATAAAAAAATGTTAATTAATATATGTAATTATCCAAAAATTATTCACCTGATTTAATAAACTTTCTGAATTTGAAAAAAGTTCATTGTTTACTGGTAATTTTTTCAAAGTATTGTAGATGCACTGGTTATTACTCTTTCTTCGTCTGATTAAAGATTATTACAAAAGGACCCCAGACATCTAGTATAGAGGTCATATTTGTTTTTTTTTTAGCAAAAACCCCTGAAATTTGAGAAGCAAAAAACAGTTTTTGCCAATTATCTTGACATCCAGTAGACCAATTTGAACAAACTTTTTTTTAAAATGAAGCTCTTAGTAAGGCGCATCTAACAAAAAAAGTTCATTCAATTCTAATCACTAGATCAAAAGTTATTTAAACAAATATTTTTTGTTGTTTTAGCAAATTGGACCAAAATTGGCCAAAATCCAGTTATAACCTATATGAGAGATGTCCAGGGTCCTATTACAAAAAACTACTGAATTTATAAAGCATTTTTTATGCTTAAAAAAGCTTATACAGTCAGACCTCTCTAAATGCATCCCCCCTAAATGCATAACCTCTTTAAATGCATATTAATTGTCTGGCCCATTGACGGGCTTAATAAATAAGTGCATATTCTTTATTCTGCATATGCATACTATTTTCTTGGCCCATCTATATAAATCCCTCTATAAATGCATATCATGTGACCACGGGCCAATCAAATCAGGACTACATGTTATGATTTTGTATATCATATGACTTGCTTAATTGATAATCCACCTATCAACTGGAGAATGGCGAAATGTGGCGTGCTTCCATCTAAAAGTTTTTTTCTTACTAAGTTAACAATACATGTCCACTAATTGAAAGTTGTAGAGCTCGTCGAAACGCATCTAACGGTGGTTAAATCATCCAAATCGGCCCAGTGGATGGCGAGTTATCGTCGAAAAACGATTGGCCGACTATATAAAATTACATATGAAAATCACTATAGGCGAAATGTGGCGTGCTTCCATCTACAAGTTTTTTTCTTACTAAGTTAACGATACATGTCCACTAATTGAAAGTTGTAGAGCTCGTCGAGACGCATCTAACGGTGGTTAGATCATCCAAATCGGCCCAGTGGATGGCGAGTTATCGTCGAAAAACGATTGGCCGACTATATAAAATTACATATGAAAATCACTATAGGCGAAATGTGGCGTGCTTCCATCTACAAGTTTTTTTCTTACTAAGTTAACGATACATGGCTACTAATTGAAAGTTGTAGAGCTCGTCGAGACGCATCTAACGGTGGTTAGATCATCCAAATTGGCCCAGTGAATGGCGAGATATCGTCGAAAAACGATGGGCCGACTATATAAAATCATTGTTTTATAGAGATTTTATATAGTCGGCCAATCGTTTTTCAACGATATCTCGCCATCCACTGGGCCGATTTGGATGATCTAACCACCGTTAGATGCATCTCAACGAGCTCTACAACTTTCAATTAGTGGCCATGTATCGTTAACTTAGTAAAAAAAGTTTTAGATGAAAGCACGCTACATTTCGCCTATAGTGATTTTCATATGTAATTTTATATAGTCGGCCAATCGTTTTTCGACGATAACTCACCATCCACTTGTCCTATTTGGATGATCTAACCACCTTTAGATGCGCCTCGACAAGCTTTACAACTTTCAATTAGTGGACATGTATTGTTAGCTTAGTAAGAGAAAAACTTTTAGATGGAAGCACGCCACATTTCACCATTTTGACTTATAAAAATAAATGTTCTCTAAATGCATACCTCCTTAAATGCATACCTCAGAGCTGGTCCCAACGATATGCATTTAGAGACGTCTGACTGTATAGATTTTGAAATTGTATAAAGTTGCATAAAAATTGCTTATCTAATATAACAAATTTGCAATAAAGTTTAGTATTCAAGGTACAGTCGCCTTTCTCTAATTCAAACTTCTCTAAACCAAACACTATTAAACTCTCTCTAAACCAAACAAAATCTTCTAGAACATTTGTAAATTTTATTATAAAGTTCGGATAAGCCATATATAACTTTTTGAAAACTGAACTTTTCTAAATTTTTATATAGTAAAAAAAGCAGTCATAGCAGTTCAGATTAGAGAGAGTTAACTGTATTGTTTTTGCAGATAAACTAGCTAGTATTTTTTCTTTTTTTGATCAAGATATTATACAAAAAAATGCTATATCTAAAAAAAAAAAGATTATCGATCAATATAAGTTTTAATTAGTGAATAGCCATATACATATATAACAAACTACCCTATAAATATATGGGCTGGGTAGTACTAGTACCCAAGCCCTACCTATATAATAAAAGGCCTGCAATTCTTAGCCCTATTTTGCTCTAAAGCTTGTTATTTGATGCCCAAGCCTGGCCCTAGTGATATTGTCCTAGGGCACTTGTAAGTAGTTTTAGCTCATGCAAAGGTCTAAAAAAATATACTAATAAGAAGTTGTTCAAATGCTATTAAATTTTTACTATAAGTGTATTTTAATGTTCTGAACAAAATTACTTAATAGCACTTTAGATAGTATTCTACAGAACTGAACCAAAGAACCAAAACTGATCTAGAACTAATTCCTAGTTTGGTTCCAAGTATTTTAATACTATTTTTTATTTAGTAAAAGGATCAAGAAAACATGTTACTACTTTATTTACAAGTAGAATTATATACTAAAACTTTGCTTAAGGGTCCAAAATAGGGTACCTAATAAAAAAAAAGGTTCATATTGGCCAATTTTTGGAATTAGTAATAACTTTTAAGGGTTTTATTTTATAAAGACATGTTGCCATGGCGACCCCGTGATCGACCAATCAAAATCGATCACGTGATTCACGTGATGACCGATACAAATCGGTCGTCACNAAAAAATTCGAAATTTATTATTTTTTTTTTAAAAAAAAAGATATTACATTTACAATATAAACCGACATCCCAAATATCGTGCTATGACCCACCTAACTATTGTGCTATTTTACTGCTATGATCATACTAACTAACAATCATACTACGTTATTCTAAAAAAAAAGAAGAAACGGTAGTACTGTATAAAAAAAAAAAAAAAAAAAGCGTATACTGTGCTAACTTTCGTGCTATGCCCGTTCTAGCTACAATCGTACTATGTTCTAAAGAAAAGAACGTTAATACCGTAAAAAAAAAAATACTATGATACGTCCATTCTATTCCAACAATCGTATTATGTTCATTTTAAA
This sequence comes from Gigaspora rosea, assembly GCA_003550325.1. Taxonomy (NCBI): domain Eukaryota; kingdom Fungi; phylum Glomeromycota; class Glomeromycetes; order Diversisporales; family Gigasporaceae; genus Gigaspora; species Gigaspora rosea. The sequence continues at coordinate 257,924 of QKWP01000194.1, read as the reverse complement.
GAAAAGAACGTTAGAACCATTATATTTATATATAAAAAAAAACCTATCGTGATACGTCTGTTCTTATTCTTTTTATTCCAACAATCGTACTATGTTCATTCTAAAGAAAAGAACATTAGTACCGTTATATTTATATATATAAAAAAAACCTACCATGATATGTCCTGTCTGTTCTTATTCTTCAAATCGTACTATGTTCATTCTAAAGAAAAGAACGTAAGAACATTAGTACTGTTATATTTATAATAAAAAAAAACCTACTGTGATACATCTGTTTTATTCTAGCAATCATACTACGTTTCGTTCGTTCTAAAGAAAAGAACGTTAGTACCGTTATATTTATTAAAAAAAAATCTAACTACCATGTACGTCTGTTTTTATTTTTCTTATCCAACAATCGTACTATGTTTGTTTTAAAGAAAAGAACGTAAGAACGTTAGTACCGTTATATTTATAAAAAAAACAAAAAAAACAAAAAAACCTACTGTGATACGTCCGTTTTATTCCAGCAATTGTACTACGTTTTGTTCATTCTAAAGAAAAGAACGTTAGTACCGTTATATTTATTAAAAAAAAATAAAAAAATTTTAACTACCATGTACAGTACGTCAGTTCTTATTCTTCTTATCCAACAATCGTACTATGTTCGTTCTAAAGAAAAGAACGTAAGAACGTTAGTACCGTTATATTTATAAAAAAAAAATCTACCATGATACATCTATTTTATTCTAGCAATTGTACTACGTTTCATTCGTTCTAAAGAAAAAAATGTTAGTACCGTTATATTTATTAAAAAAAATTTCTAACTACCGTGTACGTCCGTTCTTATTCTTCTTATCCAACAATCGTACTATGTTCGTTCTAAAGAAAAGAATGTAAGAACTTTAGTAACATTATGTTTATAATAAAAAAAACCTACCTGATACGTCCCGTCCATTCTTATTCTTCAAATTGTACTACGTTCGTTCTAAAAAAAAGAATGTAAGAATGTTAGCACCGTTATATTTATAATAAATAAAAAAACCTATCGTGATATGTCCGTTTTATTCTAGCAATCGTAATATGTTTTTTCGTTCTAAAGAAAAGAACGTAAGAACATTAGTACCGTTATATTTATAATAAAAAAAAAAACCTACCATGATACGTTCCGTCTGTTCTTATTCTTCAAATTGTACTACGTTCGTTCTAAAAAAAAAGAACGTAAGAACATTAGTACTTATTTGTTATATTATTAAAAAAAATAACTAGCTATTATGCTACGTTCTCGTACCGTGTTCGTTTAAAAAAAAATAATTTCCCAAAAACGACAAAAAACGAAAATGTACTGGAAAATCTCCAATATCTTTATGCGGCTCCAGAGATGGCTCTAGCGACGGTTCTAAAAAATAAAAAAAAGATCAAAATCAAAAATAAATAAAAAAAACATTTATTTATATGATCATCAATCTTTAATGTGATTGGCCGATCATATAAGGGTCGCCATAGCGACATGTCGCCACTGACATTTTGCCAACTTTTAATATACTAATCTATTTTAAATAATATTATTACCAAAATAATCTCCTCAATGAGGAGATTTTAACAAGCCCAAAATCATTAAAATCCAATCATAGGATCTTGAAATTTATATAGATTAATTAAAATTTTAATTAATAAAACTAACTTTTAACCAATAAAATTGTCTAAAATAAATGTTTGTATAATCTATTTTATTAGTTTTTTATTAAAAACCTAATGAAATAGGTTATACAAACATTTATTTTAGGCAATTTTATTGGTTAAAAGTTAGTTTTATTAATTAAAATTTTAATTAATCTATATGAATCTTGAGAGGATTTTAATGATTTTGGGCTTGTTAGAATCACCTCATTGAGGAGATTATTTTGGTAATAAAATTATTTAAAATAGATTAGTATATTAAAAGGTATTACTAATTCCAAAAATTGGCCCATATATTTATATCTACTTCTATTGCCTAAGTAAAATTGTTCAGGATATAATTTTACATATACTTATATCTTAAAATTATCAAATATTTGTTTTTGGTGATTCTATATTTTTGAAAATTTTAATTTTAAATTAATATGTAGGAAAAGAAACATTAAAGAATCAAAGTTCATAGTAATTTTATATATTTTTTTTATAATTTTATATATAAAAAATTTTTATATGATATATGATATGACTAGTATATAAAAGAATTCTATAAATACTCAAAGCCAAAAGTATTGTTTGTTAAAACTTTTTTTTCAACTATACTATACTATATCTAATAAAGAAAAAGTATGTGTTATCTTTTTTTATTTAACAATCTGCCTGTCAACTAGAGAGTAATCATAGTATAATATAATACAGATTATATATGAAGATTACTATAAATAAAATATAACATACTTTTATATAAAAATAATTTTTTTACTAAGTTAATAATACATGCTCACTAATTAAAAGTTGTAAAGTTCACCAAGATGCATCTAATAATGGTTAGATTTTTTAAATTGGCACAGTAAATAGTGAGATAGTGGTAAGATATTGGATTTGCCAACTATATAAATTTATATTAAGATTTTATATAGTTAGCCAATAGTTTTTTAACGATATTCTCACCATTTACTAGGCTGATTTGAATGATTTAACTATCGTTAGATGCATCTTGGTAAGCTCTACAACTTTTAATTAGTAGATATATATATCTTTAACTTAATAAAAAAATTATTTTATATAGAAACAAGCCATATTTTACCTATAGTGATTTTTATATATGTTCTGTATCATGTTATACTATAATCACTCTCTAGTTAACAGACAGATTATTAATATAAAAATCTTCTTTGAATTAACTATTAGTGTTTGTATATAAACGTGAATTAAGTAAGTAAACTTGGTTTATAAAATTTGTAATATTTGTACTATTTTAAATTCTGTCAAGTAAAAATGAGGTTTTGGAATTCAATTATATTTTTAATAAATATAATCTATTTAATTTATTAGGGAGTATGTCTGATATAGGTTTATTAATTTTTTTTTACTGCTTAATATTGTGATGAGCAATTAATTATCGAGTAGATTAGTATTAATATTAATTACTTATTTAATACAAATATTATTGAAAGTTCTAAGTTTAATATTCAATACCAGTTCTACTAGTCTGGGTTTCAGATCTATATAATATAATTCTGAATCTTTATAAGAACCTAATATTATATGACAGTTCAGATACAGTTCTTAATAATACCTGCCTAGACCAGACTATATGGAATACTAATTTTAGATTTACTTAGTAAAATTTAGACTTTTATATATAGCAACTGCTAGTGATTTTTTTGATTTTTCAAAAAATAAAGAAGTAGCTTATTTTAGATAGTAAATTAATTTTAGATACATATAGTATGAAAATTAAAAATATAAAAAAAAAATAATAATAAACAAAAAAAACAATTTAAACAAATAATAAGTTTCTATTTAGCAAGCTAGTAAATTTGAACAATATGGGGCCTTTGCAATAAAAAGGGTTGATACTGCCCAAAATGATATTAGGTTTTTGTTATATTCAGATAAATTTTAACACATGCTACATTTTTCAATTATAAGTGAAAATTAATTTGTATAATAAAAAATTAAGATATTTAAAAAAAAAATTCGCAGGAGTTTCATATATTATGAGTTATTTAATATAATAGACTAATCAAATTACAAAAATTTGAATCAATCTAAACAAAACAAACATGATTTTTTCAAAATTATATATAAACCAGTATTTAGTAATTTGAACTGAGAAAATTTTTTTTAATCAGTTAACTGAACCAAATTATTTGGTATCAACTAATTCAACTGATTAAGGTTACTTCACATTTATTTTCAGAAATTCTTAGACCTTTACTCAAATTTTTGTTTTGTCTACTATGTTCATTTATTTTCTTTTTAGAACCTTTGCTCTTTTATAATATTATTTACATTTTGTCAACCGATTCTCAACCAGCTATATGAGTTAACCAATTAAGCATTTACTCAACTGGTTATCTAAAATTTATTTAGTTCAGGCTGATTAACCAATTATAGCACAACCAGTTCAAATTACTACTAGTATCAGCCCTTTCTATTGCAAAGGTTCCATATATTAGTTTAAAGTTCTAAAAATCTAGATATGTACTTAAAGTAGTATATAAGTAATACATATTATATATAACTTGAAGACTAACAAATATTAGTTCAACAACTATATTTAGATACTAGCAAAGCAAGCTAGATATTAGCCTATAGTATAATTGTTTAAAGTATAGCTAAGAATACTTATTTTTAGATATTTATTTCTATTGATCTAGTTATTTAAACCAGTTGGGCTACAATTAGTTAACCAATCTGAACCAAATAAATTTTGGGTAACTAGTTGAATAAATTCTTAATTAGTTGATCTAAACAACTAGTTGAGTAAATGCTTAGGACCATATCATTAATTATCTGATTATTTTTTATTAGAAACCCATTTCCTTCTTCTCTATTAATAGATATATAGTTAGGTTTCTTATATATAATTTCAACTTTTTTTACCCTCTTCTTTCTAAAAAATTACCTAATTTTGTTACTTCTTTTAATTGGTTAACAAAATGTAAAAATAAGCAAAAGTTCCAAAAAGTTTTAAAATAAAATAAATAAACATAGTTAACAAGCAAAATTAAACCAAAAATTTAAATAAAGGTTTAAAAATTTCTAAAAATAAAATATAAAGTAAACTTAATTGGTTGCAATTATTTAATACCAAATATTTTAATTTAGTTAACCAATTAAGTAAAATTTTTTTAGTTCAAATTATTAGTCAGATTATGTGATAGATATTTGCTATACTATATAATTAACCAATAAAAATTTATATATTATAAAATACTTCTGGTAATATTAAGAAATAAACTTACTTATACTGTACAACTATCATTGTGTGACTAAAATAATCATAATTAAACTATGCATTGCTGTACCTATAAAATTATTTTTTTTTATACAATTATTATAAAAATTTTTTTAATTTTAAAAAATTTAAAATTTTATAAAAGGAAAAGAATAGTTTTTTAACTTTAAAAAAAAATAAAATATTTTAAAATTGTTAAATATTATTGTAAAAACTGTTGAAACAGTTTTATTTGTTTAGATTCAAAAGACAATAATTGTAAAAAAGATTATATACAAAAATATAATCTTTGTAATTAACAATATATTTACTGTAATTATAATATTTGTACAAAAATTGTTGTATATTAAATAATTGTAATGATATTGTTTTTAATTATTGTAAAACAAATAATCTTGAATATGAATGTACTATTAGTGATCCTGGCCAAAATTGAAAAAATCAGCTAAGCTGATTTTTTGACCTGGTTGGTCAATTTCTTCTAAAATCGGCTAGCCAATTTTATAAGTAAAAAAATTTTTCTTATCATGATCATTCTTTAATTTATAGAGAAACCTTAAAGTAACTTTAAAGAATTTAAATATTGTGTAATTATAAAAATCGTTTTTCAAATCTTATATATTTAAAGGTTCTTCAAATACATACCGGTTTATAGTATGTACTTAAACTATTAATTTTTAAATATACTGATATATATACATTTTTTAATTATCACGTACAAAAAATGGCTGATACCTTTTAATCTAAAGATATTCCAATTAGTGAATTGACTCGACAAAAAAATCATTGCTCGATGATTGACCAAAAAAAATTTTGCTTAATCGATCAAAAATTAATTATATAACTTGATCGAGTATGATCGATCAAGCATATAATTTATAAGCTTGAGTATATATAATCGATCAATTATCAGGCCAATAATTGATCGATTATATCTTATTTACTAAAAAAAAATCTAAAAACAATAATATATTCTATAAAAATTTCTTGATCGATCAAATTCAACTATCTGATCGATTAAACATTATTGATCAAATAATTGACCTACTTTTGATCGAGTCTACAAAATAATGCTCGACTATTGACTCAACTCGATCAATAATCGATCATGATATAGTTGAGTCAATTCACTAATTCCAATAATCATTTTTTCATTATTTGAAACAAATTAGTCTCTTTGTATTCAACAAATTAAACATGCTTGTGTAAACTTGGGATTTGAAAAATCATGGATTTAATGAAAAAGATGTATTTTATTATGTAAGTTAACAATTTTTTATATACTTATTATTTAACTCAACAAGTTTTGTAGGTTTTTTTTAGAATGTAATTATTGTTGAATCACCGTTTTTATAGTAACAGAAATTGTCGCTTATAAAATTATCATAGAAAGCATTGCACTTTGAAGTATTATCCTGGTATGAATTTTTTTTTACATTATTAGGCTTTTGGTACTAATCTAATTAGTTGTGTCACTATGTTGCCTTGAAGTTTTTACATGTTGAAGTTGCAACCTCAGTTGTACTAAAAAAAGCTGAAATGTATTGACTAGTATTTTAAACAGTGCAACTTTAGGTACTTGAAGTTGCAACTTTAAGTACAAAGTCCTCTATATCAGCTAATTTTTGATAATAAATGAAGACCATATACTTACCCTTTTCGACTATATTGATAACAATATGTTTTATCAGTAGAACTCATATTAGCTGATTTTTAATAATACTAAAAGCTTTTTGGTTGACCTTTTTTAACTCCAATCCTAATAGCTAACATCATATTTTCTATTAGCAGCCTGCATATGAAACAACAGCTTTTATTACTTATTGAATAGTATTTTATTTAATTAATTTATTCGATTTTTGGCTGATTGCAATTTTATTTTCGATCTATTGGAAGAAGCATCCTTAGGAACTTTTATATTGTTGGGTCAAAGTTAGTATCGAATAGGTTGAATTATAATTAGTATTGAATAGGTAAGAGTTGGGTTAAAGGTAGTATTGAATAGATTAGAGTTGGGTTTAGAGATGTGCTCATTATGTATTTATCAGTGTGAGGTGTTAATTAGTACATATTTTAACTTCGATAATTAGTCATGTAACAATTAATACTTCGCACTGATAAGTACATCTCTAGTTGGATTAGGGATAGGTAAATTGGCATTTATTGTGATTTTTTTTATATATAAGATAAAAAGGAGTAATTTGGTGAATACAGGTAATTTGGCAAATTTTAATATCTCTTTATTTAATGATCAGAATCGAATAATTTTTATACCTTTCGATTCGTCTCGATGAGATAAATTAAATGGTACCAAGCTCGCATGGTTCTGATCACTGGGTTATAAGATATTTTCGATTCTTTGTTATGTTTACACTTTGTCAAAATACTCCTAAGGACCATTGTTGTGCAACATATAATTAATAATATTTTGTAATCTAGTGATCATAATTGGATAAACTTTATATTATTTGATTCATCTTATCGAGACGAATCGAATAGTATAAAAATTATTCAATTCTTACCACTGGATCACACAAGATACCATAAATTCACCAAATTACTCTATCATTCTAAAATTAAGCTTTTTGATACAATTTATAATCTATTTAATGTCACATTAAAACAAGATATTATATGACTGATTTTTTATAAAATAATTCTAAATAATATATAAAGTTTAATACAAAAAATAAAATATTTTTTAATATTAAAATAAAAAAGTTTTTATATTAGTTATATTAACTTTACCAAATTACTCCTTTTTATCTTAAAGTTTACTATATTGTATATAATAAATAACTAGTCACATGAAAGGGTAGCGATGCTATCGTGATAAATTATAAAATCTCTAATTTAATTAAATTGCAAATATTCATAATTTAACTAAGTTCATGAACTCCGTTCTGGTATATCATTTAGAAAACTGATATACATACATATGTATATATGCGTCTAAATACAAAGCAAATGCTAATTTAAAATATATTTAAGCTACCTTAATTCACATGATTAAATTTTTCATTGATACATATATGCCAGTACATTTATATTTATTTAATACTTATATATAGAATTAAATCTGCTTTAAATGTAATATATATCAAAAATGTAGTGCTTAGTATACAATACTCCTTTAATATATAATAAAAATATAAGATTTTACTAAATTCAGCAAATTAAAAATCAAACTAGGTTTTACTGGCAGTTTTAATTTGAATCGCATAATTATAGTCACCTCTCTTTAATCTGAACCTCTCTAAACCGAACACTATTAAGCTCTCTCTAAACCAAACAAAATCTTCTAGAATATTTGTAAATTTTATTATAAAGTTTAGATAAACCATATATAACTTTTTGAAAACTGAACTTTTTTAAATTTTTATATAGTAAAAAAAAGCAGTCACGGCAGTTCAGATTAGAGAAAGTTGACTATATATTCCAGTAATAAGATATTTTTAATTGTGTTTTATTTACAATAGTACAAGTTGTTTTGATCAAATTGCGATTTATTTGAAATTTTTTTGGCTTAGTATTACAAGTTGGTAAAAATTTTGCCAATCGATTAGTTGCAACTAAAGTTGGCAACTAATCGATTGCAAAATCATGTGACCAAATTAATCGTTTAGTTGTTTAGTTGTAAGTTGTATAGTTGTATAGTTGATATTAAAGAAAACTAATTCTACTACAAAAAAAAAATCGTGAAAGTTTATTACATAATGATAAAAAGGTGTGGCGAATAACTTGCAGATTTAGAAATTAAACCAAGTAACGTATTTACATACGTACTGTACATACATACATCAATATGCACTTATATGGAGTTCTTTCTGATTTAAATAAATTAGATATCACAAAAGTATTAGCATCACTTTTAGATTTGAACATATTACAAATTGGGCCAGATTATGTATAGGCATTAGACCAACTTTAATAATAAAAGTAGACTTGATTATTAATACTATGGCCAACTTGCCGCTGCCCATGATTAAGACCAACCTAAACCAATCACCCTACCTAGTATCGTACATTTGATGCATTAAATTTATTTATTTTATTTAATAAATTAAATAACCGAAATGTGCGATTTATCTGTCGTCCAAATTGATGATCTAGTTGGCAAATCATTATTTTTTTTCTTTTTTTATGTGAATTGGCGTACTTTACAAAAAGCTTATAAATAGATAAAAAAATGAACTTGATTTAAAGAAAACTTTAAAATGAATGATTTTTATACTAAAAAACTAAAATAGCCTATGCAGTGAAATTTAACGTAAAATGAAAAATGCCCACAAATACGTGTGAATTAAATAAGGAACCTGTTAGTAAAATGTAATCTATATAAGCTAAAATTTAAACACTAATAGAATAACTAAAATGACTATTATACTTATGAGCTAAATAACTCACTAAACACTTTTTAAAGTAAATGCATGAGCTTAGGTTATTATAAGCTTTAAATATTATAATTTGATATTTATACTCACCAATTCATAGTGAATTAAATGACCCGAGGAGTACTATTAAGACAAAAACTTAATTTGGATTATAAATTTTAATTTTTTAAAAATAGAATAATAATTTAAATCTTTAAACCCACTAAACTAATGCAAATTAGATGATTCACAAAATGCTATATGAAGGGTAAATGCTATATAACTTAATTTTATAAATTTTATAATGACTAAGCAGAATAATAAAATAGGGGTTTTTCAAGGTAAAAACTCCAAATGATTTTAATGCATACCAAACTAACACGAATTAAAAGATCCGAGGCATAAAAGAACTATTTAAAGCAATATTCGTAACGATAAGTTGTATAGTAATATTAAATTAAAAGTTTAAATAGAAAATACATCGTTTTATTTCAAAAAATTTTTCGCCTTTTACTTAATATATCCTTTTTTTTATATCGATTGATTTTATGAATTAATTATTAATTTTCTTTCATTATTCATATAGCTCCAATATAACAATAATCTTTAATAGCAAAACAGATTAAAAAACCAGAAATAAAGTATTTCAATATCTAAAATGCTTTCGTCTTACCTCAAATTAGTGTAATTATAACTTCGGATTTCTATTATTTATCCTTTCTTCTCTTTGCTCTCTGTCGATAACACCTATTAATCTAAGCAACAATTGGTATGTGATTAAAAAAAAGATCATTTAAATAATTTAAAGATTATGCATTTTGATTACAAATATGATATAATTAATATAAATTACAAATAAACTTGCATAACACCAATTTAACGAATATGTACTACAATGGTTGTGATTCTGTTACATAATCAACTATTAGAATTAACAACCATTAATTGGTAACTATTAGTACATAGTCATTTAAATTGGTGAAGATTACCGTAAATGGCCAGATACAAGAAAAATGCGGCTGAGAGCTTATATCGTATAGTGTAAAAATTTGAGACGCATATACACTTTGCACTTATACATTTAGATTTTAAAAAAGAGCACCCGGGTATAGTACATAGTGGGTCTACTATTTTTATCTGGCATATCATTATACATGCAAGTTTATTTGTAATTTACATTAATAGTAATAGTTGTTTAGTTGATTAATATAGTTGATAACTAATTGATAACTAACAATTAATCGTAATCAAATCAGTTGATAATAAATCGATTAGTTGTTTAAATTTTTTTTAAATCGAATAGTTAAAAAGTTGCCAACTAGTTGGTTTTTCAACTAATGATTTAGAATACTATATTGGCTAAGCCAACTAAGCCGATAAAATTTCATTAGCTTGGCCAGTTGAAAAATTTTGATTAACTAGGATCACTACATACTATACCAACAATTCAAAAACAATTTGAAAAATTAGATTTTTTAAATTAGGGCACTGACATTTATTAGGTAATATTTTAGAGGGTGGGGGGTCAAAAAAATCTTACCTTAGTTAAATTTGATTGGCTAAAATTCTATTTATAGATCTTATCTGGAGGTAGAGGAGTAAGCCCCTATAGTAAATGGATATTAGGTAATAAATGTCAGCACCCTTATTTAGTTATACAATTTAAAAAATGCCCAAAAACAAATCGGTTACACTTACAAACTTATTGTCAAACCAAAGAACATTCAAATTATTTACTATTAAAAAAAACTTTAATTGTGGTAATATGATTTATTTTGAATTTATTTTTGGTAATTTTGAAGCAGCATCTAATTATTGTAAAGCAAATTTTTTTAAAAAAAAAGAACATATAAAATTTTAGTTAAAAATTTTTATAGAATTAAAAAACAAATTGATGGTAAAAAATCCATTGTTGGTTTTTTTAAATGTGAAATACTATATATTTACAAAAATTATAAAAAAAAATTTTAATACATAGATTTTTATATATATTTAATATTTAATTAATCTATTTTTTAATAAAATAAATATTCCAATTTTAAAATCTTTAAATAAAATTTTTTTTGATAAAAAGAATATATTAAAATTTTAATCAAAAAAAAAATAATTCAAAAACCAAAAAATGTCAATTTTGTAATAGTGTAATATATTTTTATTTTAACAAAATGTTTTTTGTTATAGAAAAATAGATTGTAAAAAGATAGTTACTGTATTTAAAAATACTTTTTTTTCTCGACATTAGTTAAAATGCAATAAAATTTTATTAATCAAATACTATTGAATTCATAAACTTAGAATTCAGCAAATTTATAAAATTACTAGTATTGCTAAAATTAGTATTCATAATTTTATTAGAGATTTTAGCTATTAGCTATTAATTCTTTAACACCAGAGAATATTATTTTTGGTGAACCAAAACAAATAGTTGAATCTCTATTTAATGATTTTTGGATAGTAGGTGACATACAAAAATCTAAAAAGAAAAAAATATTAAAAAAAAATATTTTTTTGAAGTTGTTGAAAATCAAAATACTAAAACTCTTACAAGATTTATAAAACAGTATATAAAACATGGGTCAACTATATTTACAAATTCTTGGCTTGGTTATCAAAATCTTGAAAATCTTGGTATAAAACATATACATACAAATTATTCAAGACCAAATTTCTAGACAAAGAATTAGAAAAATTCATACAAATACAATAGAAAGTACATGAAATTTACTCAAAATTTTTATTCCAAAATCAAAAAGAAGACAAAATATTATTAAGCCTTTATTAAAAGAATTTATTTGAAAAGAAAAATATAAAAAAATTTATAGAAAGTATTTTTAAATAATCTTAAGAATAATAACTAACAATTGATACTGCATATAAACTTAGAAATATAATAAAAAATCTTTCAATTTTTTTGTATTAAACTAAATAATAATATTTCAAAAAGTAATAATATAAAAATAATTTTTAATATTAAAAATAAATTTTTATTTTCTTTATAATTCTTTATTTTTTCATCCAATCTTTTATTTCTTTTTTTAAAAATATTAATTGTTTTTTCTAAAATTTTAATTGTTTTCCTTTGAATTTTTATTGTTCCTTGCACTTTTTTAAGATTTTTATTTAAAATTTTATTTTGATTTTTAAAATATATGAGTATATTGCACCAATATTTTGTTATCAAAATATATATTATAAAAAATCTAGTTAAACAATATTTTTACTTTTATTAAAATATATACTTTCAAATTTATTATCTATTTAAATATATAAAAATTCTCTTTAATTTTGATACCAATAATAATAGTATTTTTATTGTATGATTTACTAATTACATAATTTTATTATATGAATGAAATTTAAAGCCAAAAAATTAAATAAGTTTTTGTTTGAATTTTATTGAATTAAAATTTTTTTTTTTACTTTACAATTACATTTAAGAAAGATATTTTCTATTAATTACTTTATTATTAAACCCTAGTTCTATTGCTAGGGGCGCGGGTGGCGCTCTTTATTCAAATTTCAAAGGTCTTACGTTACATTTTACATTTAGGGGTTTCTATCCTAATTAACCTGTACCTCCCTCCAATCGTCCAATTATCCCAGGGAATCCAGCAGGCCCACCATGCCCTGGTGCCCCATACCTCGTGGATCTTAGGTAGCTTTAAGGTCTTCAATGTCCGCCGGTGCGTTATATAGGTCAGCGTTTTTTCCCACACCTCGAGAACACTTTCCATCTTGGTTGGTCTGGTGTCGTCAGGTACCCTTTACATATTTTTCAGTTTCCTTTTATAGTAGATATTCCTTATGTTTATGACGTTTCTTGTCAGATTTTCTTTCCTTTTCTGGAAGCCGCATGGCCATCGTAGTTATGTCATGCAGCTCTTATCGCTGTAGTACCATGTCCGTAAATGGGGAAGAAGTGCGAATCCTTAACGTAGATTCTGTCCATTTATGGTCCTAACACAGTTTTTGTCATCCACTAGACTCAAACCGGCGACCTTGTGAATGTGACCCCAGAGCACTAAACTTTATTATTTTCAAAAACAATTATATTTTACAAATTCAAATTACTAAATTCTATTTACAAAATATTTTTTTTAAAAAATTTATTAACAAAATTAATAAGCAAATTACTTTTACAAGTGAAAAAACATATGTTGAAACATGGAAAAAAGAAACCAAATTTAAAAAGTTTTTTAAGAAAAAGAAGTTGTTGAAGAAGATTTTTGGAGTTGGGATATTCAATATACTTGTTCGACCAGTTTTAAAAAAGAATCTAATATATTAATTCTAAGACTAGACAAAAAAGAAAATCAAATTGTTCCTTATGAAATTAAAATTAGTAATTATAAAATTTTTATTAGTTTTAAGAAGTTTAAAGATTGTTTACTTAATGAATACTGATAAAAAAAAAAGCATTTAAAGAATATTCTTGAATTCCTCGAGGCACATATTTGAAGCTATTTTAATTTATTTAATTAGGGCTGTGACAGATATTACGTAATGTCCATTTACTATGAGGGTACCCCCTCCCCCCCACGTAAGACGATTCTGATTGGTCAATTTTAAAAAAATTTTTGGAGAGTGGCAAAATGTGGCCTTCTTCCATATAAAATTTTTTTTCTTACTAAGTTAACGATACATGTCCACTAATTGAAAGTTGTAGAGCTCGTCGAGACGCATCTAACGGTTAGATCATCCAAATCGGCCCAGTGGATGGCGAGATATTATCAAAAAATGATTGGCAGACTATATAAAATCCCATGACAGATAACATATGAAAATCACTATAGGCGAAATGTGGCGTTCTTCCATATAAAACTTTTTTTCTTACTAAGTTAGTGATACATGTCCACTAATTGAAAGTTGTAAAGCTCGTCGAGATGCATCTAACGGTGGTTAGATCATCCAAATCGGCCCAGTGGATGGCGAGATATCGTCGAAAAACGATTGGCCGACTATATAAAATCTCTATGTTTAGAAAACATAGAGATTTTATATAGTCGGCCAAACCGTTTTCGACGATATCTTGCCATCCACTGGGCCGATTTGGATGATCTAACCACCGTTAGATGTGTCTCGACGAGCTCTACAACTTTCAATTAGTGGACATGTATCATTAACTTAGTAAGAAAAATAATTTTAGATGGAAGAACGCCACATTTCACCACTCTCCAGTTGACAGATGGATTATCAATTAATAAAAATATAAAAATTTGGCATCATGCAAAATTTTACTAATGAAATATACCTTTGGCTACTACATAAACTTTCTTAGCACTCAAAAATACATCATTTTAGTATATAATTATATTTTAAATAAGTTTAATTAGTGCTAAAAATTATAATATATTAGTAATATATTATAGGGTTTAAAAATTCCGTGCACCTGCACGGTCGTGCACCCCAGGATTGACCAATAAAAATCGACCACGTGACAACTTAGACGGGCATTCGATCTGCCAACCCATAAACCAATTGACCTGCCGGCCTGGCAGCTCGTAACCAATCAAATCACAACCCACATGTGACAAGAATAATAACTTAAAAAAAATTTTTTTATTTAAAAAACTTTTTATACAATATAGCCAAATTCTTATACGGGATCTTTACTAATACGTTTATTGCCTAAGACTTAAAATCGACACCTATATTATGTAAATCTAAAAGGAAACGATAGTACTCTCATAAAGATTTCAATATTATTTGATCGCAAATAAGTTCATTAAGACTTAAATATTTAAGATTCTTACTAGAAGGAAAAAAAAAAGATTAATATATGCACCATTGGAATGAAGAAAGATACTTATTTGCAGCCCAAGGTTCTCGGCGAATTATTCTAAAACCGATCAATAATTCAAGATCCAACAGTTTAACAACACTATTAGAGCTCAAAGCTGAATTCTTATATAAAATCTTTATGATACGTTTTTCGGCTTAGATTTAAAATCGTCGCTAATATTGTGTAAATCCATAAAGGTAACAGATGCGTTTTCATAAAGATCTTCTAATTGCGAATAAGTTATCAAGGCTTAAATATTTAAGATTCTTACTAGGAAAAAAAAAAGTTAATATGTGCACAATTGGAAACGAAGAAAGAGTGAGAAAGATACTTATCTGCAACTCAGAGTCTCTTATTAATTATTCTAAAACTGATTCAAGATTTCAAGATTCAACAGTTTAGCAATACCACTAGAGCTCGAAGTCAATTCCTATAAAGGATCTTTACGAATATGTCTTTCGTCTTAGTTGCTAATATTATATGAATCCATAGAGACCTAATAGTAGTGTTTTCATAAAGGCTTTTAAAAACTAACTGATTGCAAATCATCAAGGCTTAAATATTTAAGATTCTTATTAGAAAAAAAAAGTTAATATGTGCACAATTGAAAATGAAGAAAAAGAAAAGAGATACTTCTTTGTAGCTAAAAGTCCTCGGTTGATCATTCTAAAACTGATTCGATAATTCAAAGCTGAATACTTATAAAGGATCTTTATAATATACCTTTTGCCTTAGATTTAAAATTACTGCTGATATTACGTGAATCCATAGAGATAATGGTAGTTTTCTCATAAAGACTTTTCATCCAGGCTTAAATATTTAAGATTCTTACTAAAAGAAAAAAAAAGAAAAATTAATATAACACAATTGATAACGAAGAAAGAGAAGAAGAATGCTCAAAGTTACTGGCGAATTATTCAAAACTGATTCAAGAATTCAAGATCCAACAGTTTAACAACACCACTAGAGCTCAAAGCCGAATTCTTATAAAGGATCTTTACGAATACGTTTTTCGCATAAGTTCATTAAGACTTAAATATTTAAGGAAAAAAAAAAAGGTTAATATGTGCACAACTTGAAACGACGAAAGAGAAGTGTTCTAACTCAAAAGCCCTTGGCGAGTTATTCCAAAACTGAGTCAAGATCTCAAGACTCAACTATTTAACACACCACTTGCCACTAAAGTAGAATTCTTAAAAAGAATCTTCACTAATACGTTTGTTGCCGTAAATTTAAAATCGCCAATGATACTATATAAATCTGCCGCGAACCTTGCAAGAAAGAAAATACGTATTATCATAGAAAAATAACAAATAGCTACAGTAAAAAAACAGTTGGTCTTATCTTTTGTACCAATTCCATTTTCCGGATTTCCATTTTCAGTATTCTAGCGAACTTGAAGCTACAGGTGAAACGTTAAAATAGAAAAATAAAAAAAAAAACAGAATTTCTTAACAAAACATAACACGCGTTTAATACCTGTTAATCAAGTGATTAATTAATCATATTACACGCAAATCCGAAACCTATCATCGATCTGGTCCTGTTACACAATCATGGTACTGATTTTGCCGTATGACTGATTTGACCGTGACAACTAATGAATTGAATTTGATGTGGCCTGAATTTACAGAATTATATTAGAAAAAATTACGTAATCGTGCAGATCACTAGGTCCTGCTGGCATTTTACTTATTTGCGTGGGTAATTCGAAAATGTCACTTTCAGCTCGCAATACTGAGAGTTCTTCGTTTTCTTGTTGATAAAATTGGCAACAGCCCTACATGTAAAACTTGTTAAAATCTGTATTTAATAGTTTCACTTAAAAACTTCATAAAAAAGGTAGCTAATTTCCTTAATTGATAGGATAAGGCGAGCGAACCTTACCCGACATACTAGATAGCATATCCACACAAATTAACCTTTTAATAAAGGGAACGTAACTAACTCCTTCTCTAGAATTAGTAGTCCTCTGTTAAAATGTGCATACACGTCATGATCATATGCCCATGGTAAATACCAAGTACGCCTAAGGTTTATCTTA